>CM053792.1:167140993-167740993 GCA_028749045.1 Cupressus sempervirens | reverse complement strand
ATCCAATATTCTCACACTCCTTAGTAGAGATAACACTCCCTTGGGAAGTAAGCCCCTTGGGAAGTGGATCTTGGTAGCCCTGAGAAGTGAGTGCACTATAAAGGGGAGCCTATGGTTCCAAGATTCTAAGTTGTCCACTCTGGATAAGCATGGTTGAACTTTAGTTCAAGTGGAAATTTGGTGGGTATAGTCTTAAAGCCAAGGTTGTGGTGTGTCTTTTCACTTTAACAATAGCTATTCTGGTGTCTTATGTGTGTGTAAACATAAATCAAGATAAAAGCCAAATTTTCAAATTTACAGCTTGGATATTATTCAAACCTTATCAAAATGTTACATCTCTTGTCAAAACAATGCAAAATTTTTCCAAACACTTGAAACTTGGAAAACATAACAACTTGTAACCTTAGGAGTGCTTGACATGGCTTAGACTCCACCCTTGAATAGAATACACTTGCATTCACCATATTTTTAGCCTCATACTTGTATCCTCTAGGCCTAATATTGCATCCTACTAGTCCTCATTTTGCATCCCTCACCTTTCATGTTTTAATTCATTAGGCTTCACTTTGCATCCCTTAGTTCTTGTATTTTAGCCCTTAATCTACATGCTGCATCTCCCAAACTTTCATTCTTTCTTTCCCAACCTTCATCTTGCACACTTTATCCCTCATTCCATGTGTCCTAACCATCATTTTACACCTCTAGTTTGATCTTAGCATTGTTCTCTATCATTTGGCTCTTTGGAGCATCAATCTGGAAATCATAGAACCCAAAATCATCCTAGTTTCAGCCTAGCTTACCAACTATACTTTGAAACTACCAATTGTGCTCAAACTAAAACCAAGTGCACCAATATAATAGTTGGCTATCTGAGCATACTTGGTCACCTAAGAACCCAATTTAGGCTTCCAAATACCATTTTGGGACTTTAGGCCTGTCATTTGGTGCCTAGATAGGTCCCCCTTCCTCAACATGTCTTGAACTACATTATGCATCTCCTAACCTTCATTGTAAAAACTTTATGCTTCATTCCTTATGTTATAACCATCATTCAAGCTCTTTAATCAATCTGACAATCACCTAGTTCTGGTTCAATATACCTTCAACCTAGTATCCCAACTGTGTCATGAAACTACCAACTATGCTCAAGCTGGCCCCAAGTGCACCATAGGTGTAGTTGGTGCTATTGGAGTGCACTTGGTTCTTTCATAGCACACTTGATTACTTGATTGACCATTTTGGGCCTCCAGACTGCATTCTGGGACCCTAAAACTGCATTTAGAAGCCTTTGTAGGTCCTCATTCTGTAGATGACCCAAAACATCATCTTGCACCCCAAACTTCAATTTTCATCTTAGGACTTTTGCATATTTCACATCTAATCAACATAACCATAATTTTGGTTCCCCTAAATGTCATTTTGAACCCAAAAACCTTTGAACTTAGTCAAAATTAGAATGGAGTATGAGTCCTAGAGTATCTCCTAATTTTGATGGATGATGGATCTTGACTAGTTCTTTTATCATTTTGATAATTTTCTTTGGTGAAAATCTATCTATGTCTTGATGGATTTGACCTTGTCATTTTTATCAACTTGATCTTTTCATCTTTTATCTCTTTCTGGTCAAGATCCAAAGTCCATCTTCACAATGTTAAACTCTTAGACAAAATACTTTCCAAAGATTTGATCCTAAGGTCAAAACCTTGCTGTGATGACCCCATTTTAACCACTTGACCTAAAATTCAAATTTTGGTCATAAGTTAGGGAATCATCCAAATTAAGCAAACCTATGACCATCATTGCTATTACAAATATTTGAGGAGATGAGCATTTAAATTAATTTATTTAATTTGTTTGGAAGATTTCTCCTCATAGTGCCAGATCATCTTCTCTCATCCTGGTTACAACCATCTCGAGACAATAGAATGACGGTGCAGAGGGCGTGTGAAACAAGCTCCAAGCAGTTTCGGCAAGTGCTCAAAATTACTCTGCCTCTCCCTCCACCAACTCCCTATCTCAAGGCTTCATAACTCAGGTGAAAATAAAATTTTCTGTACTATAATTTGAAATGCATCTCAATGTTATTTAAGTCTTAAGAATGTATATAGATATATAAGTATAATGTACCAGTATCCTCTTAATATTTATTAATATATCACATGTTAATGTCTACTTTGAATCCTATATCGTAATATAAATTTATTAATATATAATGCAAACGCTTAATAGCATATATCACTTTTCTATTTATTTTAATGTACATCTTAATATCCATGCGAAATGCTTGTAAATCTACAAATGAAATGGTATTAAGAATCATATAATTCGCAGTATAGTAATACGTATCCTTGAGGCTGATATCATATGTTATAGATTACACAGTTTGCTTTGTATTTTCCAAAGTTATTTATATATATTTATATGTATTAGTCTCCATTATCTTATATCGATTTAATTCAAATGTATATTCTAATACTCATGTGAATTGCTTTATCCATTCAGAGCTATGAATGGAGTAGTATCGAACCAAATTAAGTATTACATAATTCATGTCGTAATGATTCCTCATAATATATTTCCGCATATACTTTAATGCGTATGATTCATACCAAAAATTAATAATAATTTCCTTCTATTCTACTTAACTCATTATATCCACATTTGATGTGTAACAACATTCTGGTATTCGGACGTACCTAGCATGCTTTCGACTAGGCATGATGAAAAGTCGTGCCCATACTATATGATATTTCCAATGTTATGGAATAATTAGGGTTAGGTTTTAGGTTTGTTGTTTCTTTTTATTAAATTGAAGATATTGATAATGTATAGTAATGGTACGATTAATGTATTTAAAGTTAATGCGTAGTTTATGATGTTTTATTTAATTAATGTATTTTTTAATATACAATGAAGAAAGTAATCAATTTACAAGATAAGAGTCTAAAAGGTAAGGATTTAAATTTAGATTGAAAAAGATATCACATAATAATTTTAAATATGGAATTAAATATATAAAGAAATAATTGAAATTTAAGAATATTTCAAAGGGATATTAATCAAATATATTATATGTTTGATATAGAAGAAATATATTAATCTTTAATTTATTATATTATAATACTATTATCACATTATAATTTTAATTTAATATTGTATTGTATGATAATAACATTATTGATATTATATTATTATTTATTCTTTAATAATATATTATATCATTAATAATATATCAATATTTCTTTTAATATATTATAACATTAAGAAATAATATATTTATTTATTTATAACAATTTACTTAATTAAGGGACATGACACTTGCATAATTCCTTGTCATAGAATTATTACATTCCTAGTCTTCTTAAATGTCATTTTGACTTAACCCTAGTGGCATATCCCCTTCATCTTTCATTTTTGAAAACCCTAGCATGATATCCAATATCAAACCCCATCAAATTGTCTATAAATCAACTTGTCATCTTGATCTCATATCCTCATGTTTCTTATCCTAAACATCATTATCAACCTTAGCATACGATCCTTTGCATAATCCAACTTGCATACATCGACCTCCAACATCATTCCCAAGTTCAAAATCCAACCCTAATCCACCTTTTGCATACCATAGGGTCATTTTCATACTCTTTAGGAAAAACTCAAAATGCCATTCACATTTGCATTTGCATTCTTTCCTTAGGACATTTGCACCTTTCATATAAAATCCCTAGTTCATTGGGCACTTCCTTAGGTTGCATAACATTCCTAAACACTTAAAAATCTAAAGAAATTTCATATCTTGCATACCCACTTCCAGATTATCAAGTTTTGCCCTATTTTACCAACTACACACTTTAGGTACATAGTTAGTAGTTTTAGTGCATAGTTGGTAGTTTCATAGAACATTGGTAATTAGGGATTTTATTATAGGTTCTAGAACCCTAATCTACACTTCCATACCTTGAATTGCATCCCTAAACCTTAGAAAACACCTATAAACACTCAAATCATTCACACTCTGCATTTTTGTCACCCTAACACATCCTTTTACCAACTCCATACCTTATGGTTACCAATTGGTTACCTTCAAGTCCCCACATGGACCAATTGCACACTTTGTAATGTCAGTGTGTAGTTGGTAGTTTAGGTGCACACTTGGGAGGCAGAGTGTCCATTTAGGGTTTTCTCTATTACATTTGCATCCTTAGGTATCCTGCCAAAACTTACAAGGACACAATCAGCCTAGAGAACATAAACACTATATCAACCTTTATTTTTTTAGGTTGAAACACAACCCAAAGGACGACCTAAAGCCTGTCAAAGATAAAAGAAGAGCAAGAAACCCCAACAAATGTTTGACAATGACCAAACAGAAGCATCACAATCATTACATGTAGATCCCTTAAGCATGTATCCACAAGAGCATTACCATCAAGGAATGACACAACTAACCTTAAACAACACACCTACAATGAGGTTTCCTTCAAGCACTTCTCCTACACATGGAATGGTTCAATGGAGTTCCAGTTTTCAACCCATATTCATACCTATACCACCCAAATATGGAAGTGTACTTATAAATTCCAAGGATGAAGAAAACCTCTCATTTGAATTCACTAAACCTTACACAAGTACGTTAAAAACCTCAAACATACAAGGTGCTTTACACCTAAGTGATGATTCTAACATGAATGATGGCATCACTAGTAAAGAAATGGCTAAGGCTTGCCAAGACAAGGATGTTTATAAAAACTTTAAACTTTTAGTAGCCCAATAAATTGTCAAATTTAATCCACACTTGGAGGGACCTAAGTCCAAATATCAAGACACCCCAATGTTTGAAAACATACAACCCATGATTGATTTGGATTTGGACAAGGGAAAACAACCTTTGTAATTTTTGAACACACATATAACATTTAAGAGGCTCACCAAGAATCAACCATCAAAATCCTTTGAAGTACTTTTGAACACATTAACATCAATCCCTTGTTTGATAAACCTCCATCAATAAATGGCAAAAAAACTCTTCCAAAATATCCCAAAAGGATGTTAAGAATTGACCATAATCAAATAATACAATAACAAGACGTGCCTAAAGGGACTTGCACTCTAGGGATCCCAAAAATACCTCCTTTGGAGAAAAATCAACAAAGCACACCCTTGCCCCTAGCTTTACCAACTACTATGACATCAAATATTATGGAGCCTGTTATGAGTACACCATATGAAACATCCATTGTAAAAACCCCTATTGACATACAAAGGAAGAGGCTTATCAAAATTTCACCCATTCCCCAAAGGAACACATCTCATTGCCAAATCAATATGTTGTCCAAAGGAGAAACATCTAACACAAAAAAGTATCAAGACCCAAACATGATGTTCAACTCTAAGGGACATAACCAACTTCCAAGACAACAACAACCTATAGTGGTACAATGACCTAATATCCCTAATACACAACCATGTCAAAATCCACTTAACATGCATATGGCATATCAACAACAACATCAATCACAACAATAACCTCAAGTGGTGCAAGAGTCGAATGTCCCTAACACATAACCCAATGTAAATCCATTTTACTTACACACACTGTACCGACAATAATTCCAACAACAAGTCATATTTTTTAAACAACAAGATCAACTAAAATGATAGTTGGAATACCAAAGATGCCTTGAGCAAAAAATTGTCTATCAAAAAACACTTGTTACAACAACAACATACACCACAAAAATCTCAATAGATACCCCTGCAACAACAGTCACATACATGCTACCACATACAACCAATAGAGGTATCTCAACAACAACTACACCAAATGGTACAACAACAACTACAAGTGGTACAACAAAAATCCATGGTACAATAGTCACAATCAATACCACAACAAGTACCAAAACAGATACCACAACAAGTGCCACAACAAAGACCGTTCTTGTAGTACCTCTCCCATTTGACTTCTGTAAGTCATCCTGATGGATGCCACCTTGTTGATCTTTTGCTGTGATGAATCATGATTGTGCCATGAGTGGTCTACACCATTGAGGTGATTTGATTTATGTTTCTATATCAGTTGCTTTGATCATGCTTTGACTGATTTATGAGATTGTGATGTGATTTATGGTTCACTGAGGTTTGTACCAGTGCTTACTAGGATTGATGTGGTATCATGAGGTTGTTTTGTGATTACCCTGAGATGTGTGCAAAGATTGCATTGTGTACTTTTACCATGCTACATAGGACTAGGTTTCCAAAGCAGTGGTTAGTCATGTATATGATGGTGTTCACTTATGTGTTTTAAGTGCCTTTTCATGTTGTGTAAAAAATCATTATTAAATGCTTAAATAATTAGAAATGGATTGTCCTTGTTGGGTTCATTGGTTATGTGCTACGGATATCTACTTATGTTGTGTTTTACATTTGAGAGGACCTGAGGGTCAGATGTTATACTTTGATTTTAGCATCATAGCTTTTAGATTACTATATTGTTTAGTTGATCATATTTCATGTTGATGTCGTTTGAGATGATAGTGTGTTTTATGATGATATATGGTTATCTGATATTTGAACATATCATTGATTATGTTATGTGATGGATTTAATGGTATGGTTATTTACTTCATTCCTATGTTGTTATGCTTTATACAAATGTGAGTGATATAAATAGATTATTTTGATATAATTAAATAAATAGTTAAATTAGGTGATTTAATGCATTTATTGCTTCGGCTATGTTATTATATGCAATTGCACTTGATCATGTTGTTTAGTGTGTAGGATTTATATCCCTGGCAATGGCACATGGAGTTAGTGATTCAACTATTCATATTTTACCAATGTCGTCCCTATATGGTCTACATGTCCTTATTTTAATTGTTTAAATTAATAATTTGGGTGATTATTAAATCTGAACTCATTTGCATTATGTGGTTAGACTAGTGAGTGTGTCTATGCATTTAGAGGTTCACATTGTCGCAAAAGTTGTTAAGAAAATTTATGTGTTTTTGGGTTTTCAAACTTTTTAATTGATTTATTTTAACTTCTAGTAGCTTTACCATAGATAAATTCCTATTTATAGGAATAGCCTATTTTCTTTTGGGTTGATTTGGAGTTTAACTAGGTTGGTTGGTTATTTTCCCTAATCGATTATTTACTGAAAAAGTGAATAAATATCCAAAAAGGAATTTAATTCCTCACTTCTCACTTTTGAATTAGAAAGTTGGAGAGTAAAACCCAAAATCCTCTTCATGAAGATTTACTATTTTGTTCATTTTGGGAGCTATGGGCGTGGGATTATCGCCAGGTTGAGATCGTTGGATCCAACTCGGGGAGACCTTGGATTGTCACAATTTTTAGCTACTTCTACAAGCTTTTTATTTTCTAGTTTAGATTCTTTCCCTTTTGGTTGCAAGGTAGGGCTCTCCCATTTTATTGTTTCTGCTCCTTTTTAGCTTTTTTTTTTGGTATCTGTTTGGCTGGAGGTTGAGAACTAGTGTTCCCATCCATTTTTGTATGCTAGTTCTACCCGGTTGGGCACGTACAAACATTTACCTATTTTTTGGGATGAGGGTTTGGGGTTTTACACCATTATGATGGTTTTTTTTGCATATAGTGTTTGAACTTGATTATTTTTGGATTTTTGGAGTTTTTGTACCCAAAGGCCAAATGGGTTTTAATTTTGAAGTTTTCCAAAATTTGGGGTTTTTACCTCATTTTGCATGTCACCCTATTTTCTTGGGTTTTCTTGGCATGAGTTGGGTTGTGGACCTGGATTATCCATTTGGATATTAGTCAGACCTTTGTTGCACTTTTGTGTTTGTATTGGGATACATTTCACATCCATACTCTTGAATTTGTGTTTGGTTGAGTGATTTTAAACATATTGTTATGGTTTCTTTTGGACCTTTATTGTTGTTTCATGGACACTAGGGTTCATGTAGAATCTATACTCCCAGATTGAGGCCAGTGGAGTGAGTTCATGATGTTTGGTCTTGTTGCATCATTGGGATTCATGTAGAATCGATGGTCTTAGATTGAGGCCGATTTTGTGATTTTATGATGTATAGTTTTATTAGTTTTTGAGATTCATGTAGAATCCATCCTCCCGAGTTATTTTTGGTTAAGTGTTATTTTGCATTATGTTCTCATCTAGTCCTTTTGTTATGATCTTCGTGATGGTGGTGCACCACACACGAGTATGTGCACGTACATTTATCAGAGGACTTGCGGCTCTCGATCTTCCGTGGTATTTTTGGAAGCTATGATCATTGGGGTTGGGATGGGAGTATGCATGCCCATGAACACTTTTCATAGGCTACGCATGGGTAGGGTAGGGTAGCATATGGAGGGGCTTCTATCTTGCAACCTGGTGTCCATTTCTTGGTTGGAAAAGGAAGTTTTAAACAAGTGATAACTAAATAAAAATATGTGAGTGGTAATAAAACTTAAGATAATAAAATGTTTGGGTTGTGCGCCTTCCATTGAGAAGAGTTGTTGCCTAGGTTGTGTGCCTTCTGTTGAGAATCTTGAGTAGCTCCCAATATTAGCTTGGGCTTGTCAATGCCAAGTGACTCTCCATGATGGCAGCCCCTACTTAGTAGTCTATTGAGTGTCTGACCAAGACCTATACTCCTTGCATTGTCTTAGGTTCTTGGTTATAGCCATCATACTGTCTGGCATAAGTGTTAGCCATGGATGTTGTTTTTGTGTGTTTGTGGTTGGATCATTATCTCCATCAGAATGATAGGTGTGGACCTACGGGTGCCACATGGTTGGGAGGCGTAGCTACCTATACCACTGCTAGGGACCGATGTACAAAGACGATCATTTATCCTAGTGTGACTATTGCTGGATGTTTTCACTTAATGCTTTGGGTTCTAGAGTATGCTTTCTGGTGATTTATGCTTTCATTGGAATGCTTGGATATCATGTTTAGATGATGTTATTTTATTTAACACATTCCCATATTATGATGTTTAGCATATGACTAGATGATGGGAATTGTTGTATTAGATTATCTATTGCTTATTGGTTTAGCATGTTAGATTTCCTTATTACGATGTTTAGCATGTAATAGGTGATGTTATCTACTTGAAAGATTATGTTATGCTTTACTACTAACATGTTAGATTTCCTTATGCTTATAATGTAGCATGTTTTAGTAGTGACATCCCTATTATGATAGTACCAATGATTTGATCAGTGGCTTGGGATGTTACGCATGGGGGATGGCTAGGATCCATGATGGTCGTATGATGCTAATTGATGGTTGGGAGGAACTGCATACTTAGTTTGGTTGTTCAATTATTGTGATGTTATTTCTATACATTGCGATGTTACTTCTATTCACTGCGATGTTGCTTTTAGTATGTTCTTTACTGCTTTGGTTTAGATGGATAGATGTTCCTCTTCCTTATAGTTTTAGCACTCGAGTGTTTGTTCCTTGATTTATGTGGATCTAGTACTCCTCGATGTGGAGGTTTTCATTTTTTTATGCTTTTTATTTATGCTCTATTGTTGCATTGATGTGTTTCCTCATGTGGAAAGGTAGTTCCTCGCATGAGAATGTATTTCCTTGCACGAGAATGTATTTCATCGCGTAGGGATGCAAATCCTCATGTGGTGTGTAGTGAATTCTCGTGTGGAGCCATGCCTTTTCTCACACATAGTGATGCAAGGTCTCACACGAATTGATGCCAAGTCTTGCACGAAACTCGAGACCAATGCACTTTCTCATGCGAGAAATAGGGAGCAGTTAGGCTTGGCTAAGGAAGTTTTGAAAGTTGATTTTGGACACCTTATTGGATTTCACACCTTTGTAGTTCAAAACAATCTTTCTAAGGGGTCTAAAATATATCGTTTAACTATAAGTTGACATATATTACTTATACTTAAGATATATCTTAAAATATGCGACAAATCTTTTGAGATAGGTTTTAGACCTCTCCGAGATAAGATAAAGATGCTATGAAATTTTAGGGCTTCAGAAATTCAGACTTAGACAAATTTCAAGGCTTCTAGATTTTAGAGTTAGCCAAATTTCAGGATTCTACATTTATACCCTAGGTTGGTGTTTTGTTGATGAGTGGTCATTTCTTCGAGCCCTCATCATGTGCATGGACGTTGTTGGCCTTTGTTTGTGTGTCTCAGTTTGTTAGTGATGTTTAGAGATTTGTTGGTTGTCGAGATTGTGGTGAAGTCTTCTATTGTGATCTTTTGATCCCTGTATGATGTTGTCATGTGCATTCATACTTGTAAAAAATATTTTATTTTTGTTTGAATTGAATCCTTGTCCCAAGGATCTCTGGGTGGTGTATTACATCTGGTATCAGAGCCCATGTTCAAACATTGGGATCTATGTGCATATGTTGCCCATTTGGTTGTCGCTATGTTGGTTGAGTTCAAGGTGTCTTGGTGAAGAGCTTGTGATCTTTTGTTGCTTCAGTGTCTACTTGGGATGGACTTGCTTGTCTAGTAGATGCAACTAGATCTATGTGAGGAGAAGGAAGCGAGTCTTCCTAGTTTTGTAGATGGAATCAATGTACCTTGTTTGATTGGTTGCTTGTGTGACCCTATTGGATGGAACCACTGATTGGTGTCCATGTGTTGGCTTTGAGTGCCTCTTTTGTTTCTCCTTGTGGAGTTAGATGCATTGTTTCCCTATTTTCTCCTGATTGTAAGTAAATAAATGAATCTTATTTGTGATTCTATGTTATGTCGTTATAGTAATGAAATGGTTCTTTTCATTGAGAAATGAGTGTTTATTGTGAATCATTGCAATTAAGTAGGTGTTGTATTAGATCCCTTGGGTTAATGATTTAAGTCCCCAATCTGATTGCTTCATAAGCGAATGGAAAATTGTATTAATTTGATGGATATATAATTGTTGCATTGCATGTAAAATAATTAAGGAAATTATTCTTTTCTGCATATGCATGAGGTTATTGATGGTACACTCCTTGATGTGTGTGAGTGTGTTCTCTAACATTGCTAGGATGATGTATTCCTTAGAATTGTGTGGTGATTTATCCCTCTTGTATGACTATCCTCAGTCATCACATGTAATGTGATTTTATTAATGCCTTATTTTATTTGGTTGGAGCTACTTTCCTCATGTTGTTGGGCTAGCATTGGTTTTCAATATTTTTCCTCTCTTAGAGTAGTCATCAAATTTTCTCTATCATTCTCTTTTGTGGTTGTTGTCACACTTGGATTATTGGTTGAAATGAACTCTTTTGTGATTTATTTTTGGAATTGACAATTCTCCATTTGGGCTTTTTGGTTTTGTTTCCTGATGACTATTCTAAATGTGCTTTACTGCTACCCAGTTGTGTGCTGTGACTCTACCATGTTGATCTTGAACCTCTATTAGTACATACAAGGGATAATACCATAGAGAACATACTAGTGTGTTTGTTATAGTTGTAAATGTTTTTTATGTAATTGGATGGTTTAAGTGATGCATAAACATAATGTTATTCTTGAAAGAAATTGAAAGATATGTACTTGTTTTATAGTGACTCTTGAACCCTTGCTTTGAAAACCTTTCAGTTTCATTATGCATTAGTGCTCACGTTATGTTTAAGTAATGAAATTATGAAAGATATGTAATGGTGGTTTTAGTGTGTGAACTACCTTTCAATCCATGTCTTATGTTGTTCTAGACATGTGTGTTCTTGAGTGGTTTTGGACGTTTCATTCATTGCTTGTCTTGGTAACCAAGACTGTTGATTTTGCCTATGTTTTTTTTTGTCTTGAGTGGTGACTCAAACTCTGAGATCTTAGGACTCTCTAAGCTCCATCTTGTTATAGGCCTTGTCAATATCTTTCTAACTCTTTGTGAATGGAGTCAATTCGAGTCTGAATGTGAAAGTTATGGCCTCCGGAGTGAAGGCAATTTTTGTGTTGATTTGAAATTTCATGTGAGAAATTGATGATCATGCACTTTCTCGCCTGGTTCATTGCATTTTCTCACCTAGGTTGCTGAGAAAGTTCACACGAGACTGTGCAAATGCCAAATTTTTCCTAGGGAACAAAAGTTAACTCTTTCACACTTTTGGAGTTGCTCATCGATGCTCTGAGTAACCTTTATTGGGTAGAGGCCAATTCAATCATGAAATATCATATTTATGGCCATTAGAGAAGTTTAACTTGTCATGTTATTCATAATGGAAGAGTTATCTAGTCTTCATAATATACAAGGCATTTTTTGAGATTTGTGCTTGGGTTTGTGTGTGTCCTATTGCACCAATCCACTTTCGTGAGGTGAAGTGTAGCCTGTAAGTGTACCTTGCTCAAGGTTGATGCTACCTTCCTTGTCATTCGGGAGTGACCCAATTGTTTGACGAGTCTAGATTCTCCTTTTTGGATGTTGACTTGGGCACATCTTTGTATCCTTTTCTTTTGTGTGAGAGTAGGCTAGTGTGGTTATGCCACTAGCTCAGTTAGTATTTTTAGATGAGTATGTTGATGGTTGGTGGAATTGTAAATTCCCTAACATGTCTTGGGCTGATTTAGTGCAAAGGTTGAGAGAGACTCCCTCTCAATCCTAATACCTTGTACTTTCTTTCTCCCTAAGCTTGTTTCTTAAAGAGGATTGTCTCAATGAAGTTTTCTCATTGACCATTGACTTGAGGCTGTAGATTGAGTTTAGCAGTAGGTTCAGTGTAGTATTCCCAACATGGTGCTAGAGGGACATGGTATCATTGGACACATGTTACCATCTTGAGAATTGGTATGAAGTTTTACATGATTTTGTCCATTAGTGAAATTCTTTGCAACCGGGTGAAAAAGTGATATCTTGTCTAGTTGGGTTGTGTAACCCTAGTTCCCAGTGGTAGTTGAGCTTTTGTACCTTAGAGAGGCATTATGCTCTTATGCTTGGTGGTGAGTAGTCTTTTGGAGTGTGTAAACTGTCATCTTCTTTGTTCAACGAGTGAGTTTATGTGGATTCAAGGATGCTCATGTGTGACATGATAGTATTCTTTGGAATTTGGGATGGTTATTCCCCATGATTCCAACTCTTGTTGGAAGTGTGTCGTGTTTTAACCTTGTTTAGTGGTCATGTGGTAGGTTCATTTCATAGTTGGGCACCTGTTGACGAGGTAGAGTGGTTTTTTCCTCACCTTGTATGGTTGACTTTATGGCTAGATGGGTTTTTCCTAGCACCTAGAAGGTTCCTTGTTGGAGGACCTTGTGTCAGTGTGACACCTTTCTCTTGTGGTTGACCTATTTGGGGGTTGACGTGATGGTTTGAGAATGTTGGAATGATTTGGTTTGACTTGTGATGAGTTGTTGAGTCATTCCTATTGCTCGCTTTTGATTTTAGTTCTTGTTTTGTTTTGGTTTCTATTCTTGGATTGTAGGCTTCTAGGAGTAATCCTAGTTTTTTGGGGGGATGATGTAATGCCTCTCCCATTTGACTTCTATAAGTCATCCTAATGGATTCCACCTTGTTGATCTTTTTCTTTGATGGATCATGATTGTTACCATGAGTGGTCTACACCATTGAGGTGATTTGATTTATGTTTCTATTACAATTGCTTTGATCATGCTTTGACTGATTTATGAGATTATGATGTGATTTATGGTTCACTGAGGTTTGTACCAGTGCTTACCAGGATCAATGTGGTATCATGAGGTTGTTCTATGATTACCCTGAGATGGATGCAGAGATTGCACTGTGTACTTTTACCATGCTACATAGGACTAGGTTCTTGTAGTAGTGGTTAGTCATGTATATGAAAGTGTTCACTTATGTGTTTTAAGTGCCTTTTCATGTGGTGTAAACAACCATTATTAAATGCTTAAATAATTAGAAATGGATTGTCCTTGTTGGGTTCATTGATTATGTGCAATGGATATCTACTTATGTTATGTTTTACATTTGAGAGGACCTGAGGGTCAAATGTTATACTTTGGTTTCAATATTATAGATTTTAAACTACTATACTGTTTAGTTGATCATATTTCATGCTGATGCCATTTTTAGATGGCAGTGTATTTTATGATGATATCTGGTTATCCAGTATTTGGACATATCACTGATTATGTTATGTGATGGATTTAATGCTATGGTTATTTACTTCATTCCTGCATTGTTATTCTTTATGCGAATGTGAGTGATGTAAATAGATTATTTTGATATAATTAAATAAATAGTTAAATTAGGTGATTTAATGCATTTATTTCTTTGGCTATGTTATTATATGCAATTGCACTTGATCGTGTTGTTTAGTGTGTAGGATTTATATCCCTAGTAGTGGCACATGGAGTTAGTGATTCAGTTATTCATATTTTACCAATGTCATCCCTATATGGTTGACATATCCTTATCTTAATTGTTTAAATTAATCCTTTCAGTGATTATTAAATCTAAACTCATTTGCATTATGTGATTAGACCAATGAGCATGTTTGTGCATTTAGAGGTTTTCATTGTCGCAAAAGTTGTTAAGGAAATTTATGTGTTTTTGAGTTTTTGGGCTTTTTAATTGATTTATTTTAACTTCTAGCAGCTTTGCCATAGATAAATTCCTATTTATAGGATTATCCTATTTTTGTTTGGGTCGATTTGGGGTTTAACTAGGTTGGTTGGTTATTTGCCCTAATCGATTATTTACTCAAAAAGTGGATAAATATCCAAAAAGGAATTTAATTCCTCATTTCTCACTTTTGAATTAGAAAGTTGGAGAGTAACCCAAAATCCTCTTCATGAGGATTTACTATTTTGTTCATTGTGGGAGCTATAGGCATGGGATTATCATGAGGTTGAGCTCGTTGGATCCAGCTCGGGGAGACCTTGGATTGTCGCAATTTTCAGCCCCTTTTGCGAGCTTTTAATTTTCTGGTTTAGATTCCCATTTTTACCCTTTTGGCTGTGAGGTAGGGCTCTCTCATTTTATTGTTTCTACTCTGTTTCAACTTCTAATTTTGGTAGCTATTTGGCTGGAGGTTGAGAACTAGTGTTCCCCTCTGTTTATGTATGCTAGTTCTACCCAGTTGGGATGAGGATTTGGGGTTTTACACCATTATCCTAGTTTTTTTTGCATACAGTGTCTGAACTTGATTATTTTTGGATTTTTTGGGTTTTTGTACCCAAAGGCCAAATGGTTTTTAATTTTGAATTTTTCCAAAATTTGGGATTTTTACCTCATTTTATGTGCCACCCTATTTTCTAAAATTTTCTTGGCATGAGTTGGGTCATGGACCTGGATTATCCATTTGGATATCAGTCAAATCTTTGTTGCACTTTTGTGTTTGCATTGAGATGCATGTTGCATCTATACTCCTAACTTTGTGTTCGGTTGAGTGATTTTATACCTAGTGTTATGGCTTCTTTTGGACCTTTGCTGTTGTTTCGTGGACACTAGGGTTCGTGTAGAATCCATATTCCTAGATTGAGGCTGGTGGAGTGAGTTCATGATTTTTGGTCTTGTTACATCTCTGGGATTCATGTAGAATCCATACTCTCAGATTGAGGCTAGTTGAGCGATTTCATGATATATGGTTTTATTAGTTTTTGGGATTCATGTAGAATCCATCCTCTTGAGTTATTTTCGGTTGAGTGTTGTTTTAGATTGTGTTCTCATCTAGTCCTTGTGTTATTATCTTTGTGATAGTGGTGTGCCACACACAAGTACATGTGCATACATTTTTTGGAGGACTTGTAGGTCCCGATCTTCTTTGCTATTTCCAAAAGCTATGATCATTGGGGTTGGGATGGGAGTATGCATGCCCATAGACACTTGCAATAGGATGAGCATGGATAGGGTAAGGTAGCATATGGGAGGGCTTCTATCTCGCAACTTGGTGTCCATTTCTCGGTTGGCAGAGGAAGTTTTAAACAAGTGATAACTAAATAAAAATGTGTGAGTGGTAATAAAAGTTAAGATAATAAAATGTTTGGGTTGTGCACCTTTCTTTGAGAAGAGTTGTTGCCTATGTTGTGCACCTTTTGTTGAGAAGAGTAGCTCCCAATATTAGCTTTGGCTTGTCAATGCCAAGCGACTCTCCATGATGTCAGCCCCTACTGAGTAGTCTATTGAGTGTCTGACCAGGACCTGTACTCCTTGCATTGTCTTAGGTTCTTTGTTATAACCATCATATTGTTTGGCATGAGTGTTAGCCATGGATGTTTTTTTTGTGTTTTTGTGGTTGGATCATTATCTCCATCAACAAAACAGGTGTGGACCTATGGGTGCCACATGGTTGGGAGAAATAGCTACCTATACCACTGCTAGTGACCGATGTACAGAGACAGTCTTTTATCCTAGTGTGACTGTTGCTGGATGTTTTCACTTGATGCTTCTATTTCTAGAGTATGCTTTCTTGTAATTTATGCTTTCATTGGAATGCTTGGATATCATGTTTAGATGATGTTAGTTTATTTGATGCATTCCTATATTATGATGTTTAGCATATGACTAGATGATGTGAATTGTTGTATTGGATTATCTATTGCTTATTGGTTTAGTATGTTAGATTTCCTTATGCTTATAGTGTAGCATGTTTTAGTAGTGATGTCCCTATTACGATAGTACCGATGATTTGATCAGTGGCTTGGGATGTTACACACGGGGGACTGCTAGGATCCATGATGGTCTTATGATGCTATTGATGGTTGAGAGGAACCACATACTTGGTTTGGTTGATCAGTTATTGTGATGTTATTTCTGTAGATTGCAATGTTATTTATGTACATTGTGATGTTACTTTTTTTCACTGTGATGTTTCTTTCAATATATTCTTTACTACTTTGGTTTAGATGGATAGATGTTCCTCTTCCTTGTAGTTTTAGCACTCGATTGTTCGTTCCTCGATTTACGTGGATATGGTACTCCCTGACGTGGAGTTTTTCATGTTTTTATGCTTTTTATTTATGCTCTATTGTTGCACTGATTTGTTTTCTCATGTGGAAAGGTAGTTCCTTGCATGAGAAGGTACTTCCTTGTGTGAGAATGTATTTCCTCACGCAGGGATGCAAATCCTTGTGCAGTGTCCAGTGAATCTCCACATGGAGCCATGCACTTTCTCGCACGTAGTGATGTAAGGTCTCATGTGAAGTGATGCAAAGTCTCGCATGAAACTCAAGACCAGTGCACTTTCTCACGTGGGAAATAGAGAGTAGTTAGGCTTAGTCGAGGAAGTTTCAAAAGTTGTTTTTGGACACCTTATTGGATTTCACACCTTTCCAATTCAAATTAGTGTTTCCAAGGGGTTTAAAATATATAGTTTAACTATAAATTGACGTATATTTCAATATATGCGACAAATATTTTGAGATAGGTTTCAAACCTCTCTGAGATAAGATAAAGATTCTAGAAAATTTCAAAGCTTCAGAAATTCAGACTTAGCCAAATTTCAGGGCTTCTGGATTTTAGACTTAGCCAAATTTTAGGATTCTACATTTATACCCCATCTTGGTGTTTTGTTGATGAGTGGTCATTTCTTCGAGCCCTCATCATGTGCATTGTTATTGTTGGCCTTTGTTTGTGTGTGTCAATTTTTTAGTCATGTTTAGAGATTCATTAGTTGCTAGGATTGTGGTGAAGTCTTTTGTTGCGATCTTTGTGATCCCTATATGATGTTGTCATGTGCATTCATACTTGTAAAAAAAAAAATCTTGGCTTGAATTGAATTTGTGTCCCAAGGATCTCTGAGAAAGGCATTACAGTTCTTCCTTGGAGATGCCAATGTACCTCCCCCTCCTAGTGACACATTAGCTAAGTCTTCAGATATTGAAATGTTAGAACTGAGTAGACATGGTTCCTGCCATAGCAAGAGATCTACTCCTAGACACAAATGACTGAAAGTGAAGACTATTATTCAAAACCATAATGAAGAGTTACTACAACAATTCAAACAACTATTGAAACAATTTGAGGCATTAGGAGTCTATAAGAAATAGGCTCTATACATAGGAAGGGACTTATGTCCTAATCACTTTGATAAAATTCTGTATATACCTCCATTCCCAAAACATTTTGAGGCTCCAAGATTTGAAAAATATTGAGAAAAAAGAAACCCTATTGATCACATCAAGGAATTATGTGCCTCTTGCACTAAATGATGATGAGCCCACCTACCTCATGAGATTGTTCCCTCATTCTCTAGGTGGGCCCATACTCGAATGGTACTCCAAACTTCCTAGTAACATAAGATCTTTGTCAAAATTGGTAGACAAATTCATCTCCCACTTTTCATTCAACATTACAAGCAGGGTGACACTTTCTGATTTGTGCTCAGCTAAATAGAAGACGGGAGAACCATTTATCACATTATTATTACATTGGAGAAAATTAGTCAGTTAATGCTCACTCAACATTCTTGAAGAACAAGTTAATTTGTGCATTGAAAACCTACTCATTGATCTAATGTACAAACTCAAGATCAAAATTCCAAGCACCATTTCCAAGTTGATTAAAAAGGGGGCTAGTATTGAAGATGCCCTCATCCATAAGGGTATCCTTAAAAAAAACAAGGAAAACACCAATACCAACTCATCTAATGACAAGGAATTTTTTTTCCTCCAAGAACAAGAATGTAACCAATGATGGCATTGTGGATGCATGCATGATTAATGCAACACAACCTCAATTGACTCTAAAGGGTGCAAACCCTACAAATTAAAAAACTCCCAATCAAACACCACCTAAACAATAGAAAACTAAGACTCCCACATAGGAGAGACCTTAGAGACATCCTAGAACCAAGGATAGGAAATTCACACCCTTAGGGATACCTCTTGACACTACACTTCAAAAATTATTCAGTAATAACTTCTTGCAGTTACCCCTAATCAAAGATGAGCCATCAACATAATCTGAATAGTGGGATGAACCGGTGGGATGTTCTCAGAGCTCTCCTCTCCACCTCTTCAACCCTGAGTCTATTAGATTTTTGCTTATAAATTGTTTGGGATTGGACAAGTCTTCTTGATCTTCTCCTACCCTTTCTGCCTCCCTCCTCATCTGATTCCTCCTCTTCCACCTCCAACAATTTTTCAACTTTAATCTTTTTACTATCATTTTTTTCAACAACCACTTTAGATTTCTTCTTTTTCTTATTTTCATGGCTAGGGGAAGGTTGTAGGGTATGAATTCTGGTACCAGTATTGGTACTCGGGGGGGAACTCTAATAGTGGCACTAGTTGTCAACCACCACCACCCTAGGGGGGCAAAGGGCAAGATGGAATTGGTATAGGTGAAAGATCATGCCTTGGTGGATAATGGTGAAATTATGCCCCTTGTTCCTCTTCTCCCTAACATCACTGACCATATCCTCCAGAGAATGTAACAGAAAAATGAGATAGAAATAAACTCCCTAATTCTAAAATGATTCAAGAGGGGAAAGTTGTAGTAGTAGTAAACTCCAAACCTACCCTCTAGCATAAGGTATTTCATGAGCACCAGGCAGATGTCATCCCATGGGGTTGGCAGCTTATCCCTCTTAAATCCTCCTCTATAGCGCACTAGTTCTTCGTCCTCCACAAAAAAATTACTCATACTAGCCCCATCTTCCATTTTTGTAACCTTTCTCCATTTTTCCCCCTTCATAGATAGCCTGGTGGCCATGGCAATAACTCCCTCATTCACTTGAAATGTGATGCCATTTATGGTTACCTTGCAGTCGTTCCACCCATTGATGAACTGGAGAGCACAATTCTCGTCATACCCCACCATCGCCTGCATGTAAGGTAGAAATCCCCCTTCCTTTAACAGGAACTAGGTAGCCATCCTGTCTTTGAAATTTTCTATTTTTGTGGGCTCCAGCCTATTCAAATCTCCAACCATATCTTCCCTGCCTTTTTCTGATTCCCCCACCTTATCGATGCGCATCTGAACCTCCTTGTCTTCAATATCACAATGAATACTATTAGTGCTGAGCCTCTCACCAATGAGCGAAATAGTTTTACAAGCCCATTTTTGAGACACTTCAAATCCCATAGGAATTCATTCTGGAATTTGTGCATGTTTGACATCATAATTTTTGCATTTCTAAAATCTTTGGTAATCTGAATAATGATATTATTCATACTTTCAAAGGGAATGTAATTTAAATTCCGCAATATGTTACCATAATGGAAAAATGACACTCCTTAATTTGCATTCATTCATTTTCCCATTTGGACGGCCACGTCTTCTCCTCATTTCCCTAAAACTTTTATTAAATTTAGCAAATTTCAACTTTCTAAGGAAGAAATTACCAAATTTGGCCCTGTTCTTTAATTTCGTAGCCATAATTAATTAATACTCCCTCCTCTTTCCTTGCATATCAAGGATTTAATATCCTCATTTATATTTTCTATGTCTCTCCAGCACGTGACTATTGTTAATTCAAACCCCATGGCAGCCACAACATCGGCCACCTTATTTCCTTCTCTCTAGATGTGTTGCAGGTGTACATTCTCCATCCCATCCAAAATATGCCTAATGTCTGTGATGATAGTCTAAATATTCCATCCCAGTT
The DNA here is from genome assembly GCA_028749045.1 of Cupressus sempervirens. Classification (NCBI taxonomy): domain Eukaryota; kingdom Viridiplantae; phylum Streptophyta; class Pinopsida; order Cupressales; family Cupressaceae; genus Cupressus; species Cupressus sempervirens. The sequence continues at coordinate 167,720,519 of CM053792.1, read as the reverse complement.
TGGAAACTCCATTTACCATATCAATAATTAATTTGGAGTCCCCTTCTATAGTTATTTTCTTAACTTGCATTTCACTAATCAACTGAAGACCCCAACGCAAAGCCATTTCTTTAGCCAAATTATTACTTCCACCCCCACCTTCCCAGAGTAGACTAACAACACATCACCATTCCCATTGCTCAACACTCCACCCATTGCTCCTATACCCCCTCTAGTAGCACCATCGAAGTTTAGCTTAAATTGTGTTAGGGTTGGTGGTTTCCATCTTGTTTGTTGTCTCTTTAACACTTTTGAGTTATCAAAAAGATAAAAATCCTCTTGAATACCCCATTTTTCAGCAAATTGACCTTCTTTCCTACCTGGTTCTTCCTTCAGCATCTTACATTTGGAAACCCTTATATTTTCCTTCAACAATTTCTCCAAGATTCCTATAACCACCTCCATAAGTTTTTCCTCCTCCTGAAATTTTTTGTTATTCCTTTCTTTCCATATATGTCTGTAAATATATGGTGGAACAATCTTCCATAGAAAAATTAGTTTTGGGTGATAGAAGGGACAACTCTAGTTCTCCACGAATTGACATAAGTTGTCCTTCAGAACCCAATTCAGACCAAATTTCTCCCACAACATGGCCGAAATATTTAAGGTGTACTGGCATTCAAGGAATAGGTGAGAGATACTCTCCTCCTTTTCTTTGCAGAGATAGCATCAGTTTATGATTAAAAATACCCCTTCTTTTCATAAAGATAAATTTGTTACATAGTAGTAATTTTAAGGAATAATGAGTATATACAATATATATTCTTGTAAAGTTCAATTTTAGTAGTTTAGGATATACATTTTAGTCCCTTACCAAGTAAAATTTTATAATGAAGAATCTTCCATGCTTAGATTTGAACATCATCTTTTGCTTTTTCCATTATGTGATAGGAGATATTAGTTGTACACGACATAAAGAGATTTTCCTTATGCAAGAGGACTTCAAAGTCTATAAGTTTAGACTATATTATCTTCTACCATGTCAATAAAATATAACTCTTAAATCAATGTATTTGGTGGTATAGTTGATTCAACTTTGTTTGGGCTTTGATGACATATTTATGTAATGGATCTTTAGATTGATTGTTAATTATATTTTTCTTATTTGGAGTTTCTTTTTGGACTACTATTCTTTATATATATTATTCATCTTTGTTTGATTTTAAAAAGTGTGGGATATACATTGATCTTTTATCTTTAAATACATTATCTTAGTCAATGTTAATCAATGCTTAGTGTCTTATTATTTTGGATGGGTTGTTTAGTATAATGATATTCATAGACTAGGTTCTACAATGCATTTTTTACTATAAAATTACATGTTTGACTTTTTAATTTTTTTCCCTTATGTTATGAAAATGTGATCCATCACAACATTTTGAAACATGAAGATGCTTAATGATTGAGGATGACTGATCTTGTTGATCTAGGGGATAAAAATCAGTTAAAATTGAAATATCCCCAATGCTCCAAAAATCAACATCATTACAAAGTGTTCGCAATTCTAACTACAACACAACTTGAATGGGAAAAATTAGAGTCTAGATGACCAAGTTATGGTTAGTCAAAGTTTGGAAAAACTAGGAACAAAGGCTATTAAAAGGTTAAAAATTAATGATCTCAAAAGTGGTCAACAATGGATTTCAAATTGAAGAACTTGTTAAGAGCTTTCCAACAACATTCGTTTCGTCAAAAATGAAGACTAGATGTAGAAGTTATGGTAGTTTGAAGTTCAAGCAAAAATATGGATTCTAATGATGTAATGATGACATCACCATTACAGTCAGCATGGTGACATGACACATTGGGAATGGGGTGGCAAAAATAACACGTGTCATTTATTACATTATGGAGAGAATTTGATTTGAACCGAAAAAAGTTGCCAAATGGAGGATGGAGGCTGGAACGTTTGACCACCGGCCTCCCAAAACATAATATAGTTGTTGTGCTATTTAAAGAATTTAATAGTTATGCAGATTATATTTTATTTAAACTATCACATATTTCGCCTATCCTTAGTTAATAAGGATATGGGTTAAAACAAACCCCCAAAATTGCATGGTGGAAAATTATTTGTAATTTGTAAAAGGGATATGGAGGGGATTAGGTGTTTTAAATAGTGATTTTATAGTTTTGGCGGTTTTAGCCTAATTATGGCTAATTTAATGTATAAAAAGAGGCAATAATCCTTTGAAAAACCATCCAGGTGATGTAGTGCCTATCCCTAGTATGCATTTTTGCTATCATTGTTGAACTCTTTTAGGTTAGTTTTATGCTTTTTGATTAGTAGCATTGTTTTGAGATTATCAGATATTGTTTCAATTTCAGCTGATTTATGATGGGATTACTTGTTACTCTATACTTCATATATACATGATGATTAGTACAGTGTTTTTAGTTATTGATGATGACTAGTTAGATGACTTATTATACATGTTTTCTTATGGATACTTACCCCATACTGCATGTGTATGGTGTGTGTGTATGTTTTCTTTATGTATGGTGTTTCTGATGTGGTCAAGGAAGGGAGTCGTAGTCACCTGCTAGTCAGGATTTACATGATACACCACTTCCTACCATTTCCTATTTAGTTTAGAATATTGTGTTTGTACATGCGTGGATTTTATGTAGATTACAAGTATTGGGTATCGACTTCCCTGAATTGCTAGGATGAGCATATCCTATCGCATTATCTCAATGGTAATAGAGGGGAGATAAATTCTTAAGTCCAAATCCTAAACCTTTAAGCCACTTGTCCTAGAAAATTAGGAAAAGTATTTGAGTTGTTTACCTTTCGAATGCGTCAGATGACATTAATTCATGATTATAACCCTTTAGTTTGATGTTGTATGTGTTTTTCTATGATGGGTTTTCGTATTTTGTTTTATAAGTCTTTGGTGATTTGTCTATTAATTAAGTCAAATTAAATGATTAAATTTAATGGAAAATTATTATAGTATTTTTAATATTTAATTAATTAGAAAATTAATTAAATAACAAGAATTAAATTTAAAGATAAAAGTTATAAGTTTAATTTTAGAATGTGATAATATATATTTAATTTAATAATAATATATTTAGATTTTATTTTTAAATAAATGCTAAATACTATTATTATTTAAGTTAATAAATATTTTATCAATTAATGTTTCATAAATAAATTAAAAAGTGAAAAAGATATTAATTTATTTTAAGATTGCATGAAGTGTGCATGAGATTAAAATTCAATAAATTAATTAAATCGAGAAGTCAAGTGGAAATTAAATAAAGTTAATTTATAATTCAATAAACGTGCATGGAAAAGATAAAGAAAAGATAGAGAAAAGTTAATAAAGTATTAAAGTCTGGTGAGTAGAGAGTTCTCTCGAGTAATCACACAATTAGTGCCCTAATTTTAGGAGAGAACTCCTTATCACCAATTGAGGGTTCATTTTCGAGGGACCACGAACTTTGGAAGAGGAAATAATTTCGGAAGAGAGAAGGTTTTGAGAGGGCAAAAATCTCTCACAATCTTCTTGGGCGTAGCGATTAGCATCAGAGTCCAGGTAGATGCTTGCGATTATTCACATTAGTTTATTACATTTCTTCTTTTCCTATCTTCTTCGCATCTGCAAATGGTTTTCTAAATGATTCTCTGTGATGAGTGTTTCAATATGGTGAAATTCTAGTATGCATGCTAAATCTTCTGTATATGGAAAGATTGATATATCAAATAATCCTCCTTCAGTAGATTCAAAAGTGAAAATTAAACAGGGATGGGTTTTGTATTGAAATTGAAAATTTAAATAAAGAATTTGACTAGTTGGTCATATTTCCCCTATCAGATTAAGGCTGAATTTTGTATATATATATATATGATTAAATAATTATAATAGGGGGTCCTTATCTGTAATTTTTTAAAATATATATATATATTTGTGGGAGGGCAGATTTACCACCCCCCCACCCCTACGTCTGTTGGCAGCCGTATGGCTATTGTCACAGACTGTGGCAGCAGTGGTATAGTGTACCATTGCGACTGCAGACCTACAACAATAGGGTACGCCTTCGGCAATCCCTTTAAGGGAAGGTCATCAACCCACGTAAACATAGCGCAAGCCTTTTTAAAATTTGTAATTTTAACTTTATTAAATTTAAATTTTATTTAAAAGTTTTTAAATGTTAATTGATAATAATTTTAAATAATATTTATTAAATAGAATTTTATTAACTATTTTTAATTATTAATAATTAATTTAAAATATCGTTATTTTATATATATGATTTTTAATTAACTCAATATAATATAATATATTTCAATTAAATTTAATTAGGTTATTTAACAGTGAAGATTAGTTAATAAGGTTGGAGATTTATTTAATTCTGACCTTAGTAATATTGCAATTATTTTTATTGTAAACCAATGGGAATTATTTTAGTAAATTTAAATAAATACATAAATTATCCTTGGAGTATTTTAGAAAATTGGTTTAAAATGTAATGAGGGTAATTCTATATTTTATTTGAATGAATGAATGGGTTAAATTATAGGGTAAACTGAGAATCTTATGTACTCGAAACATACACTAAAACCTTACATTTAACTCAATAATATATTTTCAAATTAAACCAAACTATGAGACTATTCTATTTTCTATGTTTTCGGGTTTTGGGGTTTGACCTAGCTTTGACTAGTCTTAGGATGTTATCATAGGCTTAAGGGTTATGTTATTGTGATGTTATGATGTTTGATTTTGATCTTTTAAATCCAACCATGGTAATGCATCTAGTATGCTCTATGATGTGTGTTGATCTATTGATTGTTATTGCTTTCCAGTGTTCTTGTGTGACGCTGAGGTGAATGTTTGACCTACTTGATTTAAACATTTTTGAGTCTCAATCAGTTGTATTTGGATTTATTTTCAGTTTATTTTATAGGACTAAGGTGTTTGGTATGATTTGTTATTAGTGATGTCATGTTATGACATAATTGACTTAACCATTTTGAGTCTTTGATCAATATTTTTGGGATGCTTTCCAGTTGTTCATAGAGAACTAATGTGTTATTGTGAATTGTCTTTTCATACTTTCTAGTCACTTATATGGGACTGAGGTGATTTTATATGATTCTTTGATTTGTGATTTCATGAGCCTAGGGTAGGTTATCTATATGTAATTTTGAGAAGTGGCTTACAATGGAGGTCGGGGCCCTAAGTGGCTGCTAGGGTAACCCATTGTAAGTTGTTTAATAAGTGAAAACACTAAACTAAATGGGAATAAAATGAACCTAATAAGAGTCTTTGTATGTTCTCACCCATGCCTTGAGTGCTAGTACAAACTAGGATGGGAGTAGAGATAATGTTTGGTTGCAACCATGCATCGTTAATATGCCTTGTCAGTACGAGAGGATACTAGTGTCGCATAGGGAACACTAGGGGTTCGGGGTCCTAAGAGACTACCAAGTTAACTCTAGCATGATTCGTGTGATGACATTTGCTCACTTACATAGTAGGTTTCCTACTACGTGTCTTTGTGTGCCTCTAGGTCTAGATGCCGATTTTATCTTGGGACCTTTGAGTTAGATTACTTTTAGGATTTCTTGGACTTAGAGAGTGCTTTTGATATTTGGATTGATATCCTATTTGAGACTTGAGACTATCTCCTCAGTGTAGTGGGAGTGGACCATTTAGGTTCCATGTGGTCAGGTGGTAGTGTTTTTTAATCTTACCATCGAGATCCATCTGTTGCTACTGTGGCTAGAGTTTCCTTATTTGCATTTCTTTTCCTTCTATCTTTGTATCATTATGATGGTGGTTATATCTTACGATGGATGTTTATATCTTTTATGATAGATGGTTTCATTAATTGTATTATACTTAGTGTCATGGATCCAAGGAGGATGATGTAATGCTATTTGTATAAATGTATATTCTTTTAGCCCTTCATACCCTATGACATGTATAGTGGATGATTGAGAATTCTAAATTTTATTGCCAAGTGGCATTCAGAACAAATTTATATTATTTAAATGGACATTAGACTTTTAATTATTCTTTCATATGGATGTGGTATTTATTAGATTAATATTAATTATATTCAAATGTGATTCAACATCTTGGGATCCTTAAGGAATGTAACCTGTTATATATGCTTATAGATGATTGCATGTTATTGCTTCAGCTACTTTATGTTTGATGTGTATGTTATTCTTTCTTGATTTTTTTTTTTTCGAAACCTTAATGAAACTTTAGGTTAATTCTTTTGGATCCCTTGGCAGGGCATTACATTTGGTATCAGAGCACAAGTTCTACATTAGGAGTGTAAGGTTTCTCTTCACATGTACTTATTAAATATGATTTTCTCTGTTAAATCTGTTGTAGGAGATTTGAACAGATATGAAGAAATGTTTTATGTTGTGAATGTCCTAATAAAATTGAGAGTAGTTGATACATCCATGTTTTAATACTCAATAATTTGAGAACTACTACATTATCTTGACTTTTTAAACAATAAAATTTCACTAACAATGATACGAGGCATTTTCACCTGATGATAAGAGTGTTGATTTTGGTACCTCAATGATTAGGTTGTGTGCTTTCAGATAGTTCAGTATTCCTTAATTAGTGATGTTTATGATGTTAGTTATATGCATGCCTAACGATGATTATTCTAGTGTTTTAATCTGAATTAATGAATAAGTTTGTTATATTGATTATGTGATTTTTGATGATTAAATGTAAGTAGAAATGAATTAAACAGTTAATTATATGAAAAGTTCATGTTTTGATTTATGTAATTATCCAGATAGGTTTTGAATATATGCATGTGATTTTCTTGAGCTACTGATGTGTGCAAGATATTTTAGCTGGAAAATCTAACGAAGAAATAAAACTAAACCCTATGTATCAATTGTGGAAACCAGGGTTGAATATAACAAAGGATGTAAACCTCGTTGTTCATGTTTTATTTGTATCATGGATTAAATGAATGCACCATTTTGTAATCTTTAAATGTTAATATTTTGTAATAGTGTTTTTATGGTGTCGCTTGACACTCGTGAATTGTATATGCATTCCAACATGATAGTTAGGGTTAACCAAGTAACCTAAAGATCTAAGTTGGACTAGGTTAGTTACCTTTTTGCTAATCAGTGAGTAATCGAGGTTAATTAGCCTAATCAAGATTAGTGAGTAATCTACATTTTAAAAGGTTATTAACTCCTAAAATTTTTCTAACTTTTGATAGGTCCCTAATCAATTCCTAAGGCCTTAAATCATGAAATCTTAATACCCAAGGGGTATGGGTATGGGTTGGGGGCATTTTCCACCCCCTAGCTCCTTTTGTTGACTTTTATGGTCACTCAAAAAGTCTATTTTTGCCTTAGTGCGAAAATTGAAAGTTGTTACCATGGGTTGAATAACCTCAACTCCACTTAGAGGTTAACCTTAGGTTTGGTTGAGTTAGAAACCTCTAGATTTCTAAGGAAGTGGGGGAAGTTATTGCCCTTTTTGGTGGTTGAGTTTGGATCTTATTTAGAGGCCTTTTTTTTTAGTAGTTTTGGTTGTTACCCAATCTCTACTTTTAGAGAGAAGTCTTGGAAGATTGAAGGCAAAGAAGGAAAAACTCTTCTTAAATTGTTCATTTTACCATAACCTCTTTGTGAAGGTAGGAGTTCTTCATCTCCTTTGTTCTTTTTCTCATGTTGTTTCATGCTTGGTTCATGCTTATGTTATTGTGTTGTTTATTGGTATGCTTGTATGTATGTTGGGTATGCTTGGGAAGGATTGAAACCATGTTTTCTTGAATGCTTTTCTTTCATGTTTTGCTTGAATTTTGAAGTTTTCTTGTATGGGTGTTTTGGCATTACTCACCCTTGGATAGGGCCGAAGTGGCCAATTTTGGGAAAGGTATTCAGTTGGACTCCAACAGTTTAGAGTCTCTTCTCAGGATGAGAAGAGGGAGAGAGGGTAGGGTGTTATGGGCCCCTACCTGTCAGCACAAACCACATATGAGTTTTGGCATGTAAGAATGGAAGAACAAAAGTTCTTGAGTTATAGCCTCGATTGGACACCTATTTTGGTGTTGTGTCTGACATCTCCTATTGGAAAAATCCAACTTTCCCTTAGTTTTGATTCACTATTGAATCCCGTTGTAAAAACCTAGTATGGAAATGAATGTTTAATTTTGTTCCTTGTTATGCTTGTTTGTCACCTGGTCAGTTTACGTTCCCTCCACAATCTCAGCGATGTATTGCCGAAAATGATATGGATCCCTTGATAAGGGCCATGAAGGAAATTTAAATTGATTGTTGAAATTCAATTATGTTCGGGATTAAAATCCTGTGTAGAAATGTAATTTAAACCTTTGTTGTAGTGGCAACGATGTCGAGTTTTCTTCTTGATTCTTTCCCGGTAGAGCTTTGAATCAGGTGGTTTAATAGAAAAAGATAAATTGAGTAATATCCTTGCATACGATCTTTCTTGTAATTTAGTGTATACACATGTTTATTGGCAATGAATGCAATGGTGTTTTACCCCTCCTCTGGCATTCTTATAGTTCAAGTTGTATTCATTTGATTAATGTTAATTAGACGGAATGATGATAGACATATAATTATGTAATTAAGGTTTCAAATATGTTAAAAAGGGATTCCATGTTATAATTGGTATTTCATTTCGTAAATTTCATGAGTATTAGGAAGCATAATAATCCTTATCAATTGTTCAAGCATTACATTTAGCATTCACGTTATAAATCAACTTAAAGAAAATGAAAAAAAAAATACCCCCATTGGCTAATAAATAAATTTTGAAATCTTATACTTAGTCCAAAAAAAAAAAGACTTAAAAAAAAAATTAAAAAATTCCTAGAGCAAAAAGCTCACTGAATTTTGTATGAGAAAAAAATTAAATCATCCCCTTTTTGAAACAGAGATTCTTCAAATATCCTTTTTGAATTGATTTAGATATTACTTATTTTAAATAGAAAAATAAAAAAAAATAAAAATAAACATATTAAAACAAATATCTATTTCAAAAAAATCCTATCCTATCCTATTCTCAAAAAAACAAACAACTACTAAACTTTTTGCATTTACTTCTCTCAAAAGTTTGGACGTAGCCAACTTGAAAAGGAAGCAAGTGAAACTAAATTTGAAATAAAATCTGCATTATAGTACTTCATGTGCCCCATGAACGACATGACATAATTGCTGATGTATACAATGTTTTGTTTTAAGCAATGTTTACACTCGTTTTTTTTTTTCCTTGTCCCCCTCCACTTTAATGTTTTTGGGTGTCCATCCTTGCTGCGTTTTTTGTGCAGCTCTGGGTCAGCGCTTGGGCTGCTCAGGTCAGCGAGGCCCATCTTAGAAAAATGTGCTCGGTTAGTTGGGAAGTTAAGGGAGATTTGGGGGTTAGAAGTATAGGGTTAGGTAGTAATGTTAATTGTAATAAATTCTTATATAAGATAGGGATGTTAATGTCTTATTTATTTATTTAGTTTTATTTAATTTTAGTTGTATCATGATTATTATTATTAGAAATTAGATTAGTAAAAGTTTTAAGTTTTAAATTATGATAAATATTAAAATTTAGATAGTTCATTGTTTTGTCTAAAATGTTTTAGTAGAATTTAAAGTTAGAATTTGTTAATGTAATGTTAAGTAGATATGATTTAAGTTAGTTTTATTTTTAAGTAGTTTAGTTAATATGGTTTTAGATATTAGTTAATTAGTATATTTAGTAATGTAAATAATTATATTTATTTTAGTACTTTTTTCTATTAGGATAATTAATGTTAGATTTTTAATAGTGTTAGATTTTATTTGAAATTAATTAGCTATGTTATTTGTTCTATTATTTAGTTAGTAACTTTGTTAATCAAAAGAGTATCGGAAATTGGTAAGATTTGTGTTAGTTTGAAATTAGTTTTTAGTTAGTTGTATTAATTATTATTTAGTTTAACTTAAGATTTATATGATTATTGTTTTGTATTATTTTTATTTATGGAATAAGTATAAAGAGAATGAATTGATTTAAATTAATGTAGAATTGTGATTTATGTTTTAATTAACTATATTGATTATTTAATGTTAGTCTTGATTTAAAAGATGTTGTTTATATTAGATTTAATAAAGTTTAATTTTTTTTTGAATGTTAGATGATTATATTATTATTATTAACATTCGAATCAATTAATTAAATAAGTTAACTGATATTTTGCTTAATTGAAGTTTTAATGATTAATGTTAATAGGTTTTAAATTAATTGTAAAATATGTTAACTAGTAAGCTTAGTAGAATGTAATATTTTTTAAGAGTAATTAAAAATAATAAAATGTTAGGTCTTTTAATTAATTTAATTTAGTTAATTTAATTTAATTGATTGATTTAACATTGAAACATTTAGTTTAACAACATATTCCTATTTAATGTTTTCAGACTGAGTTGTAGTCTTAAAAGTTTTGATAGCGGATCTTGTATCCGTCTTCAGTGTATCTTTGTTCTAACTGAATTAAACTACTCAAACTTAGTGAAATTATTTATTATTAACTTTAAAAAAAAATTGTGTGCGTTTTTGCCCTATATTTTGGGCATGACAAGGAGCTTTGGGTATATTGGAATGCCACTAGTTGTTAACTAGTTGAACTAAAATGAAGCTTTGAAACTATTATATATATCTATCTCAAACTAAAACTTGAACTAGTTAAACTGAACATAACTTAAACTTTTAGTTGTATACTTTCAAACTTGAACATTTAGACTTCAAAACTCAATTATATACTTAAACGTAAATTTAGGCAAAACTGAAAATTTAACTTATACTATTTTCAAAACATGTGTCTTTTATATATGCTTTATAATCCTATGTTTTATGGTTATTATAACATCTTCTATCTTGGATATTATTGTAGGATGATATCTAGGATGAGATCTTGAGTTAGAGGCCATGGATGAGGCAGAAACATCAGTGTAGATGAGTTTGTCCACGAAGGCCTTAATCAGAAAGAGGGTAGGGAAGAGCATGTTAGTGAGCATTAGGAAGAGAACCATAGAGAGCAGCAAGACAACTCAGAGGAGGTTGACTTGAGGCAAATGATGAGGACCATCATTGATCACCTACCTCCTCTTTAGGGTGTTGGTCATGATGGGGTTCATCAGGAAAGACATGAGCATAGACTTAGGTGTAGGAGCCCTCAGAGGGATCAATAGAGATCGATTGTATCTGCTCAGATGAAGGACCTTTAGAGGTCCAACTCAAACCCTTTAATGGGTTGGGTTCAGGTTATGTAGTCAAGAAGTGGCTTATTGCTCTTGATAGGGTTTTTTCTATTCAGGAATTTGATAGTAATTTCAAAGCAAGGTTTTCTATTATGAACCTAGAAAACTTTGGAGCCACTTGGTGGACTATTGAAGAGAAGAAGTTGGGCATAGACATGAACAATATCACATGGGAGTTATTCTTGAAAAACTTTCGGGAGTGATTCCTACTAGAGGAATGGAAGCAACATAGAGCAGATAAGTTCCACAACTTGAGAAAGTTCACTATGACCATAGTAGAGTATGAGTGCAATTTCTATGAGCTCATGCCCTTTTCGGGAATTAGCGACAACCCAACACAGTTGACACAACATTTCATCAGAGGCTTGAACAACTATCTAGTTGGGGATGTTAAAGTGTTTGAACCTAACACCCTCAAAGATGTGGTACATCGAGCCATTCTTGTAGAGCAGAGTGTTAACCTAGGTCATGGGGGTTTTGTGGGAGCACCTTCAACATTAGGACCTAAGGGTAACCACAACTCTGGTGGTAATAGGAAACCTCCTTCTAGGGGTAATTAGTAGTAGGGAGGATCTTACCCTCCAAATTAGGGTGATGATGATGGTTCTATCTCTAAGAACTACCATAATGCATAACACAATAAGTGCAACCGATATGATTGATCATCTCAGAGTGTTCAGTCTTATCCTAGTGGGGGTAGTGTTCAATAGTCTAGTACACCTAGGGTGTAGAGGAGTTTTGATGAAGAGTGTTTCTCATGTGGACAACGTGGACACAAGTCATCCCATTGACCTCAAGAGAAATCACAATTCTTAGATCAAAGATCTTCAGTTTTAGAACCTACTATTGGAGGCATAGTAGATCTCAGAGAGTGTTCTTAGTGGAGTCATATCCTCCTATAGGGGGAAAGGGTCCAATTGGACCTGCACAGTGAGTTCTTTAGCTTTACCATTCTTGTGGGCTTCCAGGACTAAGCCTAACTCTAGGGGGGTGGATGCAGTGCTTGCCCCTAGTTTGCATTTTTGATATCATTGCTAAACTCTTTTAGGTCAATTTTATGCTTGTTGATTAGTAGCACTGTTTTGAGATTATTAGATATTGTTTCAAATTCAATTGATTTATGATGAGATTACTTGTTACTCTATGCTTCATATATGCATGATGAGTATTATAGTGTTTTCAGTTACTGATGATGATTAGTTAGATGGTTTATTATATGTGTTTTCATATGGATACTTACCCCATACTGCATGTGTATGTTGTGCGTGTATGTTTTCTTTATCTATGGAATTTTTGATGTGGTTAAGGAAGGGAGTCGTAGTCACCTACTAGTCAGGATCTACATGATGCACCACTTCTTGCCATTGCCTATTTAGTTTAGAATATTGTGTTTGTACATACGTGGATTTTATGTAGATTGCAAGTACCAGGAATCGACTTCTCTGAATTGCTAGGATGAGCATACCCTATCGCATTATCTCAATGGTAAGAGAGGGGAGATAAATTCTTAAGTCCAAATCCTAAACCTTTAAGCCATTTCTTTTTAAAAATTAGGACAAGTATTTGAGTTGTTTACCTTTTGAATGCATCAAATGACATTAATTCATGATTATAACCCTTTAGTTTGATCTTGCATGTATTTTTCTATGATGGGTTTTCGTATTTTGTTTTATAAGTCTTTGGTGATCTTTCTATTAATTAAGTCAAATTAAATGATTAAATTAATGATTTAATTTAATGGAAAATTAATTAAATTTAAAGATAAAAGTTATAAGTTTAATTTTAGAACTTGATAATATTAATTTAATTTAATAATAATATATTTTGAGTTCATTTTAAATAAATGCTAAATACTATTAATATTTAAGTTAATAAATATTTTATCAATTAATATTTCATAAATAAATTAAAAAGTGAAAAAGATATTAATTATTTCAAGGTTGCATAAAGTGTGCATGAGATTAAAATTTAATAAATTAATTAAAAGGAGAAGTCAAGTGGAAATTAAATTAAGTTAACTTATAATTCAATAAACGTGCATGGAAAAGATAACGAAAAGATAAAGAAAAGTCAATAAAGAGTTAAAGTCTGGTGAGCAGAGAGTTCTCTCGGGTGATTGCACAATTAGTGCATAGATTTTAGGAGAGAACTCCTTATCACCAATTGAGGGTTCATTTTTGAGGGACCGTGAACTTTGGAAGAGGAAAGAATTTTGGAAGATAGAAAGTTTTGAGAGGGGAAAATTCTCTCACAATCTTCTTAGGCATAGTGATTAGCATCAGAGTCCAAGTAGATGCTTGTGATTATTCGCATAGTTTATTACGTTTCTTCTTTTCTTGTCTTCTTTGTGTCTAGAATGGTTTTCTGAATGATTCTATGTGATGAGTGTTTCAATATGGTGAAATTCTAGTATGTATGTTAAATCTTCAGTATACGAAAAGATTGACATATCAAATAATCCTCCTTCGGTAGATTTAAAAGTGAAAATTAAATAGGGATGGGTTTTGTATTGAAATCAAAAATTTAAATAAAGAATTCGACTGGTTGGTTGTATTTCCCCTATCAGATTAAGGATGGAATTTTGTATGAAAAAATATATTTTAAATAATTATAATGGGGGGATCTTTATTTGTAAAAAAATTAAAATTAAAAAAAATATAATAATATATATTTGTGGGAGGGTGGATTTACCATACCCTCCTCCCTTGTGTGTGTCGACAGTCGTACGGCTCCTGTCGCAGACCTGCGGCAGCAAGGTATGCCTTAGACAATCCCTTTGAGGGAGGGTTGTCGACCCACTTAAACATAACGCAAGCCTTTTTAAAAGTTGTAATTTTAATTTAATTAAATTTTAATTTTATTTAAATTTTTTTAAATGTTAATTGATAATAATTTTAAATAATATTTATTAAATAGAATTTTGTTAACTATTTTTAATTATTAATAATTAATTAAAAATATCATTATTTTATATGTAGATTTTTAATTAACTCAATATAATATAATATATTTCAATTAAATTTAATTAGTTTATCTAATATTGAAGATTAGTTAATAAGGTTGGAGATTTATTTAATTTCGATCTTAGTAAAATTGTAATTATTTTATTGTAAACAAATGGGAATTATTTTTGCAAATTTAAATAAATACATAAATTATCCTTGGAGTATTTTAGAAAATTGGTTTAAAATATAATGGGGGTAATTCTATATTTTATTTGAATGAATGAATAGGTTAAACTATAGTGTAAACTGAGAATCTTATGTACTTGAAACATACACTGAAATGAAAACTGAAACCTTAAAATTTAACTCAACAATATGTTTTCAAATTAAACCAAATTGTGAGACTATTACGTTTTCTATGTTTTGTCTATGTTTTTGAGTTTTGGGGTTTGACCTAGCTTTGACCAGTCTTAGAATGTTACTAGAGGCTTGGGGGTTATGTGATTGTGATGTTATGATGTTTAATTTTGATCTTTTAAATCCAACCATGGTAATGCATTTGGTATGCTCTATGATGTGTGTTGATCTATTGAATGTTATTGCTTTCCAATGTTCTTGTTAACATTGAGGTGATGTATGACCTACTTGACTTAACCAGTTTTGAGTCTCAACTAGTTGTATTTGGATTGCTTTTCTGTCTCTTTTATAGGAATGAGGTGTTTGGTATATTTTTTATTAGTGATGTCATGCTATGACATAATTGACTTAACTATTTTGAGTCTTCGATCAATATTTTTGGGATGCTTTCCAGTTGCTCATAGAGAACTGATGTGTTATTGTGAATTGTCTTTTGATGCTTTCCAGTCACTTGTATTGGACTAAGATGATTTTATATGATTCTTTGGTTTTTGATTTCATGAGCCTAGGGTAGGTTATCTATATGCAATGTTGGGAAGTGGCTTACAATGGAGGTCGAGACCCTAAGTGGTTGTCGGGGTAACCCATTGTAAGTTGTTTAATAAGTGAAAACACTACACTAAATGGGAATAAAATGAACTAATAAGAGTCTTTGTATTTTCTCGCCCATGCTTCGAGTGCTAATACAGACTTGGATGGGAGTAGAGAGAATGCTTGGTTGTGACCATGCATCCTTAGTATGCCCCTTCAGTACAAGAGGATACTAGTGCCACATAGGGATCACTAGGTGGCCAGGGTCCTGAGAGACTACCAGGGTAACTCTAGCATGATTCATGTGATGACACTTTCTCACTTACTTAGTAGGTTTCCTACGTGTCTTTGTGTGTCTTTGGGTCTAGATGTCAATTTTATCTTGGGACCTTTGAGTTAGATTACTTTAAAGATTTCCTGGACTTAGAGGGTGCTTTTGATATTTGGATTGATATCTTGTTTAGGACTTAAGACTATCTCCTCAGCATGATGGGAGTGGGCCATTTAGGTTCCATGTAGTCAGGTGGTAGTTCTTTTTACTCTTACCATTGAGATTTGTCCGTTGCTACCGTGGCTAGAGTTTCCTTGTTTGCATTTCCTTTCCTTCTATCTTTGTATCATTATGATGGTGGTTATATCTTATGATGGATGTTTATATCTTTTACGATGGATGGTTATATCTTTTATGATGGGTGGTTTCATTTATTGTATTGTACTTAGTATCATGGATCCAAGGAAGATGATGTAATTCTCTTTGTATAAATGTATATTCTTTTAGCCTTTCATACCTTGTGACATGTACAATGGATGATTGAGCATTCTGAATTTTATTGCCAAGTGGCATTTGGAACAAATGTATATTATTTAAATGGACATTGGACTTTTAATTATTCTTTCATATGGATGTGGTATTTGTTAGATTAGTATTAATTATATTTAAATGTGATTCAACATCTTGGGATCCTTAAGGAATGTAACCTTCTATGTATGCTTATAGATGATTGTATGTTATTGCTTCCACTATTTTATGTTTGATGTGTATGTTATTCTTTCTTGAAAAAAAAAATGTTTGGTAAACTTAGTAAAACTTAAGGTTAATTCTTTTGGATCCCTTGGGGGGGCATTATAGGTGATGAGAAGGAGATTATGACTTTGGAGACTTAGTGATTATTCTTGCACATTGGAGATTAATGCTGCAATTGTGCTTGAAGGGAATTATTTCAAAACACTTGTAATTGATTTTGGAGCTAATTGGATGGGTTCCTCTATTGGAGTAGGACCCAGAGAAGTAGTTTGATCTGTGGATGAAATTTGTTATCAATTATGTGTTGTCTTCTATCTCTCTTCTCTCTTTCTTTCAGTCATTACCTTATTATGCTTTGTCCATTTAATCATTTAATTTATGTTAATTCACTAAATAATGCTTTGAATTAACTTTGTGTAATTATGTTAAGCATTCCTCTGTAATCGTCCTAGATCCTAATTAAATCATCTTGCCATCTAATACTTGTAGGGTTGTGTCAACCAATAATGTCATGACAGTTTTGATGTAGTATCAATTATCTCATTTCCTATTTATGGTTACCTCAGCTTAATGTTCTTTGGTTAGGCAAGGAATGAAGACCATCCTTCATCAATTGCTAGCAATTAAGATTACACAATCCAATGGCTTGTGAGGGTTTGAGAACTATCTGTTAATATATCCAAGGTCCTAGATTACTAAGACCAAATTAATCTCCAAATTTAACCAACTGAAAACTTAAATCACATCTTAGCAAAATTGATTAACCAGCACTGATCTTATCATTTATTTATTCATCTATCCATGCATGTTAACTTGTGAACTTAATCATAAAGCAAGACCTAAAAGCATCCACGCAAGTAAGACCATAACACAAGGATTTTTATTGTGGAAACCCTTGGCTAGAGGGAAAAACCATGGCGGGAATTGATATTCAAGGGTATTCTACACTCTTCTAAAATGTGTTTGGTTAAGAAAAGATCCCCTTAGGAGTCACCCAGTTAAGGGATTTGCCTCTATGTTTATTAGGATCTTTACCCTATTACCTCATTGGAGGATTTCTAACTCAAATCAATGAGCCACTTAGTTAAAGGAATTAACTTCACATCTTGATAAAGATCCTTCTCACATTGTTAAAACTGACCTTGTTAGATACTTTTAACTTTCCAACCTATTAGAATTAACTAAGTGAAATGATTTGGCAATATCACTTCACATTTCCTTGTACATATCCTATTCATTTTCTCACCCAGTCATCCTTGTAGCCATTCAACTATCATCCTAATAGTACAACCCTTGTTGATAACTTCTTCTTCAATTGATAACTCTTCCTTCACTCACACTTGCAAATTAGCTTTCTACCACACACACACATACACACAAATATATATATATATATATATATATATATATATATATATATATATATTTCATCATTAGGTAAACCTTACCATAAATTTGTTACCCATGGAAATCTAAAAACATTTGAGCGAAATATGTTACTCAAGCCTAATACATCATTATTTGTCACCACATGATCAACGTCTTTCATCATGCATCGATCTAAAATCACATGTATGTTATTTTCAATTTTCCAATGAATAAAAACCATTCCAATAAATTTTATCACATTATTCAATATATAATTGATCATTCAAATTGATTTTCTTCCACATTATTGCTACATCATCAACTATCTTACCAACTTAAAAAATCTACCAAAAATGATCTACATGTTCAATCTATTATTCATTTTTCTTGTTGAACCTTTTTCAATCAATACAAAACATATCATCATGTAAACCAAATCAACCATAAGTCTAACATTGACTCACCAACATAGTAACCTTCATAAATTTCCTAATTTTCATCACTTGAAACAATATAGATTTGATAAACCAATCAAATCATTTACTAATTGGCACCACTTCAATCTTTCATAACTCACTCAATTCTTATGTTCAATACATGAAATCACAAACATAGAAACTATAAACATATGCAAGTTGTAAAATTTAATGAAATCTAACTTTACAACTTGCCAAGATCACCTACATGCAAATAACATGTTGAAGGGAAACCAAAGAAGGAAGGGTGGAGCTTGGAGAAACTAAATAGACTAAGAGAGAAAATATTGCAACAATGAAAAAAAATTGCTATACAATATTGAGAAGAAAGATATGAAATTACAATAGGAGAGCCCAAATATAAATGCCTCTAGGAAGCTTGTAGAACAAGCTAGAAAGCTCTAGGAGATAAGGTTGACAAGTAAGCATACGTCCATAAAAGGTGGAATATCCTCAATCAAGGTGAGAAGATAAGTATGATTTAGATAGGAACAAACTCCCATGTTGTCAACAACTCCTAAACTACAACTATTAAATAAATGCATTTAACCTAAGTAAACTTAAGTAAAAGCATAAATAATAATTATTTACTCTAGCACAAGTCTCTCATACAAATAGCACACACTATCTCATCATATAATCAATTGCACACTCAATTTTCACCTAGACAACAAGTTCCTTTTGATTTTATGATCTTATCCTCCTTTTATAGCTATGTTAAAGGTGTTTTGCTCAATTCTGAGTCCAACTTCATACTTTTAATCTCTAACAACCTTCTTACAAATCAATCAACTATGACACCAACTAACTACTTAATCCTACATGAGAAGTATCTCTCCTTACATCAATCCATAGAAAGACAATCATTATGTCATAAGGATTTATGTAGCCATTACATCTTAATTCTAATCTAGAAAGGGAATGACCCCCAACCTACTTCTTAGATACTCAAAATTATATTTAGGTAATGGCTTAGTAAATATATGTGCTACCTTCTCCTTTGATGTAATATAATCCATGCTCACTTCCTTCTCATTTACATTTCCATTAGAAAACAATAGTTGCAATATGCTTTGTCTTGGGATGTTGTACTTGATTCTTAGATATATTAATAGCACTTATGATATAATAGTATATAGTAATTGGTTTAGTAACTTTCTCATTTATACCTTTTAAGACTTTCTTAATCCATATATCTTATGAAAATTACTTGATGCAACAACATACTTAGCTTCAATCATTAACTAAGATATACAATTTTTATTCTTATTGATCCATGAAACAAATCTTCTTCCAAGAATGGATGCATTGTCACTTGTGCACTTCTTGTTATCGACAATTCTAACTCAATCTTCATCAATGAACACTTCCAAGACAAAATCATCATTGCTAAAGTATCAAAGATCATAAACAAGTATCCCTATGAGATATCTAAATATCCTCTTCATTCCCAACATATGTGCTTTATTTAATTTTGTAAACCATGTATTGATCATTTAATAGAGTAAACCAATATGGTTTCTTTATATGGACTTATTCTTCCAACACACCATTCAAAAAGGCAGATTTCATATCCATCTGGTGAACTTTAAATTTCTTGTCTATTTATATATGGTATTAACATCCTTACTCCTTTAAATCTAGCTATGAATGCAAAATTTTCACCAATATCCAATCCTTCTTCTTGAGCATAATCTTTAACACTAAATTGTTTTTGTTCCTAACAACTTTACCATCATCATTAAATTTGTTCCTAAGGACCCACTATGTACCACACATTCTTGTTTTCTGGTCTAAGAACCAAAGTCTAAGTATCATTCTTAGTGATATGATCAAGTTCTTCTTTCATGAATTTAACCAATCATCACTCTTAAAGGCTTTATTAATTATTCTTGTTTCCTCCTCATAAATTAAGCATGCAATTTCTCTAAATTTCCTTCTTGTCTAAAAACCTATATTCTTATCTACAATAACTCGATTAGAAAAATGATTCAATCTCACATATCTTGGAAATATTGGTTCAAATATTTGTTGATCTTCTTCATTTACTAGTTGTACCTCTACATTTTCTTCATTTTTTTCTTCACAATAAAGTCTTGCACCCTGGTAGGATAAACATCATATCTTGACCTGCCTCTATTTCCTTTGTGTTTGAACCATCACTCACATTAGTATTTTCAATCATCTTATTAGTTCTCTCATTATACAATTTGTATGTCTTGCTCTTGATAGAATAGCCTGAGAAAATTTATTCATCCCTTTTTGAATCAAAATTATGATTAAAATCATCTCTATTGATGTAACATCTACTACCAAAGACTTAGAAATTTACACTAAGAGTATGACCATATCACAACTCATAAGGTGTCTTACTAGATCACTTTTTCACTTGTATTTGGCTCAATGTATAGATTACAATACTTATAGATTCTTTTCAAAAGTTATTTGTAACATTTCCTTGTAACAACATTATTCTTGCAACATCAACAATTGCTCTATTTGTCTTTTCTACTATACTATTCTTTTGGGGATTCCTCAAAGATGAAAATTATCTTTTGATTTCATTCCTACCACAATAGTCAATATTTAACAAAGTGTACTCACCACCTCTATTAGATCTTAAGCATTTCAGGTTCTTTCCACTTTCCTTTTCAACCAAAGCTGTAATGCCCCGCCTGGAGATCCTTGGAAACAAGGATTCAAATCAAGCCAAGATATATTTTTTTTTACAAGTATGAATGCACAAGACAACATCATACAGGGATCATAAAGATCACAACGGAAGACTTCAACACAATCCCGGCAACAAACGAATCTCCAAACGCCACTACCAAACTGACACACACAACCAAAGCCAACAACGACAACACACATGATGAGGGCACAAGAAACAACCACTCATCAACAAAACACCAAGCTGGGGTAAAATGCAGAATCCTGAAATTTGGCTAAGCCTGAAATCTTGAAGCCCTGAAAATTGGCTAAGTCTGGATTTTTGAAGCCCTGAAATTTCCTAGAATCCATAACTTATCTCTGAGAGGTCTGAAACCTATCTCAAACGATTTGTCGCATAAATTAAAATATATCTTAAGTATAAGAAATTAAACGATATATTTTAAACCCCTAAGAAATCTATTTTGAACCAAGAAGGTGTAAAAACCAAAAGGGTGTCCAAAACCAACTTTCGAACTTTCATCCGACAAGCCTAGATAGCCCCTGTTTCTCGTGCGAGAAAGAAAACTGGTCTACAGTTTCGCGCGAGATCTTTCACCGCTTCGCGCGAGAAAGTGCACACTTCACACGAGGACTACTGAGCTTCGCGCGAGCATTCACATTCTCGCCCGAGGATTCCTATGCGCCCCGCGAAGATTTACATTCTCGCGCGGGAAGTGTATTATTTCGTGCGAGGAAGAAACAGTCTCGCACGAGGAAGAAACAATCTCGCGTGAGGAAGAAATAGTCTCGCACGAGGAAAATACAATCTCGCGTGAGGAAACAAATCAGCACGACACAACACACAAACAAAAAGCTAAACAACAAGGAAACCTCCACACCGGGGAGTACCAGATCCACTTAAATCGAGGAATGAACACTCGAGAGCATTAACAGCAAGGAAAGAGGAACATCTAACCATCTAAAAACCTAAAAGCAAAGCACATACTGAAATAAACATCGCAATGAACAAAGATACATTTCAGAACTAAACAACCAAATAAGTGCACGGTTCCTCCCAACCGTCAATAGCATCATAAGACCATCGTGGGTCCTAGCCATCCCCCGTGTGTAACATCCCAAGCCACCGACCAGATCGTCAGTACTGTCGTAATAGGGACGTCACTACTAAAACATGCATAATAACAGCATAAGAAAATCTAACATGCTAGTGATAATGCATAAGATAATCCTGCAGTAGACAACCTCACCTATCACATGCTAAACAACAGTAAGCAATAGATATACTACTAAAGCAAATCACATCATCTAATCATATGCTAAACATCATAATAAGGGAATGCGCCAAATAAAATAACATCATCTAAACATGATATACAAGCATCCCAATGAAAGCATAAATCACAAGAAAGCATACTCCGGAACTCGAAGTACCAAGTGAAGACATCCAGCAACGGTCGCACTAGGAAAAAAGATCGTCTCTGTACACCGATCCCTAGCAGTGGTGAAGGTAGCTACGCCTCCCAACCACGTGGCACCCGTAGGTCCACACCCACCGTGCTGATGGAGATAATGATCCAACCAAAAACACATAAAAGAACATCCATGGCTAACACTCACGCCAGACAGTATGATGGCTGCAACCAAGAACCTAAGACAATGCAAGGAGTACAGGTCCTGGTCAGACACTCAAAAGGCTACTAAGTAGGGGCTGACATCATGGAGAGTTGCTTGGCATCAAAAGGCCCAAGCTTGGATCGTGTAGATTCAGCATCCCTCAATGGAATGGCTCGGCACAACATTTTATTATCTTAAATTTTATTACCAGTCACACATTTTCTTTAATTATCACTTATTTAAAACTTCATATCCTCTGCTAACCCTCTAGGCACAATGATCACCAGGCTGCGAGATAGAAGCCCCCTCCATATGCTACCCTACCCTACCCATGCTCATCCTACGACCAGTGCCCGTGGGCATGCATACTCCCATCCCAACCCCAATGATCATAACTTCCGGCAAATCTATGGAAGATCAGGCCTCGCAAGTCACCCAGCAAATGTATGCGTACGTACTCGTGTGTGGCGCACCACCATCACGAAGATCATAACACAAGGATAGGAATGAGAACACAATGCAAAGAAAACACCCAACTGAAAGCAACACGGGAAGGATGGATTCTACACGAATCCCAAAGCCAACAAAACCGTACATCATAAAATCACTCAACCGGCCTCAATTCGAGAGTATGGATTCTACACGAATCCCAATGATGTAACAAGACCAAACATCATGAACTTACTCAACCGGCCTCAATCCGAGAGTATGGATTCTACACGAATCCTAGCGTTCACGAAACAAAAGCAAAAGGGTCTAAGAGAAACAATAACACCAGGTACAAATCACTCAACCGAACACAACGTCGAGAGTACGAATGCAACACGCATCCCAATGCAACATAAAAGTGCAAAAGTGGTCTGACTGATATCCAAATGGATCATCAAGGTCCACGACCCACATTGTGCCAAGAAAACCCGAGAAAATAGGGCAGCACGCAAAATGAGGTAAAAACTCCAAAAATTTGGAAAACTTCAAAATTAAAACCCATTTGGCCTTTGGGTTCAAAAACCTCAAAAATCCAAAAATAAATGAAATCGGACACCGTATGCAAAAATGGCCAGCATAATGGCGTAAAATCTCAAACCCTCATCTCAAAAAATAGAGAAACGTTCATACCCGCCCAACCAGGTAGAACTAGCATACAGAAACGGAGGAGAACACTAGTTCTCAGCCTCCAAACAAACAGTTACCAAAAACAAAAGCAGAAACGGAGCAGAACCAATAAAATGGGAAAGCTCTACCTCACCGCTAAAAAGGCAAAACGGGAATTTGAACCATAAAATAAATATCCCGCAGAAGTAGCTAAAAATTGCGGCAATCCAAGGTTTCTCCAAGCTGGATCCAACGAGCCCAACCTTGCGATGATCCCACGCCCGTAGCTCCCACAACAAACAAAACAGTAAATCCTCATGAAGAGGATTTTGGGTTTTACTCTCCAACTTTCCAATTTGAAAATGAGAAGTGAGGAATTAAATTCCTCTTTGGATACTTATTCACTTTTTGGGTGAATAATCGATTAGGGCATTTAACCAGCCAATCTAGTTAAACCCCGAATCGACCCAAACGAAAACAGGCTATTCCTATAAATAGGAATTCATCTATGGCAAAGCTGCCAGAAATTAAAATAAATCAAATAAAAAGCCCGAAAACCCAAAAACACAAAAATTTACTTAAACAACTTTCACGACAATGCGAACCTCTAAATGCACAAACACGCTTACTGGTCTAATCACATAATACAAATGAGTTTGGATTTAATAATCACCGAAAGGTTTAAATTAAACATTTAATTAAGGATACGTCGACCATACAAAGGCGACATTGGTAAAATATGAACGGCTGAATCACTAACTCCATGTGCCACTGCCAGGGATATAATCCTGCACACTAAACAACACGATCAAGTGCAATTGCATATAATAATATAGCCAAAGCAATAAATGCATTAAATCACCTAATTTAACCATTTATTTAATTATATTAAAATAATCTATTTACATCACTCACGTTCGCAAAAGGCATAGCAACACAGGAATGAAGTAAATAACCATAGCATTAAATCCATCACATAACAAAATCAGAGGTATGTCCAAATACCAGATAACTAGATAACCATATATCATCATAAAATACACTATCATCTCAAAATGGCATCATCATGCAATATGATTAACTGAACAACATAGTAGTATAACATCTATGATACTGGAATCAAAGTGTAACATTTGACCCTCGGGTCCTTTCAAATGTAAACATAACATGAGTAACAAATATCTCTCTAATCAGAAATGTAACAAGGTAAATGTCCGCAGCACATAACCAAAGAATCCAACAAGAATAATCTATTCTAATTACTTAAGCATTTAATAATGATTGATTACTCTGCATAAAAAGGGCATTTAAAACACATAAGAAAACTCAGTCATAAACATGACTAACCACTACTACAAGAACCTAGTCCAATGTAGCATGGTAAAAGAACATAGTGCAATCTCTGCACACATCTCAGGGTAATCACGAAACAACCTCATGATACCACATCGATCCTGGTAACCACTGGCACAAACCTCAGTGAACCAAAAATCACATCATAATCTCAAAGATCAGTCTAAAGCATAATCAAAGCAACTGATACAGAAACATAAATCCAAACACCTCAATGGTGTAGACCACTCAGGGTCACAATCATGATCCCATCACAACAAAAGATCAATAAGGTTGCATCCATCAGGATGACTTACAAAAGTCAAATGGGAGAGGCACTACAAAAGCTTTATAGATTTTGAACTTATTAAAAGCTTCTAACTTTTCTCTCATGAAAGTAACCCACATCATTCTAGAATAGTCATCATAAAAAATTATGAAATACTTATCACCATAATTACTTCTAGTTCTCATTGTTCCACAAAGATCTATATGTACCAAACCTAAAATATTCTTAGATGAAAAAGATTTTAAACTGAAAGTAATACCTGACAACTTACCCAATTGACAATCTTTGCACATTACATTATCTAGTTTTACTAAAGTAGGTAACCTCTAACTACATTAGTTTTACTTATCTTAACCAAATTGTCAATATTTGCATTAAAGCACCTTGCATGCCCTAATCAACTACCCTTAACCTTTGAAACCAAAAACTTACTAACAGTAGTACTCAAATGGAATAAGTTACCTATTTTCTATCTCCTAGCAATAATCAAATCTCTTGAGCTTCCTATAATTATACACATTCCTCCTTTAAACTCTAGATGATGTCCTTTTTCATTATGTTGGAAAAAATAAAACAAATTATACTAGAGACCTTCAACAAGATAGACATCATCAACATTACTCTTTTCATTCAAAGAAATAGATCATTTACCTTTGACCATGTAGGGAGTACTATTTCCAAATATCACAACACCACAATCACATTATTCAATCTTTTTGAACTTTCTTCTATCACCAGTCATGTTATGAGAACAACCACTTACAATCACAAATTCCTAGCTAGGTTCTACATGAGAAACAAGATCTTTCTCACTATCTATAGTGTCTTCCTTCACTAAAAAAAGACAACTTATTCACCATTATTGTCATTGAATTCATCATCTTTAACTTCTTCCTCATCGACTACGAAATAGAATTAATTCTTTCCTTTATCCTTGAGTCTCCTTTTTTTCTTTTTCTAGTCTGCATTAGAGTTAGCATATCTCACAGCAATATGACCAATATTTTTTTTTCGTCTTAGAATGGTTTTGACATTCGAGTGTTAACACACTTAACCAATTTCACTATACATGCCAAGTATATTATGTATACTGAGCTATAGTATGTGTCAAGCCAGAATTTCAACAGGTGTTGAGTGACTTCAAGTGTCGAGTAAGCAATATATGCCAAGTGATAAATAGGTGGTGAGTCACAGTTGATGCCGAGCAAGTTAGAGTGCTTCATATGCTGAGTGAGCTAGAATCATACATGTGTCAAGCAAGATAGAATGCAATAGATGCCGAGCAAACCAAGATAGTATATGTGCCAAGAACCAGTAGTCCAATATGTGTCAAGTAACATAGAATCAGAATATGAGTTTTTTCCCTCACAAATTTAGATGTAAACCATTTTTGGAGCTGACATAGAAATATTTTTAAGGAAAACAAGGATAAGAATGAATCTTGTATATTTCCTATGCAATCAACATGCAACCAATGAGAAAAATGCAAGGAATGAGCAGGAATTCAAGATTCAATATGGATCATAGATCCATGTCTAACCCTAAGTCTATGAAGTCTTTATAAGGAGGCTCAAACCCCATGATTTTATGTTGTTGAAAATAATTTAGAAGGAAGTTGCTAAGAAGACAACAAATTGCATAATAGGGAAAACAACAGGGACATCATAGACTTAGAGAATTGAGCAGCAACAATTACAAATCTAGTTGATCAAAATAATACAAGGGACATGATCATATATTAGATATTAGAGGATCAAGATCAAAATGAGTAGATCAAGTGCTTGAAATTAGCAATTGAATATTGTCAGCAATCAGGTCAAAGATTCCTAATACTTTCTAGCAATTGTATTAGGTAGTGAAAATCCTATGTTGATAGGTTAGCTTAACAGCTATTTTGTAGATCCTTTGAAGAGGTGAATAAATCCTTTAATGGGGTGACACTTTATGTAAAGTGTTTGTAAATCCTTTAACTAGGTCACTATTGACACAGTGTAAAGCCTTTAACAACATAGGCCTTTCATAGGGCAGACCATTAGAAGTGGTCAAATAATTATTACTGCAGTAATTTTTGTGGGTATCATCCCCACCCCAGTTTTACCTTCTTATTCCTGGAGGGTTTCTAGGTTACCAAATTCCTAATGTCATGTGTTGATGCATACTTTTATTTTATGTTTATTTAATATATTTATATGCATGCAGTTTACTTTTAGTTATGTGTTGAAAAGGATTTAAAAGGACAAAAACTAGATACTTCTGATTCACCCCCCCCTCTCAAAAGTACTCTTCCCATTTTGAATATTTCAAAAATTGGTATCAGAGCACTAGGTTCTCACAAGGAGAAGCCTAACAACTTAGAGAAAAGTTTTGAAGATGGAAGTCTTCAAACTTGGGAAGATCATAGACAATTAGATAATTGATGTACATCTCACTCTACACAAATTCGAGGAAGCCAGAGAAGAATTGAGAAAGTCCTTAAAAAAAAGGAAGGATGTAGCCATAGCTGAAAATGACATACACTACAAGGAGATTTATACCACACAAGTGTTTTCCAATGGAGATTCCAAGGAATTTGATGTAGCAATAGATGAACTAATGGAGAAAAAAAGAGCACAAGGTGAAGAAATCAGAATACTCAAGCTTGAACAAGAATCACAAGCCATAATGCTTTGTGAAGTGACTGAACAAAAGAAGAGAGCCACTGAAGACAAGACCATGATAGAAGATGACAAGATAAATCTTACCAATAGACTAGAGGAGAAGACAATTGAGTTTGAAAGAATCTCTAACATGTAGCTGGACACCTTGAGCCAGATGATGAATGCTCATCATGAGCTAAACATGAAGGACATTGAGATCTCCACTTTGAGAATGCAGAATGAACAATTGCAGGATGAATTGAAGAGAGCTTCAACAAATCAAGTGAAGCCATCAAGTACTTTGAACAATTGTTGAAATCACCAAGATCCAGCAATGACACTTCAGGACTTGGTTACACTAGCACTGAGCAAGGAGAATCATCCAAGACTACAGAAGAAAGGAGTAAAAAAGGTAAGGACACTAAACCTACTTTTCATTTCTGTGGTAAAAAGGGACATACCTCTAATGTGTGTAGGAGCAAGAATGGTTATCAACATGATAAGCCAAAGAAAGTAAGCTTTTGTCACAAGTGCAAAAAGCAAGGACATCAAACACATGAATGCAAAACCAAGACCATAAGGACACCAAGATTTGATGGTTACTACTACAACTACAAAAAGTATGGACATAGAGCTTTTGAGTGTAGATCAAAGCCTATGTGGACACCTAATTAGCCTACAAGGGGAAACAACCATGTACACCACCACAACTGGGATTACAATGCCAGGAAAAGCTATCATTACTATCAGGAGTATGGATACATTCCTAAAAATTGCATGAGGACACATTTTAGAGGGAATTACAACAAGTGGTTAAGCCAAACCACATGTTTCAGTTGCTTGAAGAATGGACATATCAACATGTATTGCCCAACAAGGGCCAAGGCACCCAAGTCAGAAGTCAACAAGGGTAAAGAGAAAGTTGATGTGGAACACATTGGGAAAGAGATGAAAAGGACATGGCAAAGAAAGGATGGATCAAGCACATCCAATGGAGGGATCACTTCACCCAAAAGGTCAAGTGATCACACTTCATCCAACTAAGCAAAAGAAAGATGTATGGGACTGGTATGCAAAGTTGTATCCTACATCAGTCTCAAAGAACAAAGGAGTACTTCAAAGAAGAAATCAACATGAGAAAAGATGCCAAGTCAAAATTTTGAAGAAGCTCCCGAGTTACCCTTGGATATCGAGCAAAGCTCCATTACATGTCGAGTTGCTAGGAGTGACTGAGTTGACAGTTGATGATGAGAGAATGAAATTCAATGGATGACTAGTTATGTTGAAACCTTCAAGTGCTGAGTTTACAATTGTATGCATTATGCAACAAATGCTAGGTTTTGAATCATATACGGTTGAATTTCACTCATTTTTATGCCATTCAAACACAAAGCAAAGATGAAAAGAGTGAAGAACTAATCAAGCAACAACCTAATAGCCATTTGCATGGATTTCAATAGCAATTCAGTAATAACTCATCGATTTAAAGGTACTTATCAGGTGTCGAGCTATGCAGTGTTAAAATTTTATTACATATTTAAACCCTAATTTGGTAAAATGGCATCAAGCTCCAAAAATGCTAAAGGAAAAGAGAGTCATGAGGTTTAGTTAGTTAGCAATGAGGTCAAAAAATCTGAGTTTAAACCCATTCCTGAGGTTGCATATAAGAATGACCCAACTGGTGCTTTATCCATTATCCCATCCAAAGTAGTCATGGTGCAAGATGTGAGAAAGTGTTATAACTACAAAATTGGTGCCATAGGTGATCTTGAAATCTTCCAAGCCTATGACAAGTTATGTGATAATGGGATACTAAAAAATGAATTCGAGATAGTTGAGAAAAAGGGTTTGATAAATGCCCTAGTTTTTCCCACGATGTTTAAGACTAAATGGATTCACATTTTTTTGAGTCAAATTCATGATGGTTTTCTATGGCTAGAGACAAGACCTATTAAGATTACTAAAAGGATAGTACATAGAGTTACAGGTTTCCCAACCCTAGATCGACCAAAGACCTTGAGAAGTGATAGAAGTGAGGCCATTGAGAAGAATACAGGAGCCAAATGGAACAATAGGGGAATGACCATTGACACTGTAACAAAACCCCTACTTTACTTTGTAGTTAGAGTGATTTCACACAAATTCTACCAATCAAGTAGACTGAACAATGTACCTTGTATAGTTGTTAATGTAGCTTACAAGATGGTAAAGAAAGATCATACCTATGATTTAGTAGAACTAATGCTTCAACAAATAAATGAAAATTTGGGAGCAATAAGAAGATCCAAGGGAGCACAAAGAAAATTTGGATCAGTATTAGTCTACATATTCTTCTATGTGATGGAAGAATTCCCTTCAATTGGGAAGGTAAATTAGAATTCCAACAAGTATGGAATCACACAAATCAATGAGTTCATTGATCAGATGGGAGATAATTTTGAGGCTCAGATGACTAGCTATTTTGAGGACTTTAAGAAGTCCATGAAGCAGAGAATTAGGATACCAATTTCATTGGTAGAGCAACATGTCAATGACATATAATTTTTGGTTGACATTGACTACACATACTTCCAAGCTATAATGCCAAGAGTAAGATGGCTTAGGCCACTAGGTTATGAGTTGGATGTGGACCAAGCCTTAGCTACAATCACTATCCTACTTGCAGAAGATATTGACAAAGCTACCAAACCTTTTGGCACATATGATGTGGTCAAGTCAAAAGTTGAAACTAAACTGAAGATAGCCTTTATTATTAAGAGGAAAGATAAATTAGTAAGGAAAATCAAGAAGAAATTTGGAGCTGACATTGAAATAGCAGGTATAGAAAAAGAAGAAGAAGAAGAAGATGATGAGATTGAAGATGAAGAACAAGGGTAAGGGCCTATGGAGTTGACATGGGGCTTAGGAGAAGATAAGGAGGAAGGTGCTAAGGAAAAAGAAGCCAAGGAAGCACCTACTCAAGCTGAGCAAAAGAAGAGAAAGGCTAAAACTCAGCCTACAGCTTAGCCAAAGGCTAAGAAGGAAGGAAAGCCCACTCAAGAAAAACCAAAGAAGCCCATAACAAGGGCTACTACAAGGGCAACAACACAAAAGGCCAAAGAGGAAGCAAAAGAGAAAAAGAAAGCCACTGAACAACCTGCTGAAGAGCCATAGAAAAGAAGAAAGTATGTGGCACATCCAGATACTGATGATGAAGAAAGAATAGAGTTAGAGGATATCAACCAATTCAGAGTGGTAAGTCATCCTCCCAAATTTGCCTTAGACAAAATTTGTGAAAATGTCAAAAATGCAGATTTGAATGACTTGGAAAATATTGATTTCAATAAGCTTAGTAGAGAAGAGCAAAATAAAATAGAGGAATCTATATATGCCATGAAGGTAGAATTCAAAAATACACCTCTAGAACTTGACAATACCATGCCCCTGTATGAGATAGTTGAAAATAAATGGCATTATTGTCTGAAAGTGGAGAAGGAGATTAGAGAATCTACCTTAGCCCAAGTGGTGCTTGACCTAACAGAAGGTCAAATATAAAACATGGTGGCAAATTTTCACCTAAGTAGAGCCTTCAGCATCCTAAAAAACAAGATTGAGGATTTAGTGAATAAATCCACACAATTCTGGAAGTCAATTTACAAGGTGGCTAATGACAAAGATGAAGAGGCAAATAAGGAAGAAGCCAATACCAAGGAGAAGGTAGAGGCAAAGGAAACAGAGGAGCAGGAAGAAGAAAAGAAAGAGGAGGAAAATAAAGGTGAGGAAGAAAAAGGAGAGGAAGAGAATAAAGAGAAAGAAGAGGAGGAATTAGCTAAGGGAGAAGACATGGAAACAACTGAACAACAAGAGCAGCAAGAGGAACAAAGTGTGCAAGACACACAAATACCACCTCCTAGTTCTCCTCATGTAGCCATTACACCTGTAGAAACTATAATAGTGAAGGATGTTATTGACACATCATGTCAAAACATCAATCCCTTAACTACAGAGGATCTCTCCAAGATCCTTCACCAATCTACTTTACAGGCACAGTTATGCACAAACCCTATATTGGTGAGAGTTGACAAGCTATAGAAGGTAGTAGTAGAACCACAAAGAGAAAAAGTGAAACCACAAGAACCACCTTTCACCTATATAGCTACTTGCACCAAAATTTTGATGCTTCCACCACCTACAACAACAAGTGATACTATTCAGATGTCGAGTACAAATTTAGGGGAAGATACAAGAACAACAAGACATACTTCTTCATTTGATCCCATAGTACAAATAATAGGTACACCCCCAAAAATTGTGATTGATCAATGTAAATTAGAAGAACAAAAGGAGGAAAAAAAAGATGAGAAGCAAGTTGCAATCCAGACATTGATTGAATTACCAAAAACTAGCACTCCTACACAAACTTTTCAAAATTCAAGCACTGAAATGATATCATT
The DNA here is from genome assembly GCA_028749045.1 of Cupressus sempervirens. Taxonomy (NCBI): domain Eukaryota; kingdom Viridiplantae; phylum Streptophyta; class Pinopsida; order Cupressales; family Cupressaceae; genus Cupressus; species Cupressus sempervirens. The sequence continues at coordinate 167,688,384 of CM053792.1, read as the reverse complement.
GCAAGTCCAAACACCATGCTTGAGCTCTATAAAGGTTGCCAGGATATTTCACTATGGAGATCTTGAGCTAGCTGAAGAAATTATTATACCTCCTTATGACTCCAAGACCATAACCATTGAGCAGATAACTGAGATGCAGAATGCACTGGATAGGAGAAAAAGGTAGGAGATACTTAGAAAAGAGTATAAACACAAGAAAGCATTGAATGACATTAAGGACATCATCATGGATGCCTTCAGCTTACAGTCACCAAATGAATCAAAACCCATAATGGAGAAACTATCAAATATAGTTGACTAGGTGATCAATGAAGACCAAGATAGTAATGCTAAACTCATGGAATGGTCAGAAAGAAAATTTCAAGGGAAGGTAGATGAAAAGATATTAGGTGATATAGCACTAGCATAGGTAGAATTGAGAAACTTGAAAAAGTCAAAACTGTACTTAAGAACACTTTCTCATTGTACAACAAACAATGTGACTTTACCAACTTCACATAAGAGACTAGCCAATGCATATTGACCTTGGAGAAAAATCTTAAAATTTCTAGCATGTAGTTATCCTTAAATCTAGCTCAAAGTGAGAAGTATTTTACATAGTTGCTTCTCACTCAAAGGGAGTTAGCTGTACTCACAGTAGAGGAAGCCAATATAAAGGCAAAATTGATGCAAATCCAATCCTCTATCACCCCACATTTGGAAGTCCTCCACAAGGAGCAAGTATATGTAGAAACAATTTTAAAGAAAGATCCGAATGTTTCTACAGTTGATGGACTCATACACCTTTCTGCAGAGATTGCCATCCAGCGCAAATCTCTAGACATTTCTTTGGAGAATTGGGATGCAGCTCTAAAATATATAATGGAGGTAAACAGTAACTTTTTGGCTAAGTATGGTATTACACCTTAGAACCCTTTGACATTAGTGTCAAAAAGGGGGAGACATATGTTTTAGGGGAGAAATAAGGGAGATATAATATTTTGATGAAGATATAACTAAGGGGGAGAATACTATAAATTTTGATTACATTCTTTCATTCATTTTGATTACAAAATTTTGGCAATCATATGGAAGATAGCTCTATTCCATATACGATCTGATACAAAATGCAAGATTCCATAGCTCTGATAGATCAGATACAAAACATGGGTATAGAATATAGGTACAAGGCAAAAGACAAAGTGTATCAGGCACATCAACAAAAAATTTTGGTTTCAAGAATGAATAAGACACAATTAGCTTAGGGGGAGTTATAAGGTATATTGTTCCTTACAAAATTTTGAACACATTTTGAAATTTTGCATATATGCCGAGCATAATAAAAAATGTACTCATAAGGTCAGTTCAATAATGCATAGTTAAGTATTTTTGACACTCATGTCAAAGGGGGAGATTGTTGGTCTCTGAATGGTCTTGACATTTGAGTGTCAACATACTTAACCAATTTCACTATACATGCCAAGTACACTATGTATGCTGAGCTATAGTATGTGCTGAGCCAAAATTTCAATAGGTGCTGAGTGACTTCAAATGTTGAGTAAGCAATAGATGCTGAGTGATATATAGGTACTGAGTCACAGTTGATGTCGAGCAAGTTGGAGTGCTCCATATGCCAAGTGAGCTAGAATCATACATGTGCCAAGCAAGATAGAATGCAATAGATGCCAAGAAAACTAGGATAGTATATGTGTCGAGCACCAGTACTCCAGTATGTGTCGAGTAACATAGAATCAACATATGAGTTTGTGCCCTCACAAACTCAGATGTAAACCATTTTTGGAGCTGACATAGAAAGATTTCAAAGGAAAACAAGGATAAGAATGAATCTTGTATATTTCCTATGTAATTAGCATGCAACCAATCAGAAAAATGGAGAAAGCATGCAACCAATGAGAAAAATGCAAGGAATGAGCTAGAATTCAAGATTCAATATGGATCATAGATCCATATCTAACCCTAAATCTATGAAGTCTTTATAAGGAGGCTTAGACCCCATGATTTTATGTTGCTAAAGAAAAGTTCGAAGGAAGTTGCTAAGAAAAATACAAATTGCAAAATGAGGCAAACAACAGGGGCATCATAGACTTAGAGAGTTGAGCAACAATTACACATCTAGTTGAGGCAAGAGCCTACAACACAATGGTAAATTGTGAGCCTCTTATTGAAGAGGTCTTGGGTTTGAATCTACCCGTGCTTAATAAAATAATAATTAATCTTGGCTTTGGCCTCTTACCGATCAAAAAAATTTACACATCCAGTTGATCAAAACAATACAAGGGACATGATCAGATATCAATTCTTAGAGGATAAAGATTAGAATGAGCAGATCAAGTGCTTGAAATCAGCAATTGAAGATTGTAAGCAATCAGGTCAAAGATTCCTAATACTTTCTAGCAATTGTATTAGATAGTGAAAATCCTATGTTGATAGGTTAGCTTAACAACTATTTTGTAGATCCTTTGAAGAGGTGACTAAATCCTTTAACATGGTGAAACTTCATGTAAAGTGTTTGTAAATCCTTTAACCAAGTCACTATTGACATAGTGTAAAGCCTTTAACAGGGTAGACCTTTCACAGGGTAGACCATCAGAAGTGGTCAAACAATTATTGTTGTAGTAATTTTTGTGGGTATCATCCCCACCCTAGTTTTACCTTCTTATTCCTGGAGGGTTTTTGGGTTACCAAATTCCTGATGTCATGTGTTGATGCATACTTTTATTTTATGTTTATTTAATATATTTATATACATGTAGTTTACTTTTAGTTATGTGTTGAAAAGGATTTAAAAGGAAAAACACTAGATACTTCTGATTCACCCCCTCCCTACAACTCGCCTCTCTCAGAAGTAATCTTCCCATTTTGAATATTTCAACAATTTTTTCATGAGAAACAAATAATAGAAATTTCCTTTACATTTATCTATACCTCTAGCTATTCTCTTAGCAACTAAGGCTTCAAACACTTCTTTTTTTCTTTCTTCATCAAAGAAAGACTCCAAATCATCAAGATTAGAATGTGTAGCATTTTATTTAGCTTTACTTCTTATACTGAATAATAATGAGGCTCTAAAGGAAGCTTCAATGTTAGGTATACTATTATCATAGTTACTCATTTCAGAAGTAGTAAGCTTATCAATTAGTCCATCAATAGACACTTTATCAAAAGTTCTCAACTCATGTATTGCAAAACCTTTGATTGTATAAAAAAGTAACAAGGTTCTCAACATTTTACTTACCACAACTTCATCTTCAATCACTCCACCAACATTTTTTATGTCAACAACTACCTCTTTCAAACTTTGATCATACTAAGAAACATTTCACTCTCTACCATCTTCACGTCCTCACAATGTTAGGAATTGATAAACAATAATAATAGTTTCATGTAAATATAACCAACATCAAAAAGGAATAAAGCACACATAAATGAATATAAGACATAAATATTTAACATGGTTCACCCAATCCTTGAGCTACATCCACCAAATAGCAAGTCTAATATTATTAGCTAGTAACTTTAGCCTATTACAATCTCCAATCTCCCGTACAACTCAATATAGATTCAAGACACTATATATTTACATTAGGAAAAATCCCTAACCCTAAGCCAATATTACATTACTTATGTCATCTTAACAAGTTAACCCTAAGTATACTTAAACAATGAACCTTTGGAAATGGTTGACAAGTCAATTTGAAAACACTTGACAAGGTAACCCAATGACTCATGACAAGTGTTCAATACTTTCCTAATCACTCACCAAAATTAACATGTACTTTCCTTTCAATCTTTTAACTCTAGCCTTTTGAACATGAACATCTCCACCATAAAATAATCTAATTTGATTCCAAACATCACGATCATTACGACGTACATGGATATAAAAAAAGCTACAATAGATGGAGTACTTACAATTTCATTTAAGGTTTTCTATGTTTTGTGTCTTTTCTTTAAACTCATATACACTTAGAGGACCATTTAGTTGGGTATACTTGTGCTCCACAGGTATCTAGAATTGTGGCCCCATTCCTCTAATATAGAGATCCATCCTATCACACCAAACTAATAAGTTCTCCTTGGAGAATTTTTGGTTTAGGAGCACCCATTGAAAAAATAGTATCAATAGATTCAAGGTCATGTTGGGTCACTGATGTGTCTATGTAAACATTTGAGTCATTTGGAACTATTTGAAGGTCCATATGTAATGAAATGAATTAGATTTGCTAAATTTTTCCTAAAGGTCCTAAGTTTGGTCAATGTGATCAAAACATGTGTGAAGATCTATTAAAAGTCCTATTAGATGAAATGTGTCATATTTAGCCCAATTTAGCATGTTAAAGGAGTCTTTGTATGCATAGGGGCTTAGAAAGATGATTATATATAAAGTTGTTCAAAAGATGTAAAAGTACAATGTTGAAAAAAATGGTATTTTTTGTAACATTTATAAAAAATGGATATCTTGGTCCATTGAAAGGGAGTAATGATGGTTGTAACTAATTGAAAGTCTTCAAAATATTGGAAAGGGTTGGTACTTTGGTGGGGAATCGAGTCTAGAGATTACAAACAAAAGTTTATGCTTATGAATCTTTTTATGTGATGAATAATCTTGTAGGCAGACAATCACAATGGAGAACGTTTAATGGATAGCCATAACAGTATAGGTGAATGGTTTGAAATTAAGGATGATATCCCATACTAATCTTGTATTTTTCATAAAACCTTTAATAGACAAATTGTGTTGTTAATTTTGTTTAAGTCTGCAACATACTTACACTTTTTATTGTTGAAGATTATAAGTTTTGAATTCAAGGGGAGATTGATTCTTAAATTTTTTTGTTTTACCATTCAAGATAAATGGGTCAATAAAATAAGGAAATGTATTCGAAGTATATTTGTGGTTAGAGATGAGAGAACAATTATATTTAATTTAAAATGTTTAAAACCCCCCATTTTGAAAGGTAGCAATGAGGACTAATTAATACCTCATATTATAAACATTGCAAATTTTAAATATTATGGATTTTGGTAGTGGATTACATTTAATTTCATGTGGATTTGGTTTGGAATAAAATGGTTTTGTGTGTTGTGAGCATTTTGATCCCTAGTGACTTAAACCAATAAAACTCTGAGTTTTTTCTGACAGTAAATTTGGGTCTTTGTATGGGGGTGTATATCTTAAATGCACTATTTTATTTGTCTCAATTTTTGCTATGTTGTTGTGAGTTTAAATATACCCAAACTTACTAGAGTAATTTTTCAAATTCATTGTTGGTTGAAAGATATTAATGTTTGAGTACGGGATTATAAACCTACACTATGATAGTTTTGTGATTTCCTCTAAATGATGAAAATCACTTTTGGTGTTTGCACTACTATTCTTTAGTAATATTTGGGCTAAAAACTCATGAGGCATTATTGTATTTGTAATTTTAATGGTCATTCCATGTTTTGTGGGACTTAGTTGCAAGTTTACAAATTATTATTGTCTAACTATTGGTAGGCATTGTTATGTTTTGATTATTCCATTGGGTTATGGTCAGGAACTATAATTGATTAATGATGTTTCAAAAGTGTTTAATGTGCTTATAAATTTCAAAACCACTAACTAAAGACTATTGGTACTAAATACTAATCAAAATAAGTGAAATTAGTGTAATTCTATCATAAACCAATGATCTTATTATTTTGGTAATGACTACTGGTTTCAATACATAAGTGGTTGATAAGAAGATGTTCCTTAAAGATGATATATTAATATTGATACTCATAATGTCAAATTTTTGCATTTTGTGTCCAAGTTTGTACCTATGCAAAAATGATGCATGGAAGAGGGTTTGTCTCCCTACATGTTTGAGATGTAAAAATTTTTAAGGATAGTGTAGACATTCATGTATTAGTTATCAGAAGAGCCAAGTTCAATATATCTACGTATCAATTGGTTAAGTTTTTACTGTACATCAATAGTGGATATATTCTCTTTTATCCTTATTCTTTTGGGTAATTATCCCTCTAGAAGTGAGTCTTCCTTCTTCAAGAAGTGAGTTGTTGGTATCTCTAAACATTGTTTTCTATCAGTGTCAACCACTTAGTCATTTACAAGGCAGAGTCAAACATTCATCACTATGACCAAGCTACTTTATATAGGCTAGGTCATGTACATAAGCAAGTATGTACCAAGCTCTATAGGAGGCAAGTGTATGGTCACTGAGTATTTTAGTATGAGCTGAGATCAACAAAAACTGAGCAAGTTTCAAGCATATAAGTGTTGAGTGAAATAGTGTGTGTCGAGCACTATAGAGGCCAACCAACAACAATGTCGAGTGTTAGAAAATGGTAAAGACAAAGCAATGCAAAGTTTACACAATATTCAAGAAAGGAACAAATTCTAAGGTAATATTTTTTATAAGCTAACATAGAAGGAACATCTAATGTTTGTAGAGATTGTTAATGAGAGTTTTATGCATGAATTAATGACATGGATACATATCCCTATTATTTGTGATCAATGCCTCATATGGAGAGGCTATTATGGAACCATATAGAAATTTTTTTATGAAACTCTTAAAATAGAGAAGATCTTAACCTAGATTAGAGTATGCATGACTAAATGAGAAAGAGAAAGAGAAGAGAAGTATATGCATGCGAACAAGGAGTAAAATGAAGGATGGAGATCAGATCAAAAGTTAGTAACAAGAATTTGTTATCACTTAACAAAGAAAGTGAGCTATTAATAGTAGTAAAGTGAAAAGAAAAGACAAATATTATCATATCAGAGGAGAGGATTAGTTAGCAAGGAGAAGACTTGAAATTAGCTTACAGAGAAAACTGAGAGTCAGGTATTGAATCAATTTTAATTGACTTGAATCAAGGTAAATATCTTAATAGAGCGGTCTTAACAGATCTTTGTAAATCTCCTAATAGGTTCCTTACTTTGTTATAACTGTTAAATCCTCTTACAAGGTGAGACCTAGTAGTCTCTTAAGCTTTTAACAAGGTAGACCCCTCATAGGGTAGATCATATCTTATGATCAAACATTGTAACCATAATAGGTTAACTTTATTACTACAGTAGTGAAGATTTGTGGGTGTTATCCCCACCCTAGTTTTACCTTCACCGTCGAGGATTTTTGGGTAACCAATATTGTGTTATGTATTTGTTTTCATGAATGTGATAGATCATATTTATATGTTACAACATATTTACATTACAATTTTTACATGCACATTTTAATGATAGATGTGAATGAACTGGTGAAAAGTTTAAGTGTTTAATATTTTGATTCACACCCCCCCAGTGTCTTGTTTATCCTATTTATACCTCCATTAGTTAACAATTGGTATCAAAGCATTGGTTCTTTGAAGGAAGCTTAATAGCTTGGAGATTAGATCTTGGAGATGGAGGCTTTCAAACTACACAAGGTTATTTACAAGTAGGTGATTAACATCCAACTCATACTACAAAAAATTGAGAAGGCAAGACAAGATTTGAAGGATTCCCTAAAAAGGAGAAAGGAAATTGCCATCCAGATAAAATAATTTTCTTATAAAGAAGTTGAGACTGCAGTACTGTTTGAACCAATCAATCCAAATGACAAAGCATCTTCAAATCTACTTCATAAGAAAAAACTCCTGAATGAATAAATGCGAGAACTAAAAAGAGAACATGAAATCTAATTAGTAAGACTATGTGAAGTGGCTAAACAAAAGAAGAAAGTTGAAGAAGGCAAGACTATGGCCAAGGAAGACAAAAGAGTAATGGCTACCAGACTCGAAGAAAGGATATTAGATGTGTCTCACACACAATTGGACATGATGAATCAACTATGTTTGCAAATTAGGAATTGAATCACAACGATGTGGAAATTATAAATCTCAAATCATAGAAGGACATACTAGAGAATGAACTAAAAATTGAGAAAGAATCTATGGAGAGACTCAACAAACCAAAAGAAGTAATAAAGTATTTTAAGGAACTTATGAAGTTAGGACATTCATGCACTGAACGAGGAGAATTGTCAAGAAATGGAGAACTAAGGAATGCAAAGTCAAAAGACAAAAAAAATGCTATGTATAGTGCCTACCCCTAGTTTAATTTTTAGCTATTATTGTCAAACTCTTTTAGGCCATCTTTATGATTATGTTTGATGATTAGTGGTATTTGATTTCTAGATTGTTGGATATTATTTCATACTCGATTGATTATATGACGAGTTAGCTTGATACTAGTTATTTCATGTATGCATGATTATTCTTTTGATGATGATGTCAGTATACAATGTTTCTAGTTATTTATAATGATAGTTAGATGGATTATTCATCTATGTTTTTATGGATACTTACCTCATACTTGTATGTGTATGGTGTACCTGTATGTTTTACTTTATGTATGATGTTTTTGATATGGTTGAGGGAGGGAGTCATAGTCACCTCCTAGTTAGGATCTACACGATGTACCACTTCTCGTGATTGCCTATTTAGTTTAGATTATATGTGTATGTACATGCATAGATTTTATGTAGATTGTAGGTACTAGGTATCGACTTCCCTGAATTGTCAAGATTAGTGTACCCTATCATAGTTTCTCATTGGTAAAAGAGGGGAAATAATTTCTTGAGTCCAAATCCTAAGCTTAAACCATTTGTACTAAAAAGTAGGGCAAGTATATGAGTTGTTTACCTTCCAAACTCATCAAGTGATGTAAATTTGTGATTATAACCCTTGAGGTTGACCTAGTTTTCTATACTTTATTATGGGTTTTCATATTTAGTCTTGTGGGTCTATGGGTTTTTTTGTTATAATTAAATCAAATTAAAAGAATACTTAATTATTTAAATTAATAGAACTTTTGTTAAGAAAATTCAATATTTAATTATATTTAATTATATTGAATTAATTGATAAATTAAATAAATAAAGGAATTAAATTTAAAGATGTAATTAAAATTCTAATTTTGGCGTAATCATATTTATTTAATTTAAAGATAAAATCTCTCTCTCTCTCTCTCTCTCTCTCTCTCTCTCTCTCTCTCTCTCTCTCTCTCTCTCTCTCTCTCTCTCTCTCTCTCTCTCTCTCTCTCTCTCTCTCTCTCTCTCTCTCTCTCTCTATATATATATATATATATATATATATATATATATATATATATATATATATATATATATATATATATATATATATATATATATATATATATATTTGATAGGTAATCAGCCGAAGCCTAGATTATTTATCATTCATTTTTATTATTATTGTTAGATTAATTATTATTATGTGTTAATCTTGAGTAGATTTGAACCCAAGACCTCTCCGATGAGAGGCTCACAATTTACTGATGTGTTGTAGGCTCTTGCCTAAATAAACTCTAAATATTATTATTAGTTAAATTAATAAATATTTTATTAAAGAAGAAAAAAATTAATTTAATAAAGATATTTTAATTAAATTACAAAAAGGTTGCACATGAAAAGTAAAATATAATAAAATAATAAAATATAAAGGGTTTTCGTGTGATTGCTCAATCAAAGCCCTAAATTGGGGAAAAATACATTATTAGAGATTTAGAGTTCATTTCTCAATTACCAGGATTTGGAGGAGCAATTTTTGAGAAGAAGGGTTTCAGAAGAAAGGGGAATACTTGCATGCTCCATGTGTTATCATATTAGCATCAGATTAGGTAGAATCTTGTGGATTATTTGCATAACAATTTTCTATTCTTCAAATTCCTATCTTCTCCATGTCTAGAAAAATCTATTTTTTGGAGTTTTAAATTTGGTTGAAACCTTGTGTTTAAATTTATTGTTCTCTATTCTTGAATACGTCTACAAATGAATTAATTAAATTGAAACCCTTACTGTAAAAAAAATTGTTCTTCGTTCTGAGATTATCTATATGTGAGAATTGAGAAATTAGAAACCCTCATTCTATTAATTTAATACAATGGTATTTTAATCGGGTAGGGTTTGGAAGAGAAATCAATTTATAAAATGCAAAAAAAATTGATTGTTTATTTGGGTTTTCCCTATAAGATCTAATTGTGATTTTATTTTATTTTTAATTAAAAAAAAAAAACTTAAATAGGGAGGTTATTTTTGAATTTGTTTGTTTATTTTATTTTAAAATTTTTAAAAAATTTTTAATTTTTTTTTTTAAATATATACATATATATATATATATATATATATATAAAATAAATTGGTGGGCGGGGCCACCAACCCCCACCCACTTTCCTCCTCTCCACATCAATGATAGTTTTTTGTTACGTATGCAACATATCTATTACGATAGCAATAGGTACTATTGCTGATGCAACAAATTATTGTGGCAGTCTTTTCCATGCTGATAGGACTTTAAATATGTATGTGTTAAATTAATTTAAAAATATATATATATATATAGTTTTTTAATATATTAAATTTTATTAAGATTTTTATAATTAATAATATATTTTAATATAGTTTTAAAATGCTATATTAATTAATGTGATTAATAATGTTTTAGATTTTATTTATTTAATTAAATTAATCTTATATATTATTTAATGAATTTAAGTAAATTTTTATTAAATCATTATTTAATTACTATGGTTTTAATGATCGTTATTTAATTATGAGTTTGGGAAATGATTTTTTGTTTTAGACCTACAAGACTTATATTTGAACTATTTATTTTAAATCTAATGTTGATTTAATTAAATAATCATTGATTTGTTAAAACATATTCATTCATATGGGAAATTGTAAACTTTTTCATGATGAAAATCTATGACAAAATGTAAACTTAAATCTTACTATTCAACCAAAACTATATGTTTTCAAAACCAAACAAAACTATGAAACTACACTACCAATTGTATGATTTCTTGTGTGTTGGGTTTGGGGTTGACTAGCTTCGGGATGTCTACCAGAGGTCAGGAGTTATTATTTTTGTGATGTCATGTGATGTCATGGTTGTGATTTGTATACTTATTTTTGGATCAGTCCTATTAGGATGATTGTGTTGGTGAAATCTCTAATTTTTTATCAGTGCTTTCCAATTGCTTGTTTAAGAACTGATGTTTGATTTATGGTCATATGAGACCTTCTTTTATTGAGCTTAGGGCCATAGTTTATTTGTATGTCATGTTGGGAAGTGGCTTGCAATGGAGACTAGAGCCCTAAAGAGGCTTCTTGGGAAACCCATTGTAGGTTATGTTAATAAGTGATAACATTTCTTTGAATGAGAGTAAAATGAATTAATAAGAGTCATATTTTTTCCTTGCCCATGTCTTGAATGCTAGTACAGGCTAGGATGGGATTAGAGAGGATGCTTGATTGTTACCTTGCTTCATTAGTATGCCTTGCTGGTACAAAAGGATACTAGTGTTGCTTAGAGTCACTAGGGGGCTAGAGTCCAGTGAGGCTGCTAGGGTAACCTTAAATTTGACTCATGCAATGACACTTTCTCACTTATACTATAGATTTCCTATGTGTCATTGTTGCCTCTAGGTTTAGATGTCATTTGTGTCTTGGTACCTTGAATAAGATTGTTTTCAGATTTTCCTTGACTTAGATGCTGATTTTAACTTTTGGGATTGTTATCCTATTTGGGACTTGGGACTATCTCCTCAGTGTAGTGAGAGTGGACCTTTTAGGCTCCACGAGGTTAGGTGGTAGTGCTTTTTACTTTTACCATTGAGATCTGACAATTCGATGCCATGGTTGGAGTCCCCTATTTTGTATTTCTTTTCATTCTATTCTTGTGTACTATGATGGATGGTTATACCTATTGTATTGTATTTTATTTCATGGATCTTAAGAGATAATGTAATCTATTTTGTGATGTATATTCTTTCAGCCTTTCATACTGTATGACCTAAACAGTGGATGATTATGCATTCTGATTATTGCCAAGTGGCATTCAAGATAACTGTATATTATTCAAATGGAATCATGCTTGTAGGTATTCTTTAATGTGGATTTGATATATATTGGTTTTAGTATTAAATAAACTTAAATGTGATTCAACATCATGGGTCTCTTAAGAAATGCAATATGTTTTATGGTATGTGTTATGTGTATGTTATTGCTTCTGCTATATTATATTTTTTGTTGTTTATTATCTTTCAAAAAAAAAGGTTTGGGCAAACTTAGTAAAACTTTAGGTTAATTTATTTTAGGTTCCCTAGTAGGGTGTTACGTCTGGTATTAGAGCCCAAGTTTCTACATTGGGAACTTTGGGTATATTGGAATACCACTAGCTGATAACTAGTTGAATTGACTAAAACTTAAACTATGATATGTATTTATTACAAAGTTGAAACACTTGAACTTCTAACTAAAACATACTTAAATCTAGAAGTAGGTACAATTGAACTAGAATCTTGTACTATATTCAAAACATGTTTCTTATGTGTATGCTTTATAGTAGTATATTCTTATGGTTATTATGGCATTTCATTATTCTTGGATATTATTGTAGGATGGTATCTAGGACAAGATCTTCAGTTAGAGGTCTTAGCTAAGGTCGTGGGTGAGATAGGGATTTTAGTGTGCATGAGTCTACCCATGAAGGTCCTATTCAAGAGGAGAAAAAGGAAGAGTGCCATAGTGAGAACCTACCTCCTCCTTAGGGTGCAAATCATGAGGGGTCACACCATGCAGGAAATGAGGAGATGCATAGGTGTAGGAGTCCTCAGAGAGACCATCACAGTGATAGACATAGGTTAGTTCAGGCTACTGAGATGAAGGACCTTTAGAGGTCCAAAATTAAACCCTTCAATAGGTTAGGTTTAGGATATATGGATGAGTAGTGGCTGATTTCTCTAGAAAGGTGTTTTTCTATTAAGGATTTTGACTCTAACGTCAAAGCAAGGTTTTCCATAACCCACCTAGAACTCTTTGGGGCCACTTGGTGGAACATCAAAGATAAGAAACTAGAAGTAGATATAATGACTATCACATTGGAGTTATTTTTGGAGAACTTCTATGAGTGTTTCTTACCAAAGGAATGGCAGTAGCAGAGAGTAGATGAATTTCACAACCTGAGACATTACACTATGACCATAACAGAGTATGAGTAGAAATTATATGAGCTTATACCTTATGTGGGGATTAGTGATAACTCATCACTAATGATACAAAATTTTATTTGGGGCCTTAATAATTATCTGAATTGGGTTGTTAAGGTATTTTAGCCAAAAACCCTCAAGCAAGTTGTACATTGGTCCATATTGGTAGAGAAAAGTATCACCTTAGGACATGGTGGCTTTGTGGGAGCACCTAAAACATCAGGGTCCTAGGGTAATCAGAACATAAGTGGCAACAACAAACCCTCTTATCCTAAGGGAAACCAAAACCAACAATAATAACAACCACAATAGTAGCGATAGAAGGGATCATACTCTCTGGCACAAAGTGGTGGTGGTGGTTCCAACTTTAGGAACTTTTGTAACTCATAGTGCAATAGGAAAAATTAGGACACTCATCCTACATAGAGAAACCAATCTTTTTCTAGTAGGGATAGCCACCAATAGTCAAGTGCACCTCTAGTAGGGAGAGATTTGGCAGAGGCATGAGATGCTATTCTTATGGATGGTTTGGGCATATTGTAGCCAATTGACCACAACATACATCTCATTATTCACAACCCAGGCCAGCTAGATCTGAGCCTACAGTTGGGGATGCAAGTAGATCTCATAGAGTATTTGTAGCAATGGACCACCATAAAGTAGATCATCAGGAAACCATGGTTGAGACTACGGGAGCTATCCAAGGTACACCTCTCTCCATCTTGTTTGATTCAAGTGCTACAAACTCTTTTATTTTTACCATCTATAGTTGCTAAATGTAAGCTAGAGGTGGTAAAGCAAGTCTTGGGTTGGCAAGTGGATCTAGCCTTTGGAGCTAGGGTTTCCACAGATTCCCTAGAGAAATAGTGTAAACTAAACCTAGGAGGGTTTTTTACATTAGTAGACCTTTAGGTCATCCCTCTTGCCTCTTATGACATGGTCTTAGGTATGGATTGGCTTGGCTCTCATAGAGCTACTATTGATTGCAGAAAGAAAACCATTTTATGTAAAGATGACTACTGGATGACTAGCAGAAGGACTCAAAGATTGTGGGCATCTAGAGACCTATATCTCTATGGATGATATATGCTATGCAATTAAAGAAGAAATTTCGTAAGGGATGTCAAGTGTTTTCCATTATGGTGAATGAACTGGAAGAAGACCTTGTAGGGAAGACTTTAGACCATCCTATCTTATAGGAATACATGGATGTCTTTCCTAGCAAGAATCAAGGTATATCTTCAAAGAGGGATATTGATTTCAGCATTGATCTTATTCAAGGAGTGGAGCCTATTTCTAGAGCTCTTTATCAAATGACCACTCAAGAGTTGAGTGAGTTGCACCTACAGCTTGAGGACCTTCTAGCCAAGGGTAGTATTTGACTAATTTTTTCTCCATGGGGAGCACCAATACTCTTTGTAAAGAAGAAGGATGGTTCATTATGCTTGTGTATTAACTATATAAAGTTGGACAAGGTGATCATAAAGAATAGGTAGATTTTACCATGGATTGCTAATTTATTTGATCAGATCAAGGGAGCCACAGTATTCTCCAAGATTGATCTAAAGTCTGGATACCATCAGCTTTGCATTTAGGATCCTAATATTTACAAGACCACCTTCTGCACTCACTATGGGCACTACGAGTTCATAGTGGTCCCATTTGGGTTGACAAACACTCCATCAATTTTCATGTGTCTAGTGAATGGGGTGTTTCATTCTTATCTTGATCAATTTGTGCTTGTTTTCCTAGATGATATTTTGATATATTCTAGATCCTATAAGGAACATAAGGAGTATCTATGATTGGTTTTGCAGTGCTTGAGAGATAATCAACTTTATGCAAACTTGGAAGAGTGTGATTTCTTTCAATTAGACATATAGTATTTAGGGAATATTATATCAGGGGATGGTATCTTTATAGACTTTTCAAAGATCTAGGTAGTGGTAGATTGGCTTGCACCCACTATCATGTCAAAAATTCATAGCTTCATGCATCTAGCTAGTTATTATCACATGTTCATCCAGAAATTTTCCAAAGTAGCATATCCTATCACTTCCTTTTAGAGGAAAGGAAAGAAGTTTGTTTGGATGGATAAATTGAGGAAGCATATCAGAAGCTCAAGGAGCTTTTGACTAGTGCACTAATCTTAGTGGTGCCTAATCCAAAGGTGAATTTATGATGTGTATGGATGCTTCCTTAGAGGGTATTGGAGTAGTATTGATGTAGGATGGATGTGTGATTGCTTATGAATTGTGCAAACTCAAGGATCATGAATTGAATTATCCTATACATGATCTTGAGTTAGCTATAGTAGTTCATGCCCTCATGATATGGAAACAATTCTTGTTGGGACACTTTTTTGAACGTAATAGTGATCATCATAGTTTATAGTATATTTTTATGCACCCTAATATGAATGCTAGGTAGCGGCATTGGATGAAGTTTTTTTGTGAGTATGACTTTGAGGTGAAGTATATTCAGGAAAAGGAGAATGTGGAATTTGATACTTTGAGTCATAGGAGACATGAGACATTATCTATGACTCTTAGTGTGGATTTGAGGAGTCATATACTTCAAGCACTTCCTACAGATACTTGGTATCAGGAGGCAAACATGGAGATATTTTTAGGTAGACCATTGGAGGGAAGGTTTTTAGGTTATGTTTTGGAGTTGGATGGCCTTTTATGCTATTCAAGAAGGATCTATGTACCACTACTAGATGAACTTTGTACATTGATCATATCAGAGACTCATCATGCCCCTTACTTGATACATCTAGGTGTCAAAAAGATGCACGTAGATTTATGATGCCTATACTTTTTGATAGGGATGAAGCATAATATCATTGATTTTGTGGCTAGGTATCTTTAGTTCCAGAGAGTCAAGGCATAGCACCAGCATCCAACAGGTATTTTACATCCTAATCTCATTTCTTCATGGAGGTGGGATATTATCTCTATGGATTTCATTATAGGATTATCTATGACTACTCATCATCATGATTCTATCATGGTCACCATTGATCGGTTGACTGAGGTGGCATACTTTTCACCAATGAGGTCATCCTACACAGTAGCTTCAATAACTAATGTCTTCATGCATGATATCATGATATTACATGGTATTCCCCAGAAGAACATTTAGGATAGGGATCATGTATTTAAATCTACATTTTGGACATCACTAGAACATGATCTTGGAGTGTAGTTGAACTTTAGCTTAGCTTATCACCCAAAGATAGATGGCCAAATTGAGAGAGTGAATCTAGTTCTAGAGGATATGTTAAGGATAAATGTGATGGATAGACATACTTTGTGGGAGGATTATCTAACCTAGTTGACTTTACTTACAATAATGGATATCATAGTTCTATTGAGATGACACCATATCAGGCTTTGTATGGTTATCCTTGACATACACCATTGAGTTGGGATAGTTTAGAGGATCGCATCTTGTTGGGTCCTGAGATGCTTCAAGATATGGAACAACAAGTAGTACACATCCATGAGCACATGTCTACAACACATGATAGACAAAAGAAGTATGCTAATGCTCATAGGATGGATAAGCAATTTGTAGTGGGTGAGAAATTTTTCTTGAGAGTGCATCTATGGAAGAGTCTAATCTATTATGGAAAGGGTTCAAAGCTAGCACCTCATTTTGTGGGACTATTTGAGATTCTTGAGAGGATAGGTCCAATTGTCTACCATCTTGCATTGTCACCCATCATAGCTCATGTTGATGATTTTTTCCATGTTTCTATTCTTAGACAATATATTCTTGATGTGATACATGTTCTTGATTGGAATGCATTATAGGTAGAGGACAAGTAGTTGACTTTGGATCTGGTTTGCATTTAGCAATGAGATTTAACCTTCAGGGGTTGAACCATAGAGCAAGTAAGGGTCCAATAGAGCCCTACTAATGAGTCATCCGCTAGATTGGAGGATGCATCTGGTTTATGAGATTTATATCCCTACTTGTTTATAGGCTTCCAAGAGTAAGCCTAAGTCTTATGGGGGGAAGATCTAGTGCTAACCCTAGTTTACTTTTTAGTTATTATTTCTAAACTCTTTTAGACTATATTTATGATTATGTTTAATGATTAGTGGTATTTGATTTCCAATTTTTTGAATATTATTTCATACTTAGTTGATTATATGATGAGTTAGCTTGATACTAGTTATGTATGCATAATTATTCTTTCAATGTTGATGCAGGTATATAGTGTTTCCACTTATTCATGATGATAGTTAGATGGATTATTTATATATATATTTTTTATGGATACTTACCCCATACTTGCATGTGTATGGTGTACTTGTATGTTTTATTTTATGTATGATATTTTTGATATGGTTGAGGGAGGGAGCCATAGTCACCTACTAGTCAGGATATGCATGATGTACCACTTCCCACCATTTCCTATTTAGTTTAGATTATATGTGTATGTACATGCTTGGATTTTATGTAGATTGTAGGTACTACGTATTGACTTCCCTAAATCGCCAAGATGAGCATACCCTATTGCAGTATCTCAATGGTAAAAGAGGGGAGATAAATTCTTGAGTTCAAATCCTAATCTTAAACCATTTGTCCTAAAAATTAGGGCAAGTATCTGAGTTGTTTACTTTTGAATTTTTCAAGTGATGTAAATTCATGATTATAACCCTTGAGTTTGATATAGTTTTCTATACTTTATTATGGGTTTTCATATTTAGTCTTGTGGGTCTGCGATTATTTTTCTATTATAATTAAATCAAATTAAAAGAGTATTTAATTATTTAATTATATAAATTTTATTAAGAAAATTTAATATTTAATTATATTTAATTAGTTGAGAAATTAATTAAGTAAAAGAATTAAATTTAAAGATGTAGTTAAAATTCTAATTTTGGCATAATCATATTTATTTAATCTAATAATAAAATATTTAGGAGTTTGATTCTTTTAAATAAACTCTAATTATTATTATTAGTTAAATTAATAAATATTTTATTAAAACGTCTTGAGAGTTAATTAAAGAGAAGAAATAAATTAATTTAATAAAGATATTTTTATTAAATTGTGAAAAATTGCACATGAATATTAAAAAATAATAAAATAATAAAAGATAAAGGGTTTTCACGTAATTGCACAATTGAAGCCCTAAATTGGGGAAAAACACTTTATTAGAGATTTAGAGTTCATTTCTCAATTACTGAGATTTGGAGGAGCAATTTCTTAGAAGAAGGGTTTCAGAAGAAAGGGGAATACTTGTGTACTCTGTGCGTTATCATATTAGCATCAAATTTAGGTAGAATCTTGTGGATAATTGGTATAGTAGTTTTTCGTTCTTCAAATTTCTGTCTTTTTCATGTCTGGATAACTCTATTTTCAAAGTTTTAAATGTTAGAGTAAATAATTATTATTTACACTTTTACTTAAGTTTACTTAGGTTAATGCATTTATTTATTAGTTGTAGTCTAGGAGTTGTTCACAACATGGGAGTTTGTTCCTATCTAAGTCATACTTATCTCCTCACCTTGATCAAGGTTATTCCACCTTTTGTGGATGTATGCTTAGTTGTCAACCTTATCTTCTAGCACTTTCCAACTTGTTCAACAAGCTTTGATAAGGCCTTTATATTTGGGCTCTCTCATTGTATTTCTCAACTCATTTTCAAGACAAATTGTATAGCAATACATTTTTCTTTGTTTGCAATATCTTCTCTCTCGGTCTATTTAGTTTTTCTGAGCTCCACCTCTCCCTTCTGTGGTTTCCCTTTGATAGGTTATTTGCATGCAGGTGATCTTGGCAAGCTGTGTAACTAGCTTTCATCAACTTCTATATGGTATCAGAGCCTCCCTGCTACTTCTTGGCTGAAGGATTTTTTGAAGCCATGATTCAGAGACACAAACCCTAGTTTGTTTGTGCATTTTTCTTAAATTAGGGGGAAGAGCAATTTTTCAAAGCACTTTGGGCCTAAACAAACACTGCCATTGAGTTTAGAAGGCCCATTATAGTTAGGATTCATATAATTTTTTTTGATTTTGGAGAAAGTTGCTCCAAGAGGCAAAAAAATTTCACCTAGCTAGCTATATGAACAATTTCGTACAAAAAAAATAAAAAATAAAAAAACTATTTGGATGTTGCTAGCTGGCAGCCACCACTGCACCACTGTGGCCCTACATGTGTGTAGCCCACATGCCACCACAGTCGATCGTGCCACAACGGTGACACCGTAGCCTAGTCACTGCCAATAGGCCTCCCACTAGCCACCACACCTACAGTGTTGCCGACTTCTGTAGCCCCTACGTCCACTACCACCAGTGGCCACTATCCACCTATGGCCTCACCACTACCGCTTACCCATTTGGAGTTCCAGCGACACGTGGATGGTTCTACAGCTACCACATGGCATGGGTACCACGTGGCCCCTACCATGTGGCATTTTTTTGCTGCAATTGCCCCATGGCCGTCAATTTTAGGCCCTTAAAATGTTGACATCAGCATGATGTCAGTGCTACATCATCACACCTACAAGCTCTCTAGGGTCCTTTTTGACCTACTTGTAGTTTTTTAGCCATAACTTGAGCATACAGAGGTATTTTTTTGATCCAAAAGAAGCACTAAAAAGATGGTTTTGAGATGGAGACATTGTTGTAGGTATTTTGTGGGTTTGATGTAGTTTTATTGCCTATTTTTATAGTCAAAGTTGAATGTTCTATTTTTCACTTTGGCAAGCTTATCTTGTGCGTCCCATCTTCATTTTTTGAAAATGTTATATTTTTGGAAAGCTGGTTCTGTCTACTTTTCATAAATGCTATCATTTTCTTTAGATTCTACCCCATGCTCTTTCTATCATGCTTTTTGCATTTTTTCTCTATGGTGGATATTTTGGGTGTTCCAGGACCAAGGATCATTTTCATGGCATGGAATCTTTTATTTTGGGTTGTATTATCTATTGTATTAGCTTTTTTCCTTTCTAATCATTGTAGCTATCATTTGTAAGCATCTTTGTGCAAATGCATTGAGATAAAGTGGCACTCTTGCATTTCTGTTTCATTAACATTGTTTTGAGATAGTTGTACTTGCACTATTTTATAAAGCACCATGGGGGGAATAGTTTTTGCCATTTTTTGTGCCCTCTTCCTTTGTTAAGTGAGTTTCCCTTCCATGACATTAACCCCATGCAGAGTTAGTGACCATGCCTTTATAGGTGTTTCTACCTCTTCAACTCTCTCATCATTCTTGGTTCTTTTTGCAAAAGATTTTGGCCTACCTTTTCAGTTGCCTGTCATCTCACCCCATCTACTTTATGATGGGGTTATTTTGTTGTTCTAATGGTTCCTTAATTTGATGGTTCGATAGTGTGAGCTATGTATTCAATTCTTGATCCTATATACTAGGTGATTGCAGTGGCTAGCTACCTATGCATTTCGGTGAGATGGATCATCTACCATTTAGACATGCTTGGTTCATGCTTTCTATTTCCATGGAGGATCTTTAGATCAGTAGTTTCTTTCTGATAGAGTTTGCAACTTCTTCATGCTTCAGTGATGCTCTTCATGATCTTCTCTTTGTTCCTTTTTTATGGGACATTCCTCTAGTTGGAGGCTTCTTCAGTCCTTCACTAGGTTTTCTTACCTCTTTTTAGGGGAGGGTTTTTCCCATGCAGTTTTCCCTCTTTCCCCATTTTTAGAGGTTACATTTCTTTGCATTGTACATGGGTACCTAACATGGCCTAGTTGCTAGGACCCATTTTGCATTTTATGTTAGCTTTTGTGAGCTTAAGTGCATCCCCTAAGTTGTACTTAAGGGGGGGTGTTAGAGTAAATAATTATTATTTATGCTTTTACTCAGGTTTACTTAGGTTAATGCATTTATTTATTAGTTGTAGTCTAGGAGTTGTTGACAACATGAGAGTTTGTTCCTATCTAAGTCATACTTATTTCCTCACCTTGATCGAGGATATTCCACCTTTTGTGGATGTATGCTTAGTTGTCAACCTTATCGTCTAGCACTTTCTAGCTTGTTCTACAAGCTTCCTTGAGGCCTTTATATTCAGGCTCTCTCATTGTATTTCTCAACTCATTTTTAAGGCTTATTGTATAGCAATACTTTTTTTTTTGTTTAAAAAATATCTTCTCTCTTAGTCCATCAAGTTTTTCCAAGCTCCACTCTTCTTTCTTTGGTTTCCCTTCGACAAGTTATTTGCATGCAGGTGATCTTGGTGAGCTGTGAAGTTGGCTTTCATCAATTTCTACATTAAATTTGGTTGAAACCCCTTTGTTGAAATTTATTGTACTCTGTTCTTGAATATGTCTATAAATGAATTAATTAAATTCAAACCCTTATTGTAAATTTTAATTGTTCTTCATTCTAAGATTATCTATATATGAGAATTGAGAATTTAGAAACCCTCATTCTGTTAATTTAATAGAATGATATTTTAATCAGGTAGAGTTTGGAAGAGAAATTGATTTATAAAATGCAAAAAAAAAACTGATTGTTTATCCAAAATTTCCCTATCAAATCTAATTGCAATTTTATAAATAAAAAAAATAAAAAATTAAATGGGGGGTGGGGGGGTTGTTTGTGATTTTATTTGTTTGTGATGTAGGAGCACTCTGGGTGTAAGAGAAATCTTGCATCACCCAAAAATATTTTCTTTTCAGTCTTTTCTATTTTAATAAGGACTAGTAGACAGGGTGGTTACTATTTATGGGAGCTTGCTATTTTTAGTAAGTTTTTCATACAATCTCATAATGTTCTCATCTTCTACTTGAAGGTTCATTTTAGAGTTGTAAGCCTACCATTAAAATCTCATTGCTCAAGAACAATTATCGCAGAAGTTATTACGGATTTTTGGTGGAAAATTTTGTAGAAAAATCTTCAGGCTCACCATTGGAGGGCTTAGAGTGCCTAGATGAGGTCAAAAAACTTGATGAAAGTGTGCTACCACCATTTTGAGTTTGTAGATCAAAAACTAGCATTTTTGAAAGGTGGTTATAATAGCTAATCAGAGCAATGGTTTGTTAGTTATGGCCTTTCAAAGTTGGGCTACTTGAAATATCTAAAATAATTGTCAAAAATGTATTTGACTAACTCTATATGTATTGTTAGGGTCTCTCAACCCTAGGTATTAAGTTTCAATATATAGAACCTTCCTAGGCAACATAAAATTGCCTATTTAAGAAAGGCCCAAACATTGTCTAAGACAACTCTGGGTGGAACTTCACAGCTTAGTCTTGGGTATCTTGGGCATGGGAAAAGAGCCATTACAGTTAACACAAGGTCTTGGTGAAGATGAGGAAAAAGATAGTGGTGATAAGGAAGAGGAAAAAGAAGAATGTGACAAGAGTAAAGCCCTAGTTGTTGGCATGCCACTGAGCAAGAAGGCTTAAGGAACAAAGAAGAAGCCTGCAGTGACACCCATATCTCCTCTACTACCAAACAAGCCAAGGACTAGGGTAGTTTCTAGTCCTAAGTAGATTGTAAAGTAGAAGGTAGCAGAAGCTATAGAGCCCAGTGCCCCCAAAACCAGAAGAAGGAGATTGGTCAAAGGACCACCTATTAGGAAAAAAAGGACTATTGAAGAGGTGTTAAGATCTATAGGGTTATCTAGTTTTAGATTTGTAAGGTATAATGCATTAGATGACTCTAATCAAATCAAAGTTGAGGAGTTTATGATAGACATGATTGCAAATCATAAACTAGCTCCTAGTGAAATAGAGAATAAGATACCCAAATATTTATATGATAGATTGGAGAGAAGATGGCAACAGGCTGAAGTAGTGGAGAAATAGATAAGAACTAACACATTAGTCAGAGTTATGCCTGATCTGTCCCAAGAGCAATTGGACACATTTTTCGAATAGTATCAGAGCAATTTTTTTCCTAAGTAAAGAATGTTTTTGATACTACTAAATAAGGAAGAAGTTGTACAATAGCTAGACAAGTTTTTGTGGAAGAGAATTTTTGGATTATCTACACAGACAATAGAGACGTACACTATTAACGTTGAAGATGATTACAATAGTGGAGAAAGCTCAGGTATACTGAGTCCACAAGGTAGCATATTTCTAGTATATGTTGACACCCCTGACACTCTAAAGGCCAATCAGTCAAAGCTCATAGATACAAAGATAGATGGTGAAGAGAAAGAAAGAAGTGTAGATAATAAGATTATTTTAGCACCTCATATTAAGGAAAGAAAAGAATCAAATAAATCTTAACCAAGTGCAACTATTATTGTCTCAAGCATAGATGTACAAGCATGACTAAGTGGTGAAACTCTCTCACCAACTCCTAAAGTAGTGCCAAGAAGCATCACTCCACCAATCAAGAAGAGAATAATAAATGATGTTTTACCATATATTGAAGCTAGTCTAGATGAAATCATTGAGATTCCACAATTGGATCTTACAAATTTCACCTTAGAGCAAAAGAATTTTCTACAATAAGTTTTGGCAAAGAAGAAGAAACAAGAAGAGATAAGAAGAGAGCTTAAGTAGAAGCAAGTAATACATGATGCAAAGCTTATTTTTGTTGATGCTTTGGCATCCAAAATTTTGATGAAGATGCACCAATAATAAACCAACTTGTAAATATAGTTGATCAAGTGAATGCTAGTAACATGGAGTCAAATGAGAAACTAATGGATTGGTCTACTAGAAGATTTGAAACTAAGGTTGTGGACAAAGTTTTCAAAACTATTTCTAAGTAGAAAGTGTAATTACAAGAGAAAGTATAGGTCATGCTAGGACTAATATAGAAGGTAAAACATTTATGCATAGTTTTTTTAGATATGCCAAGATTTACAAATAAGATTTAGGTATAAATAAATAGTATTTAGGTTGAGATGAAGAGATCTAGTAATATTACTTCAGAGTCAATAGGATCAATCATTGATTATTTCAATAATCTACTAAATGCTCAAGGCAAATTGGTCGAGCTTTAGGTAGCTAATAGTAATATGAGATCCAAATTGACCTCTATTCAGGAAATTATGATACCTCATTTTGAGGTCATGCAAAGAGAACTAAGAATAGCCTAGGATCTTATCATAGAAGATTATAATCTCTAAGTGGTTGATAGTTTAATTGATTTGGCTACAAGGCTTCACTCGTAGAATCATTTTTTGGAAGTAGAAAGAATCACATGGGATCATGAATTGTCCATGATTACTAGAGTTCATAAGGAATTCATTGATAAATATGGATTTCTTCCACCTATTCCACCCTCGTAGCAGTGACATCAAGTATTCAAGAACAACGGGAAAAATGAAAGTATAGGGGAAATGTATGGGAAATATATTTGAATAAAGGGGAAAATGTATTGTTATTTATTTTTATATTGCTTATTCATTATTCATTGGGATAAGTCATAAGACTTAGAAGGAGAGCTCATGATTAGATTGTATTGCAAAGATATATATATATATATATATATATATGTATACATATATATGTATATATATATATATGTATACATATATATATATATATATGTATACATATATATATATATATATATGTATACATATATATATATATATATATATGTATACATATATATATATATATATGTATACATATATATATATATACATATATATGTATACATATATATATACATATACATATATATATATATATATATACATATACATATATATATATGTATATATATATATATATATATATGTATATATATATATATATATATATATATATATATATATATATATATATATATATATATATATATGACAAAGTGTTTTTTCCACTAATGTCAAAGGGGAATATTATTGATATCTCTAACCATTGTTTTCTATTAGTAGTGTCAATGACATATTCATTTATAAGGTAGAGTTAGATGATCATCACTGTGACCGAGCTACAATATATAGACTGAGTTATGTACATAAGAAAGTATGTACCGAGCTCTATAGGAGCTGAGTACATGTATGGTCATCGAATATTTTAATATGGGCTGAGCTCAACCAAGCAAGTCTCAAGCATACAAGTGTAGAGTTACATAGTGTGTGCCAAACACTATACAGGTCAAGCAACAATAATGTCAAGTGTCACAAAATAGTAAAGACCGAGCATTGAAGAGTTTACACAAAAGTTAGGAATGGAATAGATTTTGAGGTAACACATTTGTGAGCTAACATAGAAGGAACATTTAATATTTGGAGAGGTTCTTATAAAGAGTTTTAGATGTGAATGAATCAATTATGTTTGCAAATCATATCTTATGATCAAACATTGTAACCCTAATAGGTTAACTTTTTTACTGCAATAGTGAAGATTTCTGGGTGTCATCCCCACCCTAGTTTTACCTTCACCTTGCAGGGCTTCTAGGTAACCAATATTTTGTTATGTGTTTAATTTCATCCATGTGATAGATCATATTTATATTACAACATATTTACATTACAAGTTTTACATGCACAAGTTTACTGATAGATGTGAGTGAATTGGTGAAAATTTTAAGTGTTTAATATTCTAATTCAACCCCACCCCCTCTCAATTTCTTATTTATCCTATTTATACCTCCATCAATCAACAATTAGTATCCGAGCATTGGTTCTCTGAATGAAGCTTAATAGCTTGGAGATGGATGCTTTTAAACTAGACAAGGTTATTTACAATCAAGTGATTAACATCCAACTCATACTATAGAAACTTGAGAAGGCAAGACAAGATTTGAAGGATTCCCTAAAAAGGAGAAAGGAAATTGCCATCCAGATAAAATAGTTTTCTTATGAAGAATATGAGATTGAAGGACAATTTGAATGAATCAATCCAATTGGCAAAGCATATGTAGATCTACTTCACACAAAAAACTCCTAAATGAATAAATAAGAGAATTGAAAAGAGAACATTAAATCCAATCGGTAAGATTATGTGAAGTGGCTAAATGATGCATGAGATACCACTTGATGAAGGGCCACACCACTCGTACCAACTCACAACCAAAATCACAACAAGATGGAGACAAAGAGATGAAAAAATTCTTCATAAAACATCCATTAATACTTGAAATTCATTACAATATTCCCCAAATGAAGGACTCCAAATTCTTACAATATAAGAGAGATTCCTCACTAAGAGTTTCCAACTAGCTTACACACTAAGAGCTTCTATTTGAAGAGCTTCTTCTTCAAGAACTTCTACTTCTCCAGCTTCCTTACAAGAGATTACATTCGAAGAGCTTCATTAAAAATGAACATAAGCCTTCCTTAAATAGGCACTTACCACCCAATGCATGATTTATCCACAACATTCTAGAATATCCACAACCTTCTACAATATCTACAACTTTCTAGAATTTCCACCTAAATACAACTAAGCACCACCATGTGGCTCAATTAGAAAATTACATTTCCTTTATGGATCACAACAAATATTAAATGCATGATTTAAGGAACTTTTCACAAACTTCTAAGATGCCACCTATACACCTTGATTAATGGAATAACAACTATTTTTTATTAATTTTCTATTTATGCCACCTTTGCACCTTGAAAATAGAAATTCCTCTTTTCTCCTTTTTCCCTTATTTTATTTTATTATTATTTTTCTTTCTATTTTCATCACTTTCTCTCTCCTCCACAATTATTATTATTTTTTCTTAATAATTTAATTTTCCCATGCAAGATGCTCCTGCATCAGACTCCCCCGGTAGATAGAAAAGTGTGTCCCACACTTTGATGCCAAAAGAAAGATATACAACCATCTTCATCTTCACCAAAAGCTTCCACCTCAATAGGGACAAGAAAAAACCAACATGCAAATCTTCCACATTTTTTTTTCTGATGCATGATGCTCCTGCATCCGACTCCCATGGTAGGAAAAATTTTGTGAGTATGGATTCACAAAATGAAGTAGCCACTATTGACATATATATATATATATATATATATATATATATATATTTCTCTTCCTCCAACACATAGCTGGAACAAGTATCCGGTGCCGATATATTTCCTTCTTTCTTCTTTTCCAACACCTAGTCAGAACAAGTGTTTGTTGCTGAAATTTCTCCTTTGCAATGAACTTTGTCCAAGTATAAATCTCATCCTCATTCAATCTTGTTGAATTAATCACACCTGTAATAAACCCAAAAACACCATACCAATCTTCCTTTGCATACCATACATCATGAACAAGATCCTCATGCAAATGATCATTAATATCTTTCAAAGTCACCTCAAAGACAACATCCCATGACTTGTAAGAATTTACCTATTTGACATCCTCATCTTTGCTTGCCTCTTTCATGTTGTCAACAATGCATGTAACTACTCTACTTGCTTGATCTCCAACAAAGGCACTATACTTTTCCTCCATTGCTGCAATCTTCAAATCATCTTGATCTATTTTAGGTTCATACATCTTTCAATTTTCATGTTCTTCCTCTTCTCTTTCATCTTCTTCAACTTTAGGTTTGCAAATAATTTCCTCTTCATCCTCTTGCTCTTCCACTAGATCATCTTTCTTTTCTGCATCCAAATAATTATTAACGTCCCTTTTCTGGTAATGTGCTCTTTATTTTTGTAACTCAGCTTCTAATTCATTCACTTGCTTCTGCAAATCAAATAGCAATGATTGTTGATTTCTTGCTCTATTTTTCTCAAGTCGAGGAAGCCTCAAAATCCATCCAATCACAAAAATCATCTTCTTCTTTCTCTTCTCCATAATCAAGTCTTTAGAAGACAAATCTAGTGCGACACAAGAACCTTGTGTGAACTAACTCATAGTCGACGATCTGTCTACACAATCAAGAACTTCTTGAAAAACTTCACCTAACTCAAGGTCCTAGTGCAAACTACCTCACGTTTGGCGATTTGTCTGCACGCTTAGGAACTCTCGCTTTGATACCACTTGATGGAGACACAACCCCAAGAACAGAATGGACACAATAGGAAAGGGAAATTTTTATTAACTATGAAAATATGCTAGTACACTTAGTGCAGAAAAATAGACTCCAAAACATGCCCTATGGGCTTACAATAGCATAAATCTAGAGATAAATTCTTCTCCCAGTACCTTCTCTCAAACTCCACTCTGAACTACCTTTTACAATGCCATAAATGTCCTTAAATAGACCCCAAAGGGTTAAGGATTAGGAATACATTCTAGAAAGTGCTAGTTGGCATCCACCAACCAAGTAGAAGGCTCTAAAAGTTGCATTAGAAGTCAGCGTAAAACTAGAAGAATCCAAAAATGAAAATCGAACTTTCGGGAGGCATAACTTTTGAACCGTAGCTTCAATTGAAGAATGGTTTACATTTTTGGAAAGCTCTCAAAGTACTCTATAGCCCTATGGAAAGCCTTTCTCATCCCCCATTTTTTGGCCCTGTACGAGGTCATTTAATGCCTCTAACCTAACTTTGAAGCATTATTAGGAGGTCTCCAAAAACTGAAAAATTGCAATAACTTTCAAACCGTGGGGCCATTTGACCTGATTCTTTCTTTGGAATGCTCTAAATTAAAATTAAATTCATCCAACTAATTTACACCCTGTAATTTACCAAAATTATGGCTCAATTACATACTCCTATTTTTTTGACATTTACACGTATCCCAAGGTGTTTAAATACTCTAACCTAGAACTCTGATAATGGAACTATGAGAGTTGGAACCTTTATTTGACCAAAATGGGTATCCAAAAATGAAAACATATGAAATAGAAACTAAGTCTAAGTACATTTTTTTTTGGGTGACACATGATTGCCCTTATACCTCTAGATGCTCTTGCATCTCTAAAATAAAGAAGAGATACGAAGAAGACAAGACTATGGCTGAGGAAGACAAAAGGGTAATGGATATCAGACTTGAAGAAATGATATCAGATGTGTAAAAACTCAAAAACACACAAAGAGACATGATGAATCAACTATGTTTGCAAATCAAGAATTGAATCAAAAGGATGTGGAAATTGTAAATCTCAAATCACAGAAGGACAAACTGGAGAATGAACTAAAAATTGAGAAAGAATTTATGAAGAGATTCAAAAAACCTAAAGAAGAAATGAAGTATATTGAGAAACTTATGAAGTCATCTATTATTCTAATGGGTAGGGACATTCATGCACTGAAAAAGGAGAATCATCAAGAAATGGAGAACTAAGGAATGAAAGGTCAAAAGAAAAAAAATGCTATCTGTAGTGCCTACCCCTAGTTTACTTTTTAGTTATTATTGTCAAACTCTTTTAGGCCAGCTTTATGATTATGTTTGATGATTAGTGGTATTTTATTTCCATATTGTTGGATATTACTTCATACTCAGTTGATTATATGATGAGTTAGCTTGATACTAGTTATTTCATGTATGCATGATTATTCTTTTGATGATGATGCTAGTATACAATGTTTCCAGTTATTCATGATGATAGTTAGATGGATTATATATATATATATATATATATATATATATATATATATATATATATATATATATATATATATATATATATATATATATTATGGATATTTACCCCATACTCCATGTGTATTGTGTACTTGTATGTTTTACTTTATGTATGATGTTTCTGATATGGTTGAGGGAGGGAGTCATAGTCACCTGCTAGTTAGTATCTACATGATGTACTACTTCCCACCATTGCCTGTTTAGTTTATATTATATGTGTATGGTTTCAAAATGTACAGGTTTCATGTTTTTTATAACTCCATAACCCAATGGATGCTTAAGGTCACTGATCATGTATTTAGTAGGCAAGCATCCCCTCTGAGTCACCAATATTGTTAGCCATTTTTGCCCCTCCAGCAAAAATTTGAAATTGTGAGTGGTAGTCATGTCCAATAGTCAGATATTTTAAATTTCAAATATTGGATACATAAAAAAGATATATTTAAATGTTGGTCATGTGCATTATAACCTAAGACTTCAAGTCATTTCACATTACAAACACCTCAGTGGGTACGCATCTTCTTAGCCATCTAATTTTATTCAATCAACGAGTGCCACTTTTTTGCTATGTAAAAATGTATGATCAATAGTTGTAGTGACATAATGGAAATGTGACATGCATCTAAGTGGGGCCTCTTTCTTTGATTCATGTGCAATAGTCAGTGAAACATTGGGAACCGTAGATTGAAGATAGATCTATGGTTGTCGTATTGTCACTATACAAAAATGTATGATCAATATTCATAGCAACACAATGATAGGGTGCCATGTGTAATCACCCAAAAATGGTCATCTAGACTATTAGCCCCCTTCTTAGCATTTTGACTAATTTAATTAATTATTTACCTAGACTAAATTGATAATATTCAATTGATTTGATTATAACCTATAGTTTGACTATGCTATCCTAAGTTCATTATTTGATTAAAAGAACATGTCCGCTTTTAATTAAATAAAAGACCCCATTCTCCTAACCCACTTGAAGTGCACACATAAAGTCTTTTTTCTATTTTTTGAAATTAAAAGAAAAGCTTATGAGGCTTTTTTCTTATATGAAAAGTCAACTCATTTTCTATTCGATGACTTGTGTGTGTACATGGATCCCTCCCATTTTCAAACTCAATCGTTGATCATCCACTCTTTCAATCTTGATCTCTATTGTCCATACAAATTTAAAAGTAAGAGAGCTTCTCCCCTCAAAGGATCCACACTCTTGAGTATTTTTATGTTGTAAGATTTCCATTGGAGTGCTTGAGAGCTTCTTGTGGAGAGCATCATCTTCTTGTTTCCATCATTGGCATTCATGGCATTTTGTTGCATTGCATCTTAGCTTAGCTTGCACATAGTGTAGTTCCTTTTTTGCAAGTAGCTTTGAACACATAGTTTAACTAGGATGGTTGTAATACTTTCATGTGTGTAGCTTAGTTGCATTGTGCATTCCATTTTAGCATATTTACATTTTGCATTGCATGCATCAAAGGTTCTTTGACATTTTCATTCTTTCTCTTGCTCAAAGAATCTCCCATTTCATGGTTTACTAGCAAGGGTTACATCTCTAAGGCTCAATTAAGAGCCATTTTTTGTTCATTGTATACTTTTGCACTCCATGATTAGGGAGCTCTAAGCCAGCATTCAAGCTTTCCAACCCATGGAAAACCTTGGATATAAGGGTTTAGAGAAGTGTACTCTTTTTGGTGTACATTTTTGGTGTCCACTATGGGGCAGAACACTGGTTTTGTCCTTAATTTTGTTGTTTTCATCACCATTTTACTTTCTATTTCACATTTTCTTTTTTTATAGTCACAACTCTGGGTAATATTTTTCCAGTCTCATATGATAGTTCATAGTACTATTATGTGATACATTTTGTGGAAATAGTGTCGTACGGTTGTACCAAACTATATCGCCTCTCACACAAAGTTCTATTGCATGGCTTAAGGAAAACTATCACAAGAGAAGTTCTATCGCACGGGTATACTGTGAAGTATCATCTGACAGACTTCTAGTGAGAACTATCACCTGACATAGATTTATTTGTTGTTTGAGGTGTTTTGGTTAGTTTTAAATATGTTTGCTAGTTGTTGGTTTTTCTAGGTCCCTAAACAGTTTTGCAGAAGTCTATTTGCAACTTTATTTTTATTTTTGGAAGCTAACCCTTGGCACTAACGGTTGTGGTTGTAGGTTTCCATATTTGAAAGTTTGAAACATTGGCTAAAAATAATGCATGTCAAAGCTTCAAATGCAAAGGGGCTATTAATGATTGTTTGTAGGGCTGCCCGACGCATACAAACCAAAACTTTCTTGTTCTTTTTATTTCATGTGTAGCATATACTAGTTCATTTTTGTAGGCACATTAAAACTTGTAATTGGGGTCCCTTGGTGATAGGAAAGTATGCTCTTCACCCTTGAGGTGAATCAGAAATCTTGACCTCCAAGAGTTGATCCACTCAATGTTTAGTTAGGATCCTTTAGTGGGCTTGCTCTCGAACAACCTAAGAGGAATGACCCAAGTGGGGACAAGAAGATTACTCATCTCTTCTCATCCGCTATAAACTCAAGGCTATCAAGGACACAAAACCTTGGTAGACGTAGTGTTTTTCTTCACCTAGTGTGACCGCTAATGGGATTTTGACCATAGGGAGATCACTAGGAAAGAATGCTTAAAGTACTCTTGTGGTCACAAGATCAGTTACTCATCACAAGGTGAGGTCTCCCATAATTGGGAGCAAGAGGAACACTATGAAAAGAAGCCCTATCTAGACACCCTAGGTTAGTTTCTACCTTATTTTGCCGCTCAACTTCTTGGTGCAAGGATGGATCCTAGTGGACTACCCAGATCACCCCAAGATTTACACTCACCATATGTGTTTCCTTAGTTGTGCTTATGGCACTTCTATGACAAAACCAATATCTCTTGTGGGTAACCACTTGCTGTGAGGCAAAGGAGCATCAAGCATGGGCCAATTTGTTGAGTACTGAGCTGTGACCTTAAAGTAGATATCTTGGCTATTGTTTTCAAATGTTTTGACTAGTGTTAACATTCTTGCACATCAAACAATTGCAGTAATATTAGTAGGAAGGTTGTTTTCACCCTTGTTCAACTATTTGAAGACATGTTAAATCCCTTACTATTTGTAAACCTTGCTAATAACTAACATGAACTGGAAACCTATACTGTTTGATTAAAAAAATCATCTGATTTTTGAAACTGAAATGCAAAATTTTGAGTCAAAACTAGTTTGTTCTACACAAACTGACACTTTATCACCTGGTCTGTGAAGAAATATTATGCGATAGAATTTTTCCAAAATTTTATCGCCTACATTTTTGAGTTATATCACCCCTGGTCCTAAAGTCTATCGCATCACTTTGTGTGAACTGTCACCTGATAGAAAAGTATCACCCTATTGTTGTGAAAAGTGTCATACAACATTTTATGCTATTACATTGTCACTTAGTAATTGATAAAGTATCACCTAGGTTATTTCTTTCCAAATCAGCATTTGCATTATGGTCTTTCTGGTTTAGAGTGTGTCATTCTTGTTCCCCTAAATTCTAGTTACATATCTTTATGTTAGGAAACTATCCAAGTTTGAAAAGATGGGTCCAGTTTATCAAATGTAAGTCTTGAGATGTCACTGATAAATCACTTGTCAAAATCTAGTTACTATTTGTTTTAGCTACTTGCTATTGAGCTTCTTGCTCAGCTCGAGTCACCAATGTTGTAAGTTCTTGAGCATTTCTTGACAAGCCATCTCCCATACTTTGACAAGTGACTAATCTTGATTGTAAAAGCTTCAAATCTGACTTACTCTTCTTGTCCCATTAAACAAAGACAAGTCTTTACATGCCAGTTACAACTAGATTTAAAGTTAGGAGTGGGAACCATACCCCTTTTTTTTCAAGCAATTAGAAACCCCACCTAGACATCCTCATGGACAACCTTGTGTGGAAGACCCTGAGCCAATTGAAACACAAACAACTAACGTTAGGTATAATCCACTTTATAATTTTGAAAATGCATTTGGAACACCTTGTGAGAGACCTAAGGTTGAGAACAGTTTGGTCAACATGGTGCACCCCAATGAAGTCCAATGTTGTCTAGAGGAACAAGCATGTGGAAACCAAAGGATTTTTGAATCCATGCATGCTAGGGAGAAAGAATGTAAACGAGCTAAAACCAATACCTATGCTCGTCATGAAGGGAACAAAGGGACTTGCTCTCGAAAACCTTTTGATGGAAATGATGGCAACAACAAACCTCCAAAAACTCGTAGAGTGACCAGGGGCGCATGCCCTTCTCATCATGATAGTGATGAAGAAGTAACTAGAAAAGATGTCATAAAGTTCCAACAAGACGGTTTCGCTCAAAAACTAATGCTTTAAGCAATACATGGCAGCAAGAGGATGGAAACTTCCTCAAGATTTCAATGTAGAATGCATCATTCCAAAAAGAGAACCCACTGAAGCAGAGATATTAAGAGAAGAAATGCAAGAGTTGAGGAAACAATTTACACAATTGCAAGCCTCAAAAGAACCACCTAAAACTTCATTTCTTGACTCAATATGTGCCCTTCCATTTGATAGGAGTCTTTACATACTACCATTTCCTAAAGATATAGAGGATCCTATGTATGAAAAATACGATGGAAATGGTGATCCTCATGATCATGTGAAACATTTTTATGCTCTTAGCATGGATTTTATGCATGAAGACACCTTTCTTATGAGGTTATTTCCTAGGAGTCTAAGAGAACAAGCTATGGAATGGTTCACTAAATTGAGTCCTCCTATTAAGAAATTTGATGAGCTTGCACAATGATTCATCTAGAAATACTCCTACAATATTCAACATCTTGTAATAGTGCTGGATTTATGCAACATCAAGCAAAAATCGAGAGAGCCTTTTGCAACATATCTTCAATGATGGAGGGCATTATACTCTTGATATCCCTGGAAAGTTCTTGAGGATGAAAAAATTGATATCTTTGTCAATACCCTCATGCCAAAATTATATGTTGATCTAAGGAAATAGTTGTTCACATCTTTCAATGCCATGGTTGAGAGTGCATATTGTATTGAAGATGTTGTTATAAAAAAGGGTGATATTGTCATCAATAAAAACAAGAACAACAATGGAAATAATAAAGAGAAAGGTAAACCTTGGAATAAAAACAAGTATGTTGTCAATGATGGAGTGGTGGATACTCCTAAGACCAAGGAACCTACGTTTAACCTTTCTACTACTATCTACGTTACAAAACAACAAGAAAATGTGAGATCACAAACATCTAACAAAAGCTCTAAGTTTACTAGGAAATGACATGTTTATACACCCATGGTTGAGTCCTATGAAATGGTCTGGAAAAATTTAATTGGAAACAACTTGATTACTTTGGCAAATAATTCCCAACCCTATGATCCACCTATCAAACCCCCGTGGTGGAGGGAAGATCATGTTTGGAGTTATCATAGAAGCAAGGGTCACAATACTGAAAACTATTTCAAGCTCAAAGATGTGATTCAAGACATTATTGAGGAAGGAAAAGTTGTCATAGATGGTCTTGCCAAGAATGTTGATCACAAAGATTTTAAGCAACCCTTACTAGAATATGAGAAGGGTGAAACTTCTAAAGCTACTAAAAAGAATCATGATGCTAAGATCAGTTATGCTTATGCTGACACAAATAATGCCATAGGTATGCTTGAGCCTATTGAGTATATATGCATGGAAAATTCTAATGATGACAATCAATATGTAGAAGACTGACCTAGAGTTGTCTTAAGAATGCGTGATGTTCCTCAAAACTATAATGACCCTCGATCTAAGGTGGTGCTCTGGGTGACCGATTCTTTTTCATCACAAAGTGAACCACTTAATGCTATCACTAGGGGGAAATCTAAGGTTGTCCTAAAAGTTGCCCAAGAGTCCAAGAATGCCTCATTTTCTAAGTAACCAACTACTTCCAAGATCTCAAACTATGACCTTGTTAATTAGTTATAGTGTACTTAGGCTCAAATTTCTATTTTTAAGTTGTTAGAGTTATCCACTTTGCATAAGGATATTCTTAAAAAAGCTTTACGGTCTACCAATGTTCCCATAGATATCGATGTGGAACGATTCCAAGCTATGGTGAGACATATCTCTTCATCTTACCACCTTACCTTTTCTAAAGAAAATGACCGAGATTCTAGTCATCCCCACAACCTTGCTCTCCATAGCGGAGTCCAAATCTTTCGTACTCATGTTCACTGAGTCTTCATAAAAAATGGTGTAGGGTTAGACATTATCTCCTTTAATGACATTCAACAGTTGGGCATGTCATAATTTTCTATTGATCCTAGGTGCAAGATCACCATAAAAGCCTACAACGAAGTTGAAAGACCTTCCAAGGGTCTAATTGTGCTACTAATTCAAGTTGGTCTAGTGGAAAGGGATGTTGTCTTTCAAGTTCTAGATATACCACTTGCATATAATTTGCTATTGGGATGACCATGGATTCATGATATGCAAGTAGTGCCTTCCACCTATCATCAGTACATCAAGTTTCCTTTTAATGGCACTAAAGTAGTTGTCTCTAATGATAACTCAATGTCCATCAACACATTATCTACTGTTGAATCACTAGTTCCCAATAATCACTCTTCTCATGAGCCAACACCATGTCTTGTAGAATGTGAATAGAAAATGAAAATGATGAGTCTTGGTATGGGAAAATAGAGTCTAGACTCTATTGTTGTTTTATCGCTTTCCCCTCAGTCTTATGGTAAACTATCCACCAAAAAGAAACCTTCTACATTTGCCATGACACTTTTTGGCACCTTTGTCTAGTCCTTAGTTCCTTTGGAAGTGGAAAAAAAAGAACAAGCTATTAAAGACTATATAGAGGAGAGGACAATGAAGAGGATGTCACAGTTACTACTCCCATTTCCCCCAAACGATATGGAAAAGGGTATAAAATGCTTGTGAATATGGGATATCAGGGTCATGGGTCTTTAACTGGTAACAAAAATGCTCTAGCTGAACCTTTAAGTCATACCTAAGGTCGTGATGCTCAAGACATTGCTAGCTTAGGATTTGGGCTAGAGGATGATATGCCAATTTCTACTCAAAACATGCCCATATCTAGTGATTCAGAAGACAATGATCCTCCCCTTATTGCTATTGCTTTGCAAGATGAAGACTTTGTGCCTACAACTTCTCTTCTTTGGGGGGAGGATACTCCAAATACCATTGATGATGTAGAAGCTTCCACCTCTCAACAACTAGAACAAGATGAATCCGATCATGAGGACATGAATAGAGGCTAGATTTGGCAAAATATTGCTCATTTAATTGCTAGGGATCAAAGTACAAAATCTCAAGAATATGAATGGGAAAGTTTATCGGATGCTTCTTGTGAACTAGGAGTAGATTTTATTCATGTCTCTGTGACTCAACCAAATGTAGTCGATGAGTCTAGTGTAGGGTTAGGCGAGTTTGGCCCACAATCTACTTTAGTGGATCATGCTAGTCCCTCTAGGACTATTCCTAATTTGGATACCTTTGCAACATAAAATATAGGCTCACCTTCACATGTCACTAGAGATGACTCTTTTTACATCAATCACCTTGAAGCTTCTCCCTCACTTTCATTAATCCATCCTGATCTCATAGATTGGTCCAGTCAATACCAAGCACCAAAAATACTGTCTTTCTGCAATGACTATGAGATTACTTGCTACCTAAACACCATTGAACCTGTCACTTCTTCCACCAGTGAACCCGCGATTCACATGATAGAATCAAATATCAAGTACCTTAGACATAAAATTAAAAGAAAAAATAAATGGTCAGATGGCGAAAACCAAGTTGTGGCGGTGTCTAAACCTAAAAAAAAGTAAAAATAAAGACGTATCTAATAGTGAAAACCTCTTTGAGGCACCCGTAGATGAAGTACTTGGTAGTCTACCAAGCTATTTTAAAGACAAATCATTAGTTCTTATTGAGCCTACACAACCAATTAACTTGGGCATAGAGGAATCTCTTAAAATTATTCATGTAGCTCAATCATTGTCAACTAAAGAAAAGGAGCAGTTTACCCAATTTTTTGAGGATAAAAAGATCAATTTTGCATGGACATACTTAGACATGCCTAGGCTTGGCATAGATCTCATCATGCATCATTTATCTATTTCTCCTCATATCAAACCCGTTAAAAAAAAATTGAGGAAAATGCATCCCCATGTAGCTTTGTTGGTAAAAGCAAAGTTGGAGAAACTTTTGAGTGCAAAATTTATTAGAGCAATTGACTATACAGAATGGATTTCCAACATTGTACCTATATCCAAGCATGACAAAACCATTTGAGTTTGTACCGACTTTAGGGATCTTAACAAGGCATGCCCTAAAGATGACTTCCCGCTACCAAATATTGATATGATTGTAGACATGACTATGGGATATGAAATGTACTCCCTTCTGGATGGGTTTTTTGGGTATAACCAAATTAAGATAGCTCCAGTTGATCAAGAGAAAACAACCTTCGCATGTGCATGGGGTACTTTTTGTTGGAATGTTATGCATTTTGGGCTTAAGAATGTTGGTGCTACCTATCAAAGAGCAATGACCACCATCTTCCATGACATGATGCATAAAAATATGGAAGACTATGTTGATGACACATTGGAAAAATATAGAACAAGAGATATGCACCTTCAAGATCTTAGTTTGATATTGGACCGTATGGAACAATTTCAACTTAGGCTAAATCCAAAAAAGTGTGCCTTTGGTGTCACTTTAGGAAAGTTGCTAGGTTACATTATCTCAGCAAAAGGCATTGAGGTTGATCCTTAAAAAGTCCAATCTATCATGGATATGCCTCCTCCAAAGAATATCAGTCAACTTAGAAGTCTACAAGGACGTCTATAATCCATAAGAAGGTTCATTTCTCAATTGGCTGATAAAGCCCAACCTTTCAACAAAAATTTGTGCAAAGGTTCTACTCAAATCTAGAATGATGAATGTCAACAAAGTCTAGATCAAATCAAAGGGTAATTGGAAAAACCTCCCATCTTGATGCCACCTAT
Source organism: Cupressus sempervirens (assembly GCA_028749045.1). Classification (NCBI taxonomy): domain Eukaryota; kingdom Viridiplantae; phylum Streptophyta; class Pinopsida; order Cupressales; family Cupressaceae; genus Cupressus; species Cupressus sempervirens. Next base: position 167,649,840 of record CM053792.1, on the reverse strand, counting down.
TACAAGCAAACCTCTCATCTTGTACATCTCAGCTATAACTTCTTTTTTAGGAGCGCTATTAGCCCAAAGTGATGAGACTTGTAAAGAATGTGCCATATATTATATTAGTCAAACTTTGGTTTCCTATGAGATGAATTATACCAACATTGAGAAAGCTTTTCTTGTGGTGGTCTTTGCCTCTCAAAAGCTTTGACATTACATGTTGGTGCATACAGTTCACCTAGTTGCTAAAATTGATCCTTTGAAATATTTGTTGAGCAAAGCTACACTTACTAGTCATCTAGCTAAATGGATGATGATTCTTTTAGAATTTGACATTCAGTATGTCAAATGTAATGCTATAAAAGGACAAGCTATAGTTGATCAACTAGCTAATTTTCCTTTAGAGGACACAACACCCATACAAGTTGAATTTCTAGATGCCCCAATAATGTACATTATTGAAAGAGCTTGGAAAATGTTTTTCGATGGTTCTCACACACAAAATGGAGCTAGAGCTGGTATATTGTTTGTTTCTTGTCATGGGTATATGATTCCAACATCTTATAAACTCTTGTTCCCTTGTACAAAAAACATTACTAAATATGAGGCTTTAACAAATGGGATCAAGATGGCTCTTAAATGGAGACTAATTGAACTGCATATGTACGGGGATTCTCAACTTGTTATTAATCAAGTAAATAATTACTATCAAACAAAGGATGACAAGTTGATACCTTATAAAAGGTTGATAGATGCTCTAAGGAACTACTTCACTTTTGTGACATTTCAGCAAATTCCTAGGGTAGAAAACAAAGCTGCAGATGCTATGGCTACTCTAGCCTCTATTCTCCAACTATAAGAATATGAATCTCGATTTGAGTTCCTGGTGGAAGAACCACATCATCTTACCTATGATTCCCTCAATAACCAAGTGATCTACACTATTGTAGGTCATGATTCTTCTCACTATGCTGACATCTTTTTCTACCTGCATGATCAAATCATTCCTGAGAACCTCACACACAACCAAAAATGCCAATTCCTTTGTAGTACCTCACATTACATTTTGGTCTCTGGTGACTTCTATACAAGGGGTCTAGATGGTACCTTGCTTAGGGGTTTAGAACTAGAAAAGTCTGAAAAGGTGCTTACTAAAGTCCATGACGACATTTGTGGTGCACATTCTAATGGCCTTACACTTTCTTGGAAGCTTCTTAGAGTAGGTTATTATTGGCCAACCATGTAAGCTGATGTTGTCTGTTATGCCAAGTCTTGTCAAAAATGTCAACTCCATGGTAACTTAATTCATGCTCCTAGATGTGAGTTTATCCCTTCTATGACATATTGGCCATTTCAACAATGGGCCTTTGACTTGGTGGGTAAAATTCACCCAAGTTCCTCTAGTGGCCACAAATTTTTTATTACTGCAATTGAATATTTCAAGAAATGGGTTGAAGTTGTGCCATTATCTACTGCTACAAGAAAACATGTTGCCTTGTTCATACTAAATCACATCATTTATTGATATGGTATTCCTTCTTCTATTGTCACTGATAATGGAGGGTAGTTTAAAAATGAGGACCTAAGACAACTATGTAAGAAGTTTAGGATCAAACAACACTATTACTCTATTTATTACCCTCAAGAAAATGGTCAAGTAGAGGCTTCCAATAAAACATTGCTGAAAATCCTACATTGCACAGTTCATAAGTTTGGGAGAGATTGGAACCTACATATAAATCTAGCACTTTGGGCCTACAAAACTACTATTCATACTCCTACAAGGGCCACCCCTTTTTCTTTAGTCTATGGTTTTGAGGTTGTCCTCCCATTAGAAGTAGAGATCCCTTCCTTATGAGTCTATTTGCATGGGTTGATAACTGATGAATATCATAGAGCTATGTGAATACAAGAATTAGAGACCCTTGATGAGTGTCGTAAAGTAGCTTTTGATCACATGAGAGCTTATCAAAAATGCATGTCTACTCAGTATAACAAAAAGGTTCATCCATGTGAATTTCAAGTTGGTGACCTCGTGCTTAGAGAAAATCCAAAGAATCAACAACATAGAGAGTAGAAGGGAGAATTTGAACCTAATTGGTTAGGCCCATACATTATCACAACAACATTTGGGTTTGGTGCTTATTAGTTTTCTACTCCTGAAGGGGAAGAGCTTGTAGAGCCTATCAACATCCTACACTTAAAGAAGTTCTATACTTAAAAGGCTTACTACTTCACTATCTTGTACATATTTATGATCCTAAAAAAAATCCTAAAAATTAGAAAATGTCCTGAAAAAATGATCATCTTAGTGAAAACCTAGCAATAGGAACTTTGATGCATCACCGAAAAATAAAAATAAAAAATTTGCCAAGTGGTGAAAACCTAGAAATAGGAACTACTTGAGATCCTTGCACCTATTTGTATCAGTCTCATTCACTTTGCTTACCTAGTTCCTAGCTTGGAGTGGTTTCTTGTCCTCGTCTTGGGGACACAACTGCTTAGCCTATTTGAGGTCTCCTTATGCACTAGGGTTTCTTTGGCAAGTTAAAAAAAATTGTGTTTCTCAACACTACCCCCCAACTGAACATCAAGTGTTTCTTAACACTTTTTAGATAGTTTACCTATAGTCTCTGATGTTGCGATATTTCTCACTACCAGGATCAAGCTTTGAAGAAATGGCCAAGTGACTTACACACACACACACACACACACACACACTTAAACACTTAGATGATTGAGCAATGTTGATCTTTATTTACTTTGTGTGCTTTTAATGACAATTTTTTTACTATGTGTTTCCTCCCTAATAGTCTCTCGAGGATGTAATTGACTAGAAAACTAGGGGCATGGGGCATGTTTTCTTGATTTCTGCTTGTGGGTATACTTTATTTGTCTAGAGTTTTTTCAAGTGTTTTATGCTGATCTTATTTGACACTTGGACTTATAAAAGTATCATCCTTGACTATTTTTCACAAGATTGCACTCGGGGGTTATCTTGGCATTTATGCCTTGATATAGGTGTAATCTTGCTATATCAAACTTAGGGAATTTGATCATGTAGTTATCTTGACTTCTATGTCTTTGATGCTTAGATTAGATTCTCACATACCTATCTGATATTGATCATATTCATATCCTTATAGTTATACTAGTGATGGATATATGATCTCATGATGTCTCTACTAAATGCTCAATGATGAAATAAGAGTCTAAATGTTATGTGTCCCTTGTCGGTAAACCACTTTGCATATTAGCTTGCATTTTAGGTTCATTTTTCTAGTTCAGTCTTGCATTTCTACATATGGGGAGAATTCTCTCTTCATCCTATTTGTGCGGACCTGTCAGCTAACTACTTTTGCAATCTTCTTTGCTTTCTTTATCATGTCTTTCACCTTCTTGATCTTTCATTTCATATCTATCTTGTTATCCTATCATAAAAAGGGGTTAATCTAAACATTACATTCAGCCTATCCAAGTGTCACATGTTTTTAGAGACATAAAATCTATATCATACACATGAGAACTAACATCATACGTAAGAGAGACACATGAGCATAAATATCCAACCAGATGTATACATGAGTGAGAAATATAAACATCTCATGGAAACTAAAATGCTAAAACATCCATTTGAGACAAGTACATAAGATTTCCAATTGAATCCAGTATCTCATCTATATATATATCTCAATATGTCATAGTACATATACAACAAAATGAGATCCAAAATTTGGACATCTATCTCAAAAAAATACATGATGTACAATAAAAAATGTCCAAGCTATCAACCTATGATTTACTCCCACCCTCTATAGTAGGTGGAGGTGGTGGCCTTGGTGGTGGAGCCTATCTCCTGTCTGGTGGTTGTACTACACCCTCTAATCTTCCTGCCTACTCTGAGTAATTAGGTAACTCCTACCCTAGTGGTACCACCCCTCTATAAGCTCCATAGTGGTATGCAGCCCAAGCACCATGATGAGCCTCCTCATGCCATGCAACATCCCTCTCCCTATGAAGCTCATCTCCTCACACTCACTCATCCATGAGCTACTGATCATGCACTGCAATAGTAACCCATGTTGCCTATAACTCTACCTCCAATGCGTGGATCCTAGCATCCCACTCGTCATCTCCCCCCTCACTAGCTTCTCTGGCTCTTTCTCTGCCTTTGCTCTCCTAGCCCATCGCCGCCTCAGTGGCACCTCCTCCTCCTCCTCCTCCTCCATCTCCCTTGCCACTTGTGCTTACATCCTCCTCCTCCCTAATTGGGATCCCTCTCAAAACCTCCATCTATCTCACACCCCTGCCTCTGCCTCTGCCTCCGTCTCCACTGCCTTCATGTCCCCCTCCTATAGGTAGCACATTAGGTTTAGTAAACTAAGGGAACGATTGTCTCTGCATCTCATATAAATATCTAGGATCTACCCTTGCATTTGCCATATCTGGGCAGTAATCCTATGTAGTCGCTACTAGAGCCACTGTATCCCATACTACCATCTAATACTCTAGTATTGGCAACCATCCTAGTGCCTTGTCTAAATGCATCCGAGCATAGGTGGTAGTCTCCACCAATATCTCCTATCACTTAGAAAACTACTGCCATACTTGGTTGATCATGAACCACTTTACTATATATGTGTTGCGACCCACCAGTGGCCTGTTATATCTCATATAATAATAACTACAATAAATTAGACCATCTATGGCACTCTCAATATGGCTGCCATGTGAATGTTGTCAGCTCATCAAAAACATGCCAATAGTAGGTCACATCCCCACTATGTCTCTGTGGGATAAAACCTCTATACTAAAAATGTAGGGCTGGCTCTGCTCTCATGGATGCACCTGTGGTCAGATCACAACAATGTGCTCCCAAGCCTAGATCTGCGCCAGCATTGTGCCAGATGTCCATGAGCCACCTCCATGATATAGTATCTCATGGAGCTTGTGATACATCTCTACTAGTATAGTTGGCCCCCATGCCATCTTGCATAGCCATGACACCAAATCAAACACCAAGCGACCCCATCCTAGTGGGAAGCCCTTCTGGGGTCGATTTGTCACTAGGGCCTAGGCTATCAACAAACATAACAATCTCAAAAAAGGGAAATCATCTTTGTACTCAACAATTAATCTCTCCTAGCCCAACTGACGATCTAGGATGGTCACATCATGAAACAACTACTACATTCACTCTCACCTCTCTATCGGGGTCTGATCATAATACACCTGTGACATCACCAAAGCTTGACATTAGTGTACCTAACATAAGAACATCAAAATTGCTAACACACAACCAAGAACTATTAAACAAAAAACTTACTGAATTGCCATGGCATGGCACTTTAAGAATGCGATACACATCCTCTAAGGTAATTGAGGCCTCTCTAGTCGGTAAATGAAAATTATTATGCTCATTGTGCCACTGCTTAGCTAGTGTAGTCAACAATCCATGGTTTGACCATATATGGGGCATCTGTATGACCCATCAAAAACCCATAGCAGATATGGCAGCCTGCTCATCATCACTCAAAATACCTACAACACATAGCCCCACCACTTCGGGGCCTTTGATATGTAAAGCTGAAAATACCTCCTATCAACACAAAATGCACAAACATCAGTAACATCTCAAAAACATGATCATAATGTAAATATGCCAAAAGAAAGTTGTGCGATATTTTTTTTTAACTACAGGAAATATAATTTGCTAGAAGTTTATCATGCGACACTTTTCTAAGGGCATGCGATACAATTTTGTCATGCGACATTTTGCACTAGCCCAAGTGACATATGGGTATCTCCCAAACGATAGTTTATATAACATGAGTGCGATACTATTTCAAAAAAATTATGTCACACAAAATTTCCCAAAGTATCCATGCAATATTTTTTATGTATCACACAATATTTTGTGGAAAAACCTTCATACATGAGAAAAAGTACATAAAAAGCTTGAAAACATGACAAAAAGAGGTTACTTACCAGTGCCTTGTATTGCTCTGGCTAGTTGTGCAACCGGCTATGCTTGAAATGATGTTGGTGAAGAGGAATGTTTACCAATGCCATGATTCTCTCTGGACCACTCAAAAGTTCTCAAGAAATCACAAAAAAAAAAAAAAATTGAAAATGACACTTGGGCCCCTTTTATAGCTTTCGACCCTATTTTGACCTAATTTTTAAACCTCTCAAAATTGTATGAAAACTACACCCCTAGCTAATTTTGACATCCTAGATCCATTTTTAGGATTGAAATTAAAATCCAAGTTCATCTTGATGGTCAAAATCACATTTTAAAATTCTACCTTCTTTTGAGCAGTTAGCTGACCTTTTGAGACCTAATCTCTGAATCATTGCTGGGGCATCTTCATTTCTTCATGTCTTCACCATTTCTATGCTTCATATCTCCTTCTGTTCACCTTTTCATATCTAAAATCACTTTTCTACTTGATTTGACCTATTTTTTATGCTTTATCTTTTACAGCGAACTCTGGTCAAACTGGGGCATTCTCTCACTTCTTAATAGTCACTCTTTGGGTCTAATCATTCATCTGTCATCTTGGACATTTTTATATCTTGATTTATTCATATTTAGCTCATTTCTATGTTCCCCTTACCTCATTTTGATTTTGATCCCAAGGGGGTAGAAATACTCTATCATCGCTTGCTACAGTTGTTTATTTCTTAGGAGCATGTGATTGATCTTTTCACTTGCTTCTGATCTATCTACTTTGCTAGGTGTTAGTATTCTTCTTGGATCCTAACATCATCTTTTCCTAGTGTTCAGTACTATCGCTATCAGGCTATACATTCAGGATTCACTATCTCTTTCGGCATTTTGTTCTTTGAAATTAGATATCTATATCTATTGCTACCATCTTGGCTTCTTCATTCTTTGACGTAATGTGTTCCCAGACCAATAACACATTAGTCAAAGAGATGCAAATGTAATCACCATAAAATGGTCATCTAGACTATTAGCCCCCTTCTCAGCATTTTGACTAATTTAATTAGTTATTTACCTAGACTAAATTTCTAATAATCAATTGATTTGATTATAACCTATAGTTTGACTATACTATCCTAAGTTCATTATTTGATTAAAAGAACATGTCCCCTTTTACTTAAATAAAAAACCTCATTCTGTTAACCCACTTAAAGTGCACACATAAAGTCCTTTTCTATTTTTTGAAATTAAAAGAAAAGCTTATGAGACTTTTGTCTTATATGACAAGTCAACTCATTTTCTATTGGCTGACTTGTGTGTGCACATGGATCCCTCCCATTTTCAAACTCAATTGTTGATCATCCACTCTTTCAATCTTGATCTCTACCATCTGTATGGCTTTAAAAGTAAGAGATCTTCTCCCCTCAAAGGATCCACACTCTTGAGTATTGTTATGCTATAGGATTTCTATTGGAGTGCTTGAGAGCTTCTTGTGGAGAGCATCATCTTCTTGTTTCCATCATTGGCATTCATGGTACTTTGTTGCATTGCATCTTAGCTTAGCTTGCACATAGTGTATTTCCTTTTTTTCAAGTGGCTTAGAACACATAGTTTAACTAGGATGGCTGTAATACTTTCATGTGTGTAGCTTAGTTGCATTGTGCATTCCATTTTAGCATAGTTGCATTTTGCATTGCATGCATCAAAGGTTCTTTGACATTTTCATTCTTTCTCTTACTTAAAGAGTCTCCCTTTTCATGGTTTACTAGCAAGGGCTACATCTCTAAGGCTCAACTAAGACCCATTTTGTGTTCATTGTATGCTTTTGCACTCCATGATTAGGGAGCTCTAAGACGACATTCAAGCTTTCCAACCCATGGAAAACCTTGGATGGAAGGTTTTAGAGAAGTGCACTCTTTTTGGTGTACACCATGCATCCTAGTGGGCCACTTCATTTCTTATGGCTGATGGTTATGTCAAAGCAAGATGATAGCTATCCAAGTTTTATTTGTGCCATACAAAAGTGGGTTAGCTCCTTAAGGTGTCTTTGTCCACCATTGATCTTAAAGAAAATATATGTCTATTATTTTTTTGCTATAGAAAGATGCAAGTTTTTTTTATCATAGTGACATAATGATAGCTCACCACATGGAGGTGGTGGGACCAGCCTATGCAGGGAGTTGCCAAAGGTTTTCTACCATAAATGAAGCTCCAATTGTCAGGTTCCTATTCACTATAGATATAAATATAGAGAGAAGGGTATTTTGTGTTGGTTGTCTGGTCTTCCAAGATCAATGATTGTTGCTTTGTTGCTATGGAAAGTTGTACGATAAAAATACATAGTGAGGTAGTGATGATGCATAATGTGTCCCAATGGGCCCATCATAGTTCATAAGGTGTTGTAATTCTTCCATCATTAGATTGAAAATAGGTCTAGAGACATCGCTATGTCACTATGAAAAAATATACAATCAAAATTCAAAGCAACATAACAAAAGGTTAACATGTGTCCTCACAGGCCCAAGTGGTAAAGGTAGAATAGAGGAAAGAAAATCAAATGTCATCATGTAGCATGCTCTAGGAAGGTTGAAAAATCAGCAAGAAATGGTAGTGAACTCAAAGAAAAAAGGTGGCAAAGTCATGTCAGTAGGCAATCAACGGTCAACATAAAGTTAGAAGGTTAAACAAGGTAGCAAAATGTTTTGTTATCATTGGCCCACGTGGTAAAGGCATGGGTGCAAGTTGTTTTACTTGCTAATATATCTGATTTGGCACATCAAAAACATATAGAAATGCAACTCTTTAATGGTGAATCGACCTTTTGATCATCTGCAACCACTTTCATTATCCTTCATGCCTATTTAACATAGAGAACATCTAATTGTTGCTCTATGGTTATCCATTTATCTGGTCATGCATTAATGGCTACCATTTCTACCTTCTCAAGGCTCCATTTGATGAATGATATGATTTTCTTGCACCGAGATGTGTACCAAGATTAAATTTCCCCTCATATTTGCAATGATTGTCCTTTGTAACCTTAAATACAGTTGTTGTGCTTTGCCTTAGGGGAGAAGCTATCTGAGTTATGCTTGAACTATAAAAGCAAGTTTTGTGACTCTTCCCAAGGTTAGCCTTTTCTTTTTGATTCATTCATGTTGCATTTTATGCTCTACTATGATAATCATCCTTTTGCCTATACATGAATGTATTTTTTCTTACCTCATTCTCCAATTAATATAAGTATAGAACTTCCTTGATTTTGTTGATGTTTTGTCTTTAATCATTCAATTTTCATAATAGTATCTATTTTTCCTTGGATTTTATAGAGTGAAGTTCCTTCCTTATAGCATTTCATTTGGTTTTTGATCTATTTGTGGCCATTGGATTGAAACAAAGGTTGAATTAGTGTATCTTGGGAATATGTTGATGAATAGTGCATTGTTAGGTAGAAATAAGGTTGAACATACTATTTTGGTGTATCACCCTCTTTAGACTAGATTAGGTAGTTTTCTTTCATGCATTCCTCTTCCCTTTCCCTCTCAAAGAGTAATAAGGTACAACCTGATAGTAAGGAAGTCAGCCTTCTCTAGAGACTCAATCTCATAGTTCAAATCCCAGAGCTTGAAGATTCTTTTCATGCTTTACAAGGTTTCTTTTAGGTAAAACTTTAGGTAAGGGTGCAAGATTTTGTGACAACATTTTTTGGCATGGCCAGTGGGACATTCATATTGAAGAATTCTAAGTTCACTGGTGTCAAGAAAAGAATTTCAAATACATGCTAAGAAGATAGTGTTGCTCTCGATATTTTTAGGCCTTCAAGAGGCTCATTTTCAAGTACTTGGTGACTCCAACTCCACATTCTAATTTCTAGACCAAAGTTGTTGTTAATCATGCCCAAAGCTCATACAAGAGCATCTTCTAGAGGTAATTTTCAATACATTGAGCACTCATTTTCAAACCCTAAAAGAAAGAGAAATAGATTTTCTCTATCACCAGGTAGGAGTGCAACAATAAAAAATACACCTTCAAGATCCCTTTCCACTCCTCCCATTGATAGATCATAGCCTAGGTTCCCATCTTTTCATTTAAATAGGTCATTATTCCATATGGTACATCCCAAAGCACATGTGTTTTCCATGTTTAATGGTGGTTGTCCTCTCCTTCTAGCTCAAAGACATGATATCCCAGTATTAGCTCTCAAAAGTATAGCCGATTTTCCTGGTGAAGCTTCCATCTCCCCTATAAAACATATTCAAGAGATTTAAAATTTTTCTAATATACATGGTATTATGGAGGATGATGTTGCTATTAGGATTCTAGCTTTATCCTTAAAGGGAAAAGTATTACAATGGTATAGAGCTTTACCACACAACTCTATTATTGATTGGGATGGGTTAGGAGTAGGGCTTTGTAAGAATTTTGAGGACAAAAGTGATCAACTATCACTTTTAGAGAAGCTAACAAATATCAAGAGAGAACCCCATGAATATATGATAGGTTTCAATTACAGATTTTAGAAGACATGGGATGGAATACCCACTGTAGTAAAGCCTTCCCCTAGTAATGCTTTCTTGTATTACCTTATAATCCATGGGAAGAGAAACCTTACTAGATGCTTATGATATTTCCATAAAGGAAGAAAATATCTTGATACAAGGAAGGAAGCTAGCTCCAAGGCCTCCAATGCCTTTCTTTCTTGACATGCCTAATCATCAATCTACTATAGCCCCTATCCCTGCTACATTCACAAATAAGCCCCTTGCTATTGTCCCTTTAGCCTCCACATCTTCAAATGGAATAGATGAAATTAAAGATATGATACAATCTATGATGGAAAATATAGACAAGAAGTTACAAGGTCAGGAGTAGAAGTTAGAGGATAGCTTCTTAGTAATATAGAAGATGATTAACAAGGTGGTGACCTTAGAAAGGCAACAAGATCAAAAAAATAAGCCTCCCCCACTTCAATATCAAGGTCCCATACATAATAGGCTTCCAAATCAAAATTAGGGTCATGTTCTACTAAATTCGAATAAACCTATTGGCAATATCCCTACTGCAAATACAAACCTAAATAGGACTTTAGCCCCTCAAAATAATCTTTCTCAAGATCAAGATTTATGCCCTTCTTATAACTATTCCTATGGATATTGTATGTATCAGAAGACAGAATCATTCCTAATACTAGCTACACAAGAGCAAGTAATAAGGCAACAATATAATGTCAGTCAACCTTCTAATGCTTCTCATCTACAATAGTAGGGTGATTGTTTTTTCATGAACCATCATCTAGAGGAGCCTTGTCATGCTAATCATGATGCCATAGCTCACAATAATAGAAGTAAGAGAAGATTTTTTGAGGATGCCATCCCCCTACCAATTCAAGCTTCAACTCTAGATGTTGCTCCTCATGTGCCAATGATGAATGCACAATCCAATGTTGCTCCTCAATGGAGGAAAGATATGAGCATCAAGAAGTCTACTAAACCTTAGACTTCTCAATTTCAGCCACCTATCAATGTAGCTCCCAAGGTTTTATTCAAAGAGGTAGGTGCCCCTCCTAACATTATGGATTAGATGAAGAGGACCAATGTCAGTGTCCCTATGTGGGATGTTGTTATTTCTATGTCATCACAAAGGGTATTACTGCAACAAGAGCTAGAGAGCATAGAAGTAAAAGATCAACTACCTAGATAATGCTAACAACCTAATGCAACCAATAAAAGGGGGAAAAACAAGTAATAAAATTAGGCCTCCTCCCTTTTATATTTCCTTGATCTTAGGAGATAAAATAGTCCATAATTATATGATAGATTCGGGGGCTAGTAGTTTAGTAATGCCTAAATGTACAGATAACCTTCTTGGTATTAAGTATGAACCAATGGTGAGGGATATCCTTTAGTTAGATGGTAGCTCCATCAAGACTATAAGGATCCTTAAAAATGTCAAAATGGAATTGCATGCTTGCCCTAATTGTACTATAACCCAAGACATATCAGTAGCTGAGGTTGAACTTTATTTTTCTATTTTCCTTTCTAGAGACTTCACACAAATAAGAGGTCACATTGCAGTAGATTAGTCCTATATATTCTTTAGGACAAGATATGGGGTAACAGATTCCTTAAGAGTAGAGCCTCTATCCCTTAATCACATAGAGACTTATACTCCAAGCCATATTAAAATGAATTGTACAACTAGGGAGGAGGATAAAGGATATACGTCTCATAAAGCTACCACTTCTTTGGCAAAGGTGTTTGACTATATTTTGGATGAGTGGGCCACTACCTATCAATTTAATCCAAAACATGAGACTTTAGAGATAGGCCTTGGCAAATATTGTATATTGGAAAAGGTAACCCCTATTTGTAGTCTCATGAAGACACAAGAGGAGATTGATGGATTATAGAGTATGTTCTTTGATGGCTCAAGAAATGAGAATGGTCTAGGGCCTAGTGTCATGCTCATCTCTCTTGAATTGGGGTAGTATTATTTTTTCTTATAGGATTCAATTGAGCTACACCAATAATGTAGCAGAGTATGAAGCTCTGATCCAAGGTCTCCAAATTGCACAAAAGAGAGGAATCAAGGCTCTAATGGTATATGGGGATAGTGAGTTGGTTGATAATCAAGTAAGAAGCTAGAATATTTCCAAGAACAACCTCTTCAAATCATTCAAGCACAAAGTGTGGGATCTACTTAAAGGTTTTCAAGCATTCAACATCTAGAGTGTTCCTAGGAGAGAAAATAAACATGCTTACAGACTTACAACCATTGGTTCTCATCATAATGTATTAGAGCATGTTGAGGATGACAAAGAGAAATAGATCAGAATGGTTGTAAGGCTCATTGTCCCTAATAACTGCACAATTTGGAAAGTCTTTGATTACAATGTACAAATTGTTAATTTTATGCAAAGTGGAGTAGAATTCTCTAAGAAGAACCAATCTAGGCTACAAGGCCAGTATGGTGATCAAATTATGAATATTAGTTCAAACAAGTTACCTAAAGGCCTAATCAGTTTGGAGAGTATCTTCAATCCTAATGATCAAGCAAGGAGTAGAGGATCAAACTTGGCTGCAAATAAAGATGATCACATACAAGTTGTTGTTGCTAATGGGAGAACACTCAATGTGGGAAAGGTATGTTTTGAAATTGAACAAGAAAATTTTGTTCATCTATCTCAAGAGTTTAATGATATATATACTTGGGAATATGATTATTTAAAGGGTTTTGACCCAAGTTTGTTTAAGAATACCATAGATTTGAGTGATAATTCCAAACCTATTAGACAAAAGAAAAGACCAGTCAACCCTAAGATTGAGCCTACGATGAGAAAGGAGTTATCCAAGCTTATAGAAGCCAACATAATTTCTCCTATTAAGCATTCCTCTTGGGTAGCTAACCTTATTACTATTACAAGGAAGAGTGGGGAGATTAGTCTATGTGTAGATTTTAGAGATCTAAATAGGGCCTCTCTTAAAGATCACCACCCTCTCCCTTCCATGGAGTAGATATTTTCCAAAGTCAGTGGTTGAAAAATATTTTCTTTCTTAGATGGGTTTTTAGGGTATAACCAAGTGTTGGTCCAAGAATATGATAGATAAAAGACAACATTCACTACTACTTGGGGCACCTATACTTATTGTAAGATGCCATTTGGACTAACCAATATAGGTACCACATTTCAAAAGGAAATGGAGATGGATTTTAAGAGTATGACTAAGAAGTTTGTTCTAGTTTACCTTGATGACATAATAGTTTACTCCAAGAATGAAGAAAATCACTTTGGTTAGCTGAGGTAAGTGTTCATCAAATGTCGGCAATGTGGTGTGTGACTAAATCCAAGTAAGTGTATGTTTGCCACCAACGAAGGGAAATTTCTTGGACATCTTATGTCTAAAGAGGGTTTGACTATTGATCTAGAGAGAACAAAGTCAATTCTTTCTCTCCCACTTCTTACTTATAAGAAAGGGTTGCAAAGTTTCCTTGGTAGAATCAACTTTGTAAGGAGATTTATTCCTAATCTTTCTACCATGGTCAAGCCTCTTATAGCCATACTAAAGAAGAATATGATCTTCACTTGGACTAAATAAAGGATGGCTAGTTTTGAAGAGATCAAGAAATCAATAGCATTAATCCCCACTCTTATCAATCCTAATTTTGATAAGGATTTCATTCTATATACCCTTGGAGGTGAGTCAAGTATATCAGCTATCTTGACACGACTAAATGATGTTAATGAAGAACAAACTATATCCTTTTTTAGTTAGAAGAAAAGAGACAACAAGCTATGTAGGCACTTGAGGCACATCAATAGGAGGTCAAAATAAGTTTTGAAAAAAGGGCCATAGCTAGGTTTTTCAAGGAGGGAGACCTTGTTCTCAAATGGGATGCAGAAAAAGCTATACCTGATAGACACTCCAAATTTGATACTATCTAGAGTGGACCTTATATTATCACTAGTTGTAAGTAGGCCAATGCTTTCTATCTATATAAGACCAATGGTGATTTCCTACCAATTCTAGTCAATAGAATTTACCTCAAACCCTTCTTCTTGAGAGGGTTAGGGTTCTTTATATATATTAGGATAGTCTCTTATTTTCTAATAAGTGCACGACCACATGATGTTTCTTCTGGAGATAGCAAGTTTTGAGCTTGCAGTCGTAGAGGAGAAAAAGTTATGGTTTTACAATGTATAGCTTTCATTTTTTTTATAACTCCATAACCCAATGGATGCTTAAGGTCACTGGTCATGTACTTAGTAGGCAAGCATCCCATCTGAGTCAGGAAAATTGTTATGCATTTTTGTCCCTCTCACCAAAATCCAAAATTATGGGTGCTAGTCATGTCCAATAGTCAAATATTTAAAATTTCAAAATTATGGATGCGTGAAAAAGATATATTTAAACTTTGTTCATGTGCATTATATCATGTCTTCAAGTTGTTTCACATTACAAACACCTCAATGGGCCCACATCTTCTCAGCCATCCGATTTAAAGAAATCAATGAGCGTCACTTTGTCACTATGAAAAAATGTACGATCAACATTTGTAGTGACATAACAACAATTTGACATGCGTTCAAGTGGGGCCTCTTGCTTCGAGTCATGCATAGTAGTCAGTGAAAAATTAGGAACCATAGATTGAAAATATATCTATGGCTATCATTTTGTCACTATAGAAAAATGTATGATCAATATTCATAGTTACATAATGAGAGTGTATTATGCATCCTAGTGGACCACTTTATTTTTTGCGACTGATGGTTATGTCAGATCGAGATGATAGTTTTCTAAGTTTTATTTGTGCTTTACAAAAGTGGGTTAGTTCCTTAATGTGCCTTTATCCACCATTGATCTCAAAGAAAATCTACAACTATCATTTTTTCTCTATAGAAAGATGCAAGTTTTTTTGTCATAGTGACATAACAATAACTTGCCACATGGAGGTTGTGGGACTAGCCCATGTAGGGAGTTACCAAAGGTTTTCTAACATAAATGAAGCTCCATTTGTTAGGTTTCTATTTGCTGCAGATATAAACACAAAGAGAAGGGTATTTTGTAATGGTTAATCTGATCTTCAAAAATCAACAATTGTTGTTTTGTTGCTATGGAAATTTGTACTACAAAAATACATAGTGAGATACCAACGATGCAACACATGTCCCAGTGGGCCCATCATAGTTCATAAGGTGTCGTATTTCCTCTACCATCAGATTGAAAACATATCAAGAGATGTCATTGTGTTGCTATGAAAAAATGTATGATCAAAATTCATATTGACATAATGATAGGTTGACATGTGTCCTCACAGGCCTGTATGGTAAAGCTAGAACAAAGGAAAGAAAATTAAATGTCACCACATGGAATGCTCAAGGAAGGTTGAAAGTCAATAGGAAATGGTAAGTGAACTTGAAGAAAAAATGTGGTGAAGTTGTGCCAGTAGGCAGTTAGTAGTCAACATAAAGTTAGAAGGTTAAACAAGATGGCAAAATGCTTTGTTATCATTGGGCCACGTGGTAAAGGCAAGGGTGAAATTTGTTTGATTTAATGATATATCTAACTTGGCATGTCAAAAACATAGAGAAAAATGTCTCTTTAATGGTGAATCAACCTTTTGATCATTTGCAACCACTTTCATCATTCTCCATGCCTATTTAACATAAAGGACATTCAATCATTGCTATTTGGTTATCTATTTATCTAGTCATGCATTAATGGTCATCATTTCTATCTTCTCAAGGCTTTGTTTGATGAATGATATGATTTTCCTTCATCTAGATATGTACCAAGATTAATTTTTTTCTCAGATTTGTAGTGATTGTCCTCTACAACCTTAAATATAGTTGTTGTGCTTTTCCTTAGAGGAAAAGCTATCTGAGTTATGCTTGAACTATAAAAGCAAGTTTTGTGACTCTTCCAAGGGTTAGCCTTTTTTTTGTAATTCATTAGTATTAAATTTTATGCTCTATTACTATAATTCTCCTTTTTTCTATGCATGAATGTATTCTCTATCTTACCTTGTTCTAAGTGCAAAACTTCCTTGCCTTTGTTGATGTTTTGTCTTCTATCCTTCAATTTGCATAACAATATCTATTTTGCCTTGGATGTTATAGAGTGAAGTTCCTTCCTTGTAGCATTTCATTTGGTTTCTGATCTGTTTGTGGCTATTGGATTGAAAGAAAGGTCGAATTAGTGTATCTTGGGAATATGTTGATGAATAGTGCATTGTTAGTTAGAAATAAGGTTGAACAGACTAATTTGGTGTATCGCCCCCTTAAGACTAAATTAGATAGTTTTCTTTCATGCATTCCTCCTCCCTTTTCCTCTCAAAGATTAATTAGGTGCACGCTAATAGTAAGGATGGCAGCCTTCTCTAGAGACTCAATCTCACAGTTCAAGTCCCAAAGCTTGGAGATTGTTTCCATGTTTCACAAGCTTGCCTTTAGGTAATAACTTTAGGAAAGGGTGCAAAATTTTGAGACAATAGTAATTAACTAAAGATTGAGGACGAAGAGAGTAAATTTTGGACCTTAGAGAGAAATTAGGATGGCATGTTTTCATTTTTACAAGATAGGATACATTACAAGGTTATATAAGTCAAGGAACAATCAAGTGAGCCAACTAGTTAAAAAGCTAAATGATAAAAATGGCAAGAATATTCCAACTATTAAAGAGAGTAGAAATCAAATGAGACAATTTTGGGTTAAGAAGGATAAGAAAAAATCATTATGAGGGTTTGCATCTCCACCAGTTGCAAATAATTAATCAACTAACTAAGCCTGCATTGGCTTAGGCAGAGAAATTAGTGTCAAAGAAATTTTGGGATTCCTTAGAAGGGTGTGTGATTAGATATATGTGCATATTAAGATGCATTTATATTGATGTATTTTGTGAATATTGGTTGGAATACATTAAGTTTTACTTTACTAGAAGTAAGATCTTGGGTCTTAAGAGGTGCATGGTTTTACTCAATCGGTGATGTATTGTATGCTAGTTTGTGAAAGTAGATAAAAGATGTTTTGAGACTCATTTTTTATTCCCACATTCAAACATCAATCCAAAAGTGACAAAAATGATCATTTGAGTGATTTATAGTTATCTAAGTGATTGAAAGAAGTATTTGTGTTGATTCAGTGAAGAATAGAAAGAAGTGTTCAAGATTACTCAATGGGAACCCTAGCTTCCTATTTTTAAAGGTATTCATCTATTCTTGAGGCTTATATATATTATTTTAGGTATGAATATACTTTTTATTGTTGATGTGACTCTGAGACCTTGACCAGAGTTTAAGAAATGCTCAGATATGTTGACTAAGGGTTGATCTGGTGGGTGCCCTATATCTTATGCCTTACAAAGTGATGCATGTTGAGGAGTAAGATCCTAAATCCATTTCAAACTAGATAATTTGGAGCCACAATGATATTTTTATTAATATAAGGATTTATGTGATAAAAGTTTGGTTCTAAAGGATGAACATAAGGTTATTGCACATAAGGGTTTGTGAACACACCGTATTTTCCAAAAGATTTTGAGGATGAGAAAGTTTGATATGTTTTGAGTTGGGTACATGATTTTTTATGTCGTTTCATTGATCCTACAAGATCACTAAGGAGGCTATACATGTAGTAACTAGATTTTGTGGTATCGATGAGTTACCAACACTTAGAACTAGACATATGAGTTCATCTGGTTAACCAAAGATGGGATAGAAGGAAAATGATAGTAAATGATATTGCTGATCATGTAGTAAACTTTTCTTAAATGATAATCATTTATAAGATATATCGTTCAAGTAGGATGAACAACACTTTGACCATAGAAAGTCTCACTACTTAGCAAATGAGAAAAGAAAGTATTGTATGTGATCTTTGTGAAGTTATGCATGAATAATTTTGTCTCAATATGGAGAAGATCAAGAAGTATGACATATAACGCTTCAATTTTAGTCAGGTACTCATGAGCATGTTCTTTTATTTTTAAAATTTATTTTCCAATATTGATAATATTGCATGGTTAATGGATACATTGATAATTGTGAAAATGATCTAAATTGAATAATTATTCATGGAAAAAAGTTTAATAGTGAAGTGTGGAGCTATTTTAAGGATTCAAAACAAAATTCATATGAGCAAGACAATTCCTCTTATAATTGTTGAAAAATTCTAGGATGCAATATATTTTATGGATGACGTAGAAATATGTTTGATAGAAGAGGTAGAACCAAGAACTTCATGGTTTAGGCTTATGGTCTATGAGGTAGAGGTTGTTTTATTGACAACCTACATGGAAGACTTATTATCTAAACCAAGAGAAGTGTTCCTAGATTTGGGATATTTTATGAGAAGTGTTCTACAATAATGCAATCTAAGGGGAAACTTGTAGATGATAAAGTCACAGAAGAGGATTCTTATATCATCTAATTAGCTATGGATTTATATCATATTTAATGAAAGAGGTTTATTTTGATACATGTGAAACACTTATTACACAATTAGACAATTGGGTGACTGTAGATAGTGAGAAAATGCAAATTTTGGAAGAAGCAAAAATGTATAAAGTCCATTGCATTAGATAGAGTTGCTTTGACAATAAGTATAAATGAAGTTAAGGGGGGACTATAGGAAGGTGGTAAATTACTTTCCATTGTATGTGAATTTTCTAATTTTGTTCAAGATCTTCAGAAAAAGAGAGAGGAGACACAAGAAGAATTGAAGAAGTTGCTAGCCAATTTTGACCTAATAAGCCTTAGCTACAAATTATGGAATGTTAGTAGGAATTATTAATCATCAGATGAAGACATATAATAGTGAGAAAGAAAAAAGGATTGCAAGATTAATGGAACTAAAGAGAAACCTAACCACTAAGATGGATTTATTATAAAAAGGTATAAAGGAAGAAGAGATAGTAGTCTCTTAACTAGACATTTATTGAGTTGATGCATTAAAAGAGCTAGAATATTTGCTAAGAGGTCAGGCAATTATAATGAGAAACCTATTGAAGAACTAGGAGAATGATCTATAGGTATTTTAAAGATTTTTTCATGAGGATATAAGTATATACTTGTAATCAATTTTGGCTTTTTGTTTTCTTGTTTCAAACCTCTATAACTGTTGTCAAAGGGGGAACACTAAGAAATGAAAAATTGTAAGAAGGATTAGTAGTGAGAAGTGATTTTTTTAATGAGTAGCTCATGGTTATATTATTGGATTCATGCTTAGCATTTTTGCATCAATTTAGGGGGGGTCGCCTTTGGTTAGTGCTCAGTGATTCATTTTTACCAATGTAGACACTTGGTCAAATTTTTCATTAAGTATTTCCATCACTATTAAAGTAGGATATTTTTGGCATAATAGTGATTTTTGGGAATTTTTAAACATTAGATAGCATACAAAACCATTTTAGTGTTGTTATTTTCAGCAACAATGTATTATGAAGTTGATGGATCATCCATACAAAAAGAAGAATGGATCAAATAGTTAAAATTATGAAGTGCTCAATGTATTGGTGATTGGATCTATCTAGATACACTATTTTCAAGTGTGATGAAGAGTTTGTTGTTTTAGAGTGTGAGGTTGATATGTAAAATTTATCAAAGTCATATTAGTCTATGTTTTAAATTGTATAATCTAAAGTGAAGTAAAGACATATATTTGATGTGTTGAATTAGTGACAACAATTAGCATACAAAAAATATTAGAGTATTAATATTGCCTTAGTTTGTTAATTCAGTAAAATAAAATTCAAAAGGTGAATCATTTGATTAATTAATTATTTTTGGCTAACATCATTGTACAAAATTTGATGCATTGGAATTCACTCATAAAATTTGAATTTGTTGTGAAGTCAACACATG
The DNA here is from genome assembly GCA_028749045.1 of Cupressus sempervirens. Lineage (NCBI taxonomy): Eukaryota > Viridiplantae > Streptophyta > Pinopsida > Cupressales > Cupressaceae > Cupressus > Cupressus sempervirens. The sequence continues at coordinate 167,629,550 of CM053792.1, read as the reverse complement.
ATAATATATGTTAGGGTTTTCCACCACCTTAAAATGAGTATAAAAAGAGATGTAAGATCAAATTATAATAACTCTTTTTGTATTGTGGTGAACTTTTGTGTTAGAGAAGAGGTTTAGTAGTGGGTTTGAAGGAATTCATAGCATAGATACGTTGTATATGTCATGTAGTGAGTGCAAATATCATATTACTTTCTCTTGTTAATTATAACATATTGTCAAGGTAAATCCCTTAACTGGGTCACTCCTAATAGGGTGAGTGGGATCGTAACAAATCTAAAGAACAAATCCTTTAACAAGGTTACTCTTAGAAGGAGTTTGAAACCCTTTAACTAGGTAGATATTAACAAGTCTTTGTAATAGCTCTTAACTAGGATAAGATACTTTTATCTGAGTATGCCCTTAACTATGTGGTTATAATTTCTCCTAATAGGGAAAACTTGTTTCTATAGTAGTTGTTGGAAGTCTGTTTGGAAAGTAATATACTAAGAGGGGGGTTGAATCAAGATCTATAAAACTTTTTTCATTAGAAATAAATACCAAACTATTCACCATTAACCCTTAACTCAACAATATGACAAATCACTTAAACAAGTACTGCAATGATTTGTCTGATCTAAACTACTAATCACAATGATAAGTTTGAAAGTAAATGAAAAATATATAACACAAAATATTTGGTTACCAAGAAACTCTCCAAGGTGAAGGTAAAATTGGGGTGGGGATGACACCCATAAATCTTCTCTATTGTAGCAATAAAGTGTGCATGTTAAGGCTACAACGTTTGATCATTTCTAGAGAGCTAACCTGTGAGAGGTTTTTGCTTCTGAGAGCTTACAAAACTTATTCAGTCTACCTTGATGAAAGGATTTAAAACTTACAAAAAATTAAGCATGAGCGATTAAGATATTTACATAGGCCTGTTAAGACCACTTTTTTAAGAGTACATGATCCTTTGGTTATCACTCTAATGTTAGACTATAGATCTCCTCTTTTAAATTCTTTATACTCTCTCTAATCTGGTAAACTCTATTTTGCACTTCACTACTTGGTTGTGTTGCTTGGTTCTTGATTTTAATATCCAAACATAGCCTCTTTTATATACACACTTTTCTCCTTCACTCACTTGCTGATTTAGGGTTTGGATCCTCCTTAAATAAGTAATTGGTGAAGCTTCTAGATCAAGATCAATGATCTGTATTCAACACTTTTGTCATTTATGCATTCCTTTTTTTTGATTGGTTGCATGTCTTGCATAGGGATCAATGATCAAAACAAGACATTAGTACTCTCCTTGAATTACTCCTTGATAGTTAAAACATTCATAGAAGTCAGCAAAAATGGTTTACATAAGTTTTTGTGCCATTTCAAACACATATACTAAAATTGGCTTACTCAACATAAACATTCCTAGTGCTTGGCCATAACTATTATCCATATGTTCTCACTTGGAATTCACACTACTCTATATAAATTATCACTTGGTATACTTACTGTGTTGCATAAAAATGTAACTAAGGAAATAACACTAAGCAACTAATGCACATTCCTACATTATTATGCAAACCTCAAAATATGAAAGATAAACATGTAAAAAGCATAACATGAACATCAAAGTAGCACTATGAAAACCTCATGAAGTCATCAAGTGTAGATGATTTCATTGCTCATGGGATGTGGTTGCTCACAAATCCAGCAACATAAAAATGAGGTAGAAGGTCCTTGTGAAAATGAGGAGAGGGCTCTCGTTTTATAGGAAAATGGATGCAATGGATGGCTAAGATTGAATGCAAGATGGATGGCTAGGATCTCTCAGGATCAATGAGGTGTCCATGAGGTGGAGGCCAAGTAGACTCCATGTGGATTAGGGTTTAGACCATGCAAAGGGGGCAAGATGCTCACACATGTGTGAGCAACCTTTGATGTGACATGTCAATGATAGGTGTAAGAGGTGTGTAAGATCATGTTTCCTCACACATGTGTGAGACACCTTTGAAAGTGATGGGTCAATGACATGTGTAAGAGGGTTGGAGGCTCAAGGTTTCTCACACATGTGTGAGACACCTTGGTTCACATGTGAAGGGGGACAAGGTTGTAAGAGATGTAAAAGTCACATGTCACATGTGACTAGGGTTTGCTAATCCTTTGATTAGGATTGTGTAAATGATTAATGATGTGATTAGATGAGGAACTAGGATTTAATTAGTGAAAAAGTGGATTGACCTAGGTTAGAAGGATGGGTTAGGTTAGGGAAGTGAGGTTAGGTGAGGGTTAAAGGTAGGATCCATGTGCTTAAATAGGATTAAATTTAATATTTAATTCCAAGAGGGATTAGGCAAGGATTAATTAAGTAAACAAAGTACTTAATTAAAGGGGATGGGTTAGGATTTAAATAAACCTTAGTTTATTTAAATCAAGAAAATGTGAACATAATTAAATAAATGTAAAATTTATTTAATTAAAGGTAAGGGAATTAAATAAATAATAAATATTTATTTAATTGGTCAAGATACGTGATTTGGACAATTTTAGGTGTCTACACTTACTTAGATCAATACATACTCGAGTACTCGACAACCAATGATTTTCTTAACAGTAACTACTGCTTAGTCCATATATGATATTTATACAAATAAAATATATTACTTGGCCATAGTAGAAATGCTTGATCACAGTAATGATTGACCAACTCTACCTCAAAAATAATTCAAGTGTTTAACAGTAATTAGCAACATGACTTGGAGAGAAACAATCTCCCCCTTTAACATTAGTGGCAAAATCACCTTGTTATAATTTATAATTACATCCAAAATTACAAAATAGTACTCCCCTTTAGACTATGACTTAATCTACATAAATAATTCACAATAGATATCATATATACATTCAATATTGGTCAAACATTGTGGCATATCTTCCTAGTTATTTTCATCTTGTGACTCTTATTCCCCCTTATGAAAGTCATCTATTCCCCCTTATTTTTGTCACTCGTGGCTACTAGGATGTTGGGGTCAATTTTTATTTGTCCAAAAATGATTTGTGAATCTATAAAATCATGGATAATGCACTATTCCAACTAGATTTGATAGATTCCAAAAATTGAATTTTGATTTCTAACTAAGCAACTAGATCAACCAAATTGGATGCAATAGAGAGATGAGGATCTCTGTGTACTAAATCCTTCATAGTTGTCAATTCCATTTACATGACCTCCAAATGAGATATTAACATTGTCTGGATGGAGATCAATTTATCCCTTACATTACCATCTGTATCCATCAATTCGACTAATCTCCCTTAAGCAAAAGTCAACCTATTAAAGTTAATGGAGCTTGAACTTGCATCCATGCTCAAACAATATCCTATTAACTTTAAATCTGACGGAAGCTTCTCAATAGGTTACTAGTTGTCCCTAGTAAAGAATTATACATCACAATTCATTTTATAAAAAGAATGGACATTTTGCATAACTCCTAAATTATTTGCAAGAATAGAAAGTTCAACCTATTTTATTGCAATCTCTATTGAAACTTTTTCCAACACTTTGGTCTCAAACTTCTTTTCAGACTACCACATTAGTTTCTCATTAGCCTCAATATCATCATTGTTGACCTTTTCAACAATGTGAGCTAACTAGTCTATTAGAGGTGTTTTCTTAGTAATACCTTGAATATCAACTGCATGAACAAAATATATTTGATTTTGTGTAATACTTGTCTCTATTAATGTTCTCTCTTCATTTCTTCTCATTCGGTCTTCCTTGCTAACACATCTTGGAAAATCTACATCTGATCAAGTGTCGTATTGTCAGGATCAAAGTTTGGAATCACTATGACCTGTCAAGTTTCATTAACTTTCCAAGTGACTTGTAAGAATTTTCCTTAGGGAAAAATTCACCCAAGACTAAGGAACTCAAGCACAAGCACAACAGTAAACCAAAAAAGAGTATGATTAGAATGACAATATATTGATTCAATATTGGATGTGAAAGTACACTAGGAGTGCCTATATATAAAAGGCCTCTAGAATGTTTGTAGAATGCCTAGGAATTAGAAACATGATAAGTCATACAACTAGGCACATGTCCACCAGATATGGGTTATCCTCCATTAAGCATAGGAGTAAGTGCGATGATGAGAGGATAAGCCTACAAAGGTGTAGCACACAAAATAATGTTGTAGACACCATGTGCTGAATTAGAGTAAAGTGTAAATAGTAAATACTTATTTACACCAACACCCCATCCCCTTAAGTGCAACTTAGGGGAATACACTTAATCTTACAAAAGGTAGGATGAAATGCAATATGGGTCTCGGCTACTAGGCCATGTTAGGTACCCATGTACATAATGAAATGCAATCTCTCATAAAGAGGAGAAAGAGGAAAACCTCATAGGAAAAACCCTCCCCCAAAAAGAGAGATGAAAAAACTAGATGGATGGATGGATGGAGTAATCAATTCTCCCCCATTATGACATACATCAAGTAAATACAATAGAGAAATGTGAGAACACTATTCCAAAAGAGGAAAGGGTCCCCCCACAAGAGAGAAGAAGAAGAGAGACAAGGTGATAGCTACTCTAATGTAGAAGCCGATCCAAGACTATAGAATAGTGTTCCTCCCCTTTGGAAGAAAAAATACCATAGGTACAAATAAGATGCTTCTGTTGTGTGTGGAAAGAATCTTGATAATTGATGATGTCCCTGAAACCTACTCAATTGTCCCTGTGAAGGATGAATGTAGAACTTGTCTCAAAGAATGTACTATCTCCTCAAATGATAAAGAGACCTCCTGCAACTGTTGTACATAAGTATCCACAATCACATCAACCTATGAAGATCGATCATGTGGAGAATGGACATGAGGGTTAGAGTGAGCCCTCACAACAACTAAAAAAGGATCTTCTCCATCAAAGAGAAGATGCATATCATCAATGATGTCCCCTAAATCTACTATGTATGATTCCACAAACAAACCTAAAATATCTACTATGTAGTCATCCTCTTTTGCTAGAGCTAGAAGACAAGGTGTACCCTACTATGTTGGACCTATCATTGTGGCAATATATGCATGTGGACTATACCGATGCCGTGACCTCTTGCTACAATTGTCAATAGAACCCCACATATCTAAATTTGTTGAAGCACTATTTCTGGTGTCACAATTAGTTTCCACAATGCATGAAGTAGTCTCCTCAATAAAGAGAAGATGAATGTGATCAATGATGTCTCCCACATCTTTGATGTGAGACTCCATGAACAGACTTGCAATATCTAGAAGGAAGTCATCCCATGAAGTTGAAGTAGGAAGACATGGTGTTTCCTGCTACACTGAATTGGGAGCATCTACAACTGTAATTGGATCAATAGTATCAACAGGAGCATCAGGAGGTGTAATCTCATCTGGAGGTGAAGGAACCATTAATGAAGTAACAAAAGATAGAATGTCATTTGGAAAAGGAGGAATTGTGTGATCTCCATATTTTTTTCAAAGAGCCATCCATATATCATACGAGCAAATGAGCTTATTAATGACATGCTTAGTATTAGAACTCACATTCAATATAATAATATCCTAGAGTTTATGAATAGGTGGATGTTCTTTAGTGTCAGAGATCAATTCGTTGGAATATAAATAAGGAAATACTTCCTTATGCTCACTTCTTAGATGATCAATGACTAAAGCACTCCATTTTTTATAGTTCCTTTTTATCAATGGTGGTCTAATTCCAAATCAACATGTGAAAAAAAAATCCTACATGAGATCAATAAATGTACCCTCCAAAATAATTAATCAACCCCCCCAATGTATGATTTGGACACCCTATAGCCACTTGCCAATTTAGGACCTATTTCTGAAAGTAGTATTTTTGTCCATAGAACCTATAATTTGATTACAAATCTGGAAAGTAGACAAAATAATATGCACTTTCAAAAAAAATGAAACCTAATTATGTGTCCAAGTGAGCCCGTACTAAGCATTTGAAGTGGCAAAAATTAGGATTTGTGAGTTTCAAAAAAATTTAGGAACAAAGATCTCAAACCAGTACACCAATGTGTGGATCACAAAATTCTACCCCAAAAAATTGCTCGCAAAAAAGGAGTCTTTATGAGGGAGATATCACTATTTGAAAATCATTGTTGTAATTATTTTTCTTGAATCGCCGCTGTCACGCCTTCAAAAAACAAATGTCTCTAGATTTTGCCTCAAATGTCCAATTTGGATGAAACAAAATCCGATCTAGGGGTTTTTTGACCTTCTCAATATGATACCAACATCTAATTAGCACCTAAAAGCTCTAATAATTGCCTACTATAAATCTCTCCTATTGGCCCAATGGCCAAAAAATTTCTTGGAAAATAATGCAAATCTGAAAAAATGTAGACATGTAGATGAAAAAAATGTAGGTCTAAAAATTAAATGTATAGATCTATAATGATCATACCTATTTCAAAAATTGGGCCTTCAGGTGCTGGTTTACAAAAAAAATTTCCACAAATTTGACTATGGCCCAATATAGGAAAATTTATAGCCAATTTTCACCAAATCGACGCACCAGACGCAGTGGTGAGGTCTACTTTCGCTCTAGACCCTCCCAATTTCTACAATTCTCCAGATCTTTGGATCAAAGGTGTCCTCCAAGAGGTGAAACAAGATTGGTCTTGAATGTCTATGTGAAGAGAATCTCCCTCAGCTCTAATACCATGTAAGAATTTTTCTTAGGGAAAAATTCACCCAAGACCAAGGAACTCAAGCACAAGCACAACAATAGACCAAAAAAGAGTATGATCAGAATGACAATATATTCATTCAATATTGGATGTGAAAATACACTAGGAGTGCCTATATATAAAGGCCTTTGGAATTCTTCTAGAGTGCCAAGGAATCAGTAACACGATAAGTCATACAACTAAGCACATGTCCACCAGATATGGATTATCCTTCATTAAGCATAGGAGTAAGTGTGATGATGAGAGGATAAGCCTACAAAGGTGTAGCATGTAAAATAATGTTTTAGACACCATGTATTAAATTAGGAGTGTGAATAACTCTGTTGTCTACATGAAAACTTATTTAATGATGCAAACTCCAATGTTGTAGACACCATGTGTTGAATTAGAGTTGCTTACTCTAGTGTTGTCAACATGGCAACTCATAAGAGTGCACAAATTCCTAAGTGTCTCACCTAAATAAATAATAAAATAATGTAGAATAATAAAATAATGCATTAACCTAAGAAAAATTAAGTAAAATGTAAATAGTAAATACTTATTTACACCAACATGATTTGTTCTTCTTCACCTTTTTCACCTTAGGTGTGCTAATACTCGAAAAAGTTATTTATAATGATGGTACTTCAACACTCAACTTTGGCATCTCTTGACCTTTGGTGTCAATACTAACTATAATTGTCTCTTTCTAAGTAGATGCCACCTATTGATCAGATGTAGTAGTTGTTTTTATTTCATTTAGTGTAGAGGTTTCTACACTTGACATCTAAACTAATTATTAAACAACCTCTTTTTCTTTTTGCTCTTATGTTTGGTCAAGCTTTAGTGGTACAACATCCTTTGTCTCCTTAACATGAGGTCCTAAGGCATCATTTTAAAATTGATCTACTTGAGCTTGGATGCTCTCATCTCCTTTTCCTTTGTCAATCACAATATTGGCCTTAGGAGGTGGATGCAATGTTGGAATTACAATAGAAAAGGTAAACTTCTAGGGGTGGGGGTGAATCAGTGCTTCAAAATTTCACCCATAAAATATACATCACACATCCATCTCACATAAACAGAAATACCATGTAAAGCATATATATCTAAAGCATTTAAACAAGTAAGCATGCACACATATGACACAAGATATGATTACCTAGAAACCCTCCAATGAGAAGGTAAAACTGGGGTGGGGATGACACCTATAAATCTTGACTACTGGAGTAATAAAGTGTATTCAATGAAGGTTACAATGTTTGATGATGAACCATGATCTACCCTATAAAAGGTCTACCTTGTTAAAGGCTTACAAAGACTATTAGGTCTTACCCTGTTAAAGGTTTTCAACACCCTATTAAAAGTGTGCCTTGTTAAAGGACTTCAACTCACAATTAAGTAAGGACCTTGTTAGAGGATTTCAATATAGCCTGTTAAGACTACTGTATTAAGAAATTTAACAAATTCACTTGTTAGAATGTCTCAACATTGATCCTATGATTAGCACTCTTATGCTTGATGATAGATCACCTCTATCTTGTTGTGTACTTGATCCTTCTTGATCAGATGTCTATGTGTTGTTCACTGTTTTCTTCCTTTGTTCTCCTTTAATTGATTTACAATACAATTCATATCATAATACATTGGTCACCATGAATGTCCTAGTTTGCACATGCAAAACTCTCCTTGATCATTCACTCATACCCTTTCATGCTCATAGTAAGTTTAGGGTTTGTCTTTCTTAAAAAGACCTAGGTGACTTAGGGTTAGGTATGAATCAACAGCTATGATTCATCCATATTGCCACTTAAACCTTCCCTTTACCTGATTGGGTGCATGTAATGCATAGGGATTCCAATTTAAGATTCGTCCTTATCACCAAAATATCATAATTCAATCTTTAAGTCAGCTCAAAAATGGTTTACATAGTATTTTGTGCCAACACAAATAACTATGAAAAAACTATGTTACTCGACAACTGATGTCCCTAATGCTCAGCACATACTGACTTCAATACTATCACTTAATGAATGAGTTAGCATGCATTGCTTGGTCAGCTTCTGAATCACTCAACATATACTGTCTACTCAATATTTGAGTGACTGAGCACATGAGTGACTTGAAACTCAAAGTTTAATCAACATGCTCTAACTTATACATGTTGTACTCAACATATGTTACTTCATCAACATGAACTAAGTAAATGACTTAAGTGTATAGACACTCACTTGTCAAAAGCAATCTGATATCAACATGCAAAAGTATGATTAACATATTTCCCTATCTGTCAACATTGTCACCTTGTATACTTTTCTCTTCAACTATAATTGTAGTTATTGGTAAACTCTCAGGTACAGAATCAGCATTTGACATGCTCCCTATCCTTGGATAATCATGAACTTGGATCAAAACTAGATTTATGCATTGTAGAGGTGTGTCTAAGGTTTCCTTTGTGATTGCCTCACTTTTAACTCTTCATCAGTCAAGGAATTGACATTCAATTGTGTATCCTTAGATTCATCCTCAATAGTAACATCATACTGATGCTCACTACCCTCTACCTCTTACTTTTTTTCTCTTCCAAGTTATCAAGCTCATTAGGATATTCTTTATTATCAAGTTAAACCTAACCTAATGTCCCTTCATACTTTTTCTCCTTACCAGGGATCATGCTGAAAATCATTTTCTAAATAAATTTGCTTATTTGAACTACATCTTCAATTTTATTCTTTAATATAAAAAAATTCTTTTTATTTGGCAACAAATTTGTTCCTAAATTTATCCATGGACTTGGAAATTTGTTTCTTACTCAAATTGGGAATTATTTTGTGTCAATGTAGCCTCTCTGATTTGCTTCTTGGTTGATATGAAAAATTACCATCTCTCATCAATTTTATGATACAATTCTTCAAGTATGAGATTTATAATCTCTAGTGGTTGTTATTCGATGGTGATTGATTAGGGAAGTACTATATAGTTCATAATTCTTTGGGGGTTAAGATTTTGGGCCCTATTTTATTAGGATTTTGAGACAATATCTAATTATTAATTATAACCCTGAAGAGGTAAAAATACTTGTATAAAGGGCTTAGGGTTAGGGGTTTTTCATAGGGTATGATGCAAAAATGGCTTCTTATAGTGGTATTGAGTTGTAAGGGATTACAGATTGTAATAAGGTTGTAATCATTCAATTGTAATAATATTGGACTTTCTATTTGGTGTACGTGGCCCAAGGTTTGGATGAACCACATTAAATCTTGGTGTCTTTTTTCTCTTTTGTGTGATCTATTATTTTTTGATATTGTTTATATTTCCATGTGATTTTTATTATGTCCATGGTTTAAAATCCTAATAAGTGGTATCAAAGTGAGATTATTTTTTAGTTATCCTCTGTAGGAAAGTATCATGCTTGAGTGGGAGTCTCATGGTTGAGTGAGAGTGATGGCAGATGAGGGTAAGTTGAGGGTTGACAAGTTTAATGGGCAAAAATTTCAATTATGGAAGATGCAAATGGAAGACTATCCTTATCAAAATGATTTATGGAAGCCATTGGAAGGAAAAATCAAGAATTAGGGATCTATGACAAATGATGACTGGGATCTTTTAGATAGAAAGGCACTTGAAAATATTTGATTATGCCTGACACCATTAGTGGCATTTAATATTATAAAAGTGAAGGTGATAGAAGAGTTGATGGAAACCCTAGCGAAATTGTATGAAAAGCCCTCCGCTTCAAACAAAGTATTTCTCATGTTACATTTATTGATGATGTAACTAAAAAAGTATGGGTTTATTTCTTCAGACAGAAATCTAATGTATTTCAAACTTTTAAGAAATGGAAATGCTTGGTTGAAAATGAGACTGGTAAGAAATTAAAATGTCTCAGATCTAATAATGGTGGTAAGCATTATAGTCATGAATTTGAATATTATTTCTCCACTAATGGTATTCATAGTTAGAAAACTATTCCAAGGAATCCATAGGAAAATGGAGTGGTTAAACACATGACTAGGACTATAATGGAATGTGCAAGGAGCATGAGGTTGCATGTTGGGTTGCCCTTAAACATGTGGGTAGAGGCTATTAATACTATTTTATATTTGATTAATAGAGGTCCCTTTACTCCTTTGGGTTGTGGTATTCTAGAGGAAGCATGGACTGGTAAGAAGGTGAGTTATTCTTTTCTCAAAACTTTCAATTGTGAAGCATTTGCTCATATAGATTCTGAAAATAGAACCAAGTTGGAAGCTAAGTAAAAGATATGTGTATTTTTTGGATATGGCATTGATGAATTTGGTTATAGGCTTTGGGATTTTGAAAATCATAAAATTGTAAGAAGCAAGGATGTCATATTCAATGAGAAAGTGTTGTACAAAGATCTGTTGCAACAACATGAGAAGAAAGAAGATGATTATGTAGTGTTGGATGATACTCAAAAAGATGATGTTCGAAAAATTCCTCATGTTGTGCAACAACTATAAGAACAAATAACACACACACTAGTGAAGGTTAGATAGGCAACAAGGCTAAATAGACCTCCAAAAAGATTGCCTCCCTCTTTGTATTCTATTTTACTAATCAATGCTAGTGAACAAGAATGTCATGATGAAGCTGTCCAAGTGGATACTAGGATTCAGTGGAAGTCTACAATGAAAGACAAAATGGACTCTTTGCTGAAAAATGAGACATGGGATTTATGCAAGTTGCTGTAGGTAAAAGGACTTTACAAAATAAGTGGGTTTACAGGTTGAAAGAAGATGATAGAGGTAAGAAAAGATTTAAAGCTCGATTAGTGGTAAAAGGATTTGCACATAAAAAAGGAATTGATTTTGATGAGATATTCTCTCCTATTGTTAAAATGACTTCTATCCACACTATTCTAAATATTGTGGCTATTGAAGATTTACATTTGGAGCAGCTTCATGTTAAAATAGCATTTCTTCATGGTGATTTGGATGAAGAGATATATATGGCTCAGTTGTAGGGATTTGAGGTCAATGGTAAGGAGAACCTAGAGTGTGGATTGAAGAAAATTTTATATAACTTGAACTAAGCACCTCAGAAATTGTATCTAAAATTTGACAGTTTTATGCATGAGCATAGATATAGTAGGTGTCATTCATATCATTGTGTTTACTTTAAGAGGTTGGATGATGATAGCTACATTATTTTATGTTTATATATTAGTGATATGCTTGTAGTTGGGTCTAACACAAATCACATTAAGGGGCTTAAATGTTAGTTAGCACATGCATTTGCTATGAAGAATTTTAGGGTACAAAAAAAAATCCTTGGTATGAAGATTTGCAGAGATAGGAAGAACAAGAAATTGACATGATCTCAAGTTGATTATATTGTGAAGGTGTTGTAACATTTCTCTATGGAGAATGTTAAAGCTATTAGAACACCTTTACTTGATTATTTGAAGTTGACTAAGGAGATGTGCCCCAAGACACAATAAGAGGAGGAAAAGATGTCCAAGGTACCCTATTCTTTAGCTATAGGAAGCTTGATGTATACTATTGTATGTACAAGGCTAGATATTGCACATGCAATGGGAGTCACTAGTAGGTATACAAGTAATCTAGGAATTGAGCATTGGAATGCAATCAAATAGATTCTCAAAAATTTGAGAGGAAAATCCAATAAATTTTTACACTTTTGGGGCTCTACTACTAACTTATAGGGATAGCTTGACTCAGATTTAGCAAGGGATATTGTTACTAGGTAGGGTACTATAGGTTATGCATTTACTATTGGTGGGGTAGAAGTGAGTTGGGTTTCTAGGTTAGAAAAGGTTAATGCTTTATCCACTATAGAGGAGGACTATGTTGCTACTATAGAGGCAACCAAGGAGATGATATGGCTTTAGTTCTTCTTGGAAGAATTGAGACACCCTCAACGGGATAATTATTTGTTTACAAATAGTTAGAGTGTCATTCATCTTGCAAAGAATTCAGCTCTACATTGAAAGACAAAACACATATAGTTGTGGTACTATTTCATTTTGTCAATTTTGGATGATGGACAGTTAAAGCTACACAAGATACATACAAATGACAATCTAGCAGATATGTTTAGAAAGGTAGTGACAAGGGAGAAACTAAATTCCTCTTCAGCTTTAGTTGGTCTTCTAGAATGAACAAGAATAAAAGAACAATAGATTCTAAGATGGTTTGATCTAGTGGGAGCGCCATGTGGTAGCGGTATTGCTATAGGATCAATCTCTAAGTGTAATATTGTTGTCTAGTGTGGAGTCTAATCAATCCCCAAGTTAGAGATTGTTAGTTTTTGGTGAATAATTAGGGAAGTACTATACATACTTCATAATTATTTAGGATTTTGCGCTGACATGTAATTATTAATTATAACCCTAAAGTGGTAAAAATACTTGTATAAAAGGGCTTAGGATTAGGGGTTTTTCATAGGGTGTGATGTAAAAATTGATTCTTGTGGTGCTATTGAGCTATAAAGGATTACAAATTTTAATTAGGTTGTAATCACTAGATCATAATAATATTGGACTTGATGTTTGGTGGATGTAGCTCAGGGTTTGGGTGAACCACATTAAAGCTTGATGTCTTGTATTCTCTTTTGTGCGATCTATTATTTTTTGATATTGTTTATATTTGCATGTATTTTTTATTTTGGTCCATGGTCTTATCCTAATAGTGGTGTCATCTTAAAAGTTCCCATCATCTCTGTTATGGTGTTCTCTATCTTTGCCTTATTATTTTTACTTAATTTTTCAAATTTAATGAACTTAAATCTTGAAAAACCTATGGTACTTTTGATGTTTTGGTATATTTCATCTATATTGGTTGGATTCTTATGTAAAACTACCTTGAAATGGTTGACATCATATAATTCAATCTTCTCTTCATCTTGTAAATCTTCTTTCTACAAAACTACTCTCCTCCTCAACTTCTTGCTTGCATGGCCTAGTTCTGTCTTGGCTAGCATTTTTTTCTCTTACCAGAGCTCACCCCTTTTCCTTGTTCAAATTCCTTCTCCATGGCCTTATTTTGTGACCTATTCAATGATGTTTTGGTAGTGGCCCTTTCTCTTTGTCTATTTGTGCTAGGAGGTGTAGGCTTCTTCAAACTCTTCTTCACAAAGGGATTGGAAATGATGACTTGCTTTCCTTTCCTGTCCTTTTTCTTTACTACTACTAACTCTTTACCTTTCTTTTTTGCATCCTCTTATTCCTCTTTTTTTCCTTCCTCATCACTAGATAAATCCTCCTCTTGACCTTCTATGATTTGTAGTGGTGCATTTTACTCTCCAACTTGGTCCAATGTCTTCTCAAAAAATTTCATCATTTTATTTTTCTTTCATTCCAAGGTTGTAATTTTCAAGCCAATTTTTATCATTGTTTTGGCTTCCTCATACTTCCCAAATATTTCTGCATTATTGTCAACCTTCTCTACCAATAGTGTAGTTATAGGAATAGATGTTTCATCAATATTAACCTCATAGGGAAATAGACACTGTGGTTTTTTGAAACATCAAGGTATCAAATTACCCTAATGAGAACAAAATACATCTAGGGGTAGCTACATCCCATCCTCAATATATCATTTTAGACACTGAGCCAACTATAAGTCTAGACCCTTCTTCTACTTTAGGCTCTACAAAACCTAGGCGAGTAGATCTCAAATTCACTTATATGGTACCAATGCTAAAACATACACTTGAATCTAACAAAGTAGATAAAATCCTTAAATCTTCTAACACTTATGCAAACATCCTAGACATGAAATAGCTAATAACATGGCCTAACAAATTGATAAGCTAAGTGAGGGCATCCTTTCAGCTCTTAAATAGAAAGGGAAATGGATGATTATAATTTTGAGTTTAGCAAATCCCCAAAATATGCAGCAGTAAGAACAAGTTGATCCTATAGCTGATTAATGCCTTATCTATTGGGAAATTCCATGAATAACACACATGCATCTATGATATCACTGACATATTCCTATTAGAAATGATTGAATTGATAATAAGAGTCGTTGGAATGATAAAGAATGTTCTCAATCATTGTTTTGTCATTGATGTCAAACTTGCTACTTGCAGGAATGACAATTGCTTTAGTGATCCAAATACTATCAATTAGTTGGTTGACAAGGTGGTGGCAATCAATAAGATGTAACTAGAACACCTAGAGAAAGGTTGAAGTTATGATGTTGTAATGAAGTACTAGGATCAGCTAAGCCATTGATGAAAAAGTGTATTTGATATCATACTATAAGATACAGAAAAAAGGGCACACTGAAACATATTAAAGAGCTTAGGTGTTAGCTAAGTCTTTTATAAAGCTCAACTAAGAGAAGGTACCGAGTATATCATATAAGCTGAGTGATCTTCAGGTGCCGAGTATATCATATAAGCCGAGTGATCTTTAGGTGCTGAGTAAAGAGTAGGTGCCGAGTAACACAGTTTTTTGTAGGTGTCGAGTAACACAGTTTTCTGTAGGTGCCGAGTAACACAGTTTTTTGTAAGTGCTGAGTAACATAGTTTTGTGTAGATGCCGAGTAACACTGAGATGCCGAGCATTAGTAAAATAAATAATCTGAGTTTTTGCATTATTTTGAAGATCGAAGATTCGCCAGAACTAAGCCGACAAGGTTATTACTTAGAAGTTTGTAAATTAAATAGAAGATAAGAATGATGAGCTGGTGGCACAAAACACCATGTAAAACATTTTTGAGGATACAGCTGGCGAAGTTTCTAGAAGAGAACAAGATATGGGGTAGATACATTGTATTTTACCTAATCCATATTGAAACCCTAAAAGTGAAGAGGGAGAATTGAGCGGCAAAGGCATATCAGATCTCTATATAAGGAGTCATTAGTTAATGAAAAAAATGAGAGAGGGGTGGTCAAGCATGAAAGTGTAAAGTGCTGAAGAAGGTGGAAAAGAGGAAAGAGAGCATAGTTACTCTGTTTCAGTAAGAAGACCCTTGATATGGATGCATTAGTACAGTGAGTTAGAAGACTCAAGGAGACGAAGCTTGAATAGATGACAAGCAGTCAGAGCTGAAGAGATAAAAGCCAAGCATAAGGACTAAACTGAAAGTGTGATATGAAATCTGCAA
This sequence comes from Cupressus sempervirens, assembly GCA_028749045.1. NCBI lineage: Eukaryota > Viridiplantae > Streptophyta > Pinopsida > Cupressales > Cupressaceae > Cupressus > Cupressus sempervirens. The sequence continues at coordinate 167,613,742 of CM053792.1, read as the reverse complement.
AGTATGTTGTAAGTTATATCAGATCAAAAGTTCATTGTTGTTACTTTCTAGCAATTGTAACAATTAGTTTAAATCCTATGGACTTAGGTTGGTTTGATAGCCATGAGATAAATCCTTTAACAGGGTGACATTCCCAGTGAATTTTCTAAAGTCCTTTAACCAGGCCCATTCCTAACAGTTTGGTGAAACCCTCTAACAAGGTCACATTTAACAGTGTGTTGTCAGCCTTTAACAGGGCATCACTTCAGAAGAGTGAGAATCAAGTAGCATGTTACTGGTGGGTTTTCCCAAATTGAGTTTCCACGTAAATCATTGTGTCATGTGTTGATCTTGCATGTTTTACCTTTGCATGTTGATTTACTGTAACTTGCTAATATGATTGATTTAAGCTTGGATGGTTAAAAGGTTTATGAGTTCACTACATTTGGTGAAAAAAAAAAAAAAAGTTTTATTAGGGCATTTGGGACCTTGAATAACTGATTCACCCCCCCTCTCAGTTATTCTAAAAGATTCTAACAATTGGTATCAGAGCAGACTGCTGATCCAGTTTAAAAGGACTAGAAGCAGAAAATATCAAAATGCCTAAGAGAGAAGTTCCCAAGCTCAACAAAGAAAACTTTGTTGCATGGCAAAGTTTGATGAAACTACATCTTTGATCCATAGGAGATTATGCTCAAAAATCAATTATTATTGAACATGTCGATCCAACAAGTGCTCCTACTGCAGAAGATATGAAAAACAAGCAAGAACATAACCAGACAATGCTGGAGATTGCCTCTGCACTTAGATATGCTGAATTTGATGATATCAAAGGATGTGACACCGTATTCAAAATGTGGAAAGCCCTATCAGACATCTATGGAGGAGAACATAATGTACAAAGAGCAAAAAGAGAAAGTCTCAGAGGAAAATTTGATGATATGAGAATGGAAGAAAATGAGAATGTTGTTCAGTACTGTGCAAGAATAAAAGAAGTGGTAAGTGCGATAAGATGTTTGGGTGGTCAATTGGATGAAGATACTGTTAATAGTAAGTATTTGAGAACCTTGCTCCCTATCTATGCTATTAGAGTATCAGCAATATAGGAACTAAGATATGTGCCAGGAAACAATCTAAGTTTTGAAGGTATCATAGGAAGACTCACTGCATTTGAGTTATCTAACTTTGACAACTACAGACCTAATAATGTTGAATCTGCTTTCAAGGCCAAGTTATCACTGAAAGATGCTGAACAGGTGAAATCTAAGAAGGGAAGAAAGATGAAATATCTATCCAATGACAGCAGCACAGATGAGGAAGATGTAGATCAATTAGAAGCTTTCCTAGCTAGAAGATTTCACAAAGGTAAAGGAAAATTCAAAGGTAAGATGCCTATCATTTGTTTCAATTGCAATGAAGTAGGTCATATTGTTGCAAGATGTCCACAGAAAAAGGATTACAAGGAAAGCAACAAATACAAGAATAGAAGAGATGATGACAAGAAAGATTACAAAGAAAAAGGTAAGAAGTGTTATATTGTTGAAGAAAATTCTGATGACAATGATGATGAAGTTGTTTATGTAGCCATGAAAGACCAATCCGATGAAGAAGAAGCCACAACACTGATGACTTGTATAAAAAAAAATGACAGATGGATCATAGATAGTGGATGCTCACATCACATGACAGGAGACAAAAGTAAGTTTGTTAACTTTACTCAGTATGATGGAAATAGTGTTAGATTTGGTAATGATGCCCCTTGTCAAATCAAAGGAAAAGGTTCCATCAAGCTCATAGAACAAATCTCATGTGACAATGCATACTATGTTGAAGGATTAAACTACAATTTACTGAGTGTCTCACAGTTAGGCAATATAGGATGCAAAGTGGAATTTGGAAACAAAACTGCAAAAATCTATGATACTGATGGTAAACTAATAGGAAAAGGAGATCAAACGAAGAGTAATCTGTTTTACCTTGATATGGATGATGTTTCTTGTTTTATTGCAAAATTTGATGATGAATGGTTATGGCATAGAAGATTATGTCATGTCAATTTTGATAATCTGGTCAACATTAGTAAAATGAAGAAAGTCAGAGGTTACCAAAATTGAAGAAGCCTGATAATATTATGTGCAAACAATGTCAACTAGGAAAGATGACAAAGTCAAGTTTCAAAAGCAAAAACTATACATCTAAGGAGATACTTGAGTTAATTCACACTGACTTATGTGGTCCAATGGAAGTACAAAGCTATAGAGGAGATAAATACATCATGTTATTTGTTAATGATTATTCCAAGATGATGACAGTCATGTTCTTAAAACAAAAATCTGATGCTTTCCAAATGTTTAAATGGTATGTGGCTAGAGTTGAAAAGGAAATAGGAAAAAGCTTGAAATGTCTAAGATCAGATAGAGGTGGTGAATTCACATCAAATGAATTCGAGATATTCTGTAATGACAAAGGAATCAAAAGACAAACGTCAGCTCCTAGAACTCCCCCACAGAATGGAATTGCTGAAAGAAGAAATAGATCTGTAATTGATTGTGCCAGAACATTAATGATGGAAAAGACTATTGCTCTAAATACTGGAGAGAAGCTGTAAGTGTAGCTGTTCATACACTAAACCGAGTACAAATCAAGAAAGGTACAAATGCAACACCTTTTGAATTATGGTATGGTCACTCACCCAATGTAAAACATTTCAAAGTGTTTGGTTGTAAATGTTTTATTCTTAAAGATGTTAGAAATGGAAAATTTGATGCAAAAAGTGATGAAAGTATATTTCTTGGTTACTCCACAAGAAGTAAGGCATATAAGTGTTTGAATGTTAACACTAACAAAATTGTGGAAAGTACAAATGTAAATTTTGATGAGCACACAGAAGTTCAAGCTGAAGAACCAAAGAAAATGGAAGAATACAGAACCTTTGTGTACTCTTATGAAGGAATGACTGCTGAGGAGGATGATGTCAATCCAATTGAAACTCAACAACAAGTATCAGTCTCAGCCAAGTCTCAACCAGTGAATGCCGAGCTGCATTCAAAAGCCGAGTTGCAGAATGAAGGAAATGAACAATCTGATTCTGAAGACAGAATACATGATGAAGAAAAACCAGACAACGAAGTGCAAAGTGATCCAAAATCTGAAAGATCAAACATGGAAAAAAGGACAGAGCCAAGATTATCCAAATATGTAAAAAGACATCACCCTGCTGAACAAATAATTGGTGACAAAGATGCAAGACCAATGACAAGGAACAGACTAAGACATGAATCATGTCTAATCAGCACATCTAAACCCAAGACAGTGTATAGTGCATTACAAGATGATGACTGGTATAAAGCTATGGAAGAAGAAATTGATCAAATAAAGAAAAACAAAACCTGGAGTTTGGTTCCCAGACCAACTGACAAAAATGTGATTGGCACCAAGTGGGTATTCAGGAACAAGCTAGATGAGAATGGTGAGATTACCAGAAACAAAGCTAGATTAGTATGCAAGGGTTATGCTCAAGAAGAAGGAATAGACTATGGAGAAACATTTGCTCCTATTGCTAGGATGGAAGGAGTAAGAACCTTGCTTGCATATGCTACCTACAAAAATTTTAAAGTCTATCAGATGGATGCAAAATCTGCTTTCTTGAGTGGTATACTAGAAGAAGAAGTCTACATTGAACAACCAGAAGGATTTGTTGATAAAAACAACAGGGATATGGTGTGTAAACTACACAAAGCACTTTATGGTTTGAAACAAGCACCAAGAGCATGGTATGAGAGACTTCACAAGTATCTAGTGCAAATTGGATTTGAAAGAACTGATGATAATATCAACATGTACATCAAAGCAGAAGAAGGTAAAGACATTATTGTATCTGAAATTTTTGTGGATGACATAGTATTTGGTGGAAAGGAAGTACTTTGCAAAGGCTTTGCTGACAAAATGAGACATGAATTTGAGATGTCTATGTTTGGAGAAATCAAATTTTTTGTCGGCTTACAAGTACATCAACTCAAAAATGGAATATTTATTACACAATCAAAGTACATCAAAGAGATTCTTAAAATGTTTGGACTGGAGACATCCAAACCAGTCAGCACACCAATGGCGACAAGAAATAAGCTATCCAAAAATGATGAGTCAGCTGAAGTCAATCAAACAATGTACAGATCCATGATTGGAAAATTATAGTATGTAGTACACAGCAGACCAGATATAGCATTAGCAGTTGGAATAGTGGCTAGGTTCTCTGCTAATCCTAAAGAAAACCATCTTATAGCAGTAAAAAGAATAATGAGATATCTCAAAGGAACTGATAACTTTGGTCTATACTACAAAAAGAGTGAGAAATTTGAACTCAATACATACACTGATGCAGATTGGGGAGGAAACATTGATGACAGAAAAAACACAAGTGGAGGTGCATTATTTTTAGGCAAAAGGCTAGTTACCTAGACTAGTAAGAAACAAACATGCACATCCCAGTCCACTACAGAGTCAGAATATGTGGCAGCTGCAGTCAATTGCACAAACATTGTATGGCTCACACATCTATTGAATGGAATGAAAGAAGAGGTAACCAAACTTGTGATATTGTATTGTGACAATACAATTGCTATAAACATATCCAAAAATCCAGTAATGCATGCAAAAACCAAGCACATTGCAATCAAGTATCATTATGTCAGAGAATTGGTAGAAGACAAACAAGTGAAGCTGGAGTACATTCACACAAAGGAACAAATTGCAGATATTTTCACCAAACCATTGCCCAAGGATGCTTATGAATATTTTAGAGGCAAGTTGGGGGTAATACCCCTAACTCAATCAGTTTAAGGCAACAAGGAAGCTGCCTTGCATCAATAGAAATCAAACATTGGAACAGTAACAGGTTGATGCAAAGGATGACAATAGGAATAGAAACTCCAAATCAGTCACAAGCATGGTGACAGAGGGAGAAAGACAAAGAAAAAGCCAAAGCTTATATTTTGCATGATAAAGATGCTTCATCTTTGGCATTTATGTCAAAGAGGGAGAAATATGATGAAACTGATCTATGCAAAGAAAGAGGGAGATATATGCGATCAGTAGTAAAGATGCAGCAGCACAAAAAAGAAGCAGATAATATATACAATCAGTTTTTGTGGTAACTAAGTTGATCCATTGATCAGTTTGGTTTGCCATCAATGCCAAAGAGGGAGATTGTTAGAAATGATTGAATTGATAATAAGAGTTGTTGGAATGATAAAGAATGTTCTCAATCAATTTTTTGTCATTGATGTCAAACTTGCTACTTGCAGGAATGACAATTGCTTTAGTGATCCAAATACTATCAATTAGTTGGTTGACAAGGTGGTGGCAATCAATAAGATGTAACTAGAACACCTAGAGAAAGGTTGAAGTTATGATGTTGTAATGAAGTACTAGGATCAGCTAAGCCATTGATGAAAAAGTGTATTTGATAACATACTATAAGATACAGAAAAAAGGGCACACTGAAACATATTAAAGAGGTTAGGTGTTAACTAAGTCTTTTACAAAGCTCAACTAAGAGAAGGTGTCGAGTATATCATATAAGCCGAGTGATCTTCAGGTGCCGAGTATATCATATAAGCCGAGTGATCTTTAGGTGCCGAGTAAAGAGTAGGTGCCGAGTAACACAGTTTTCTATAGGTGCCGAGTAACACAGTTTTCTGTAGGTGCCGAGTAACACAATTTTCTGTAAGTGCCGAGTAACACGGTTTTGTGTAGATGCCGAGTAACACTGAGATGTAGAGCATCAGTAAAACAAATAATGTCGAGTTGCTGCATTATTTCAAAGATGAAAGATTCGCCAGAACTAAGCCGACAAGGTTATTACTTAGAAGTTTGTAAATTAAATAGAAGATAAGAATGATGAGTTGGTGGCACAGAACACCATGTAAAAATTTTTTGAGGATATAGTTGGTGAAGTTTCTAGAAGAGAACAAGAAATGGGGTAGATACATTGTATTTTACCTAATCCATATTGAAACCCTAAAAGTGAAGAGGGAGAATTGAGCGGCAAAGGCATATCAGATCTCTATTTAAGGAGTCATTAGTTAATGAAAAAAATGAGAGAGGGGTGGTCAAGCATGAAAGTGTAAAGTGCTGAAGAAGGTGGAAAAGAGGAAAGAGAGCATAGTTACTCTGTTTCAGTAAGAAGACCCTTGATATGGATGCATTAGTACAGTGAGTTAGAAGACTCAAGGAGACGAAGCTTGAATAGATGACAAGCAGTCAGAGCTGAAGAGATAAAAGCCAAGCATAAGGACTAAACTGAAAGTGTGATATGAAATCTGCAAAGTATGTTGTAAGTTATATCAGATCAAAAGTTCATTGTTGTTACTTTCTAGCAATTGTAACAATTAGTTTAAATCCTATGGACTTAGGTTGGTTTGATAGCCATGAGATAAATCCTTTAACAGGGTGACATTCCCAGTGAATGTTCTAAAGTCCTTTAACTAGGCCCATTCCTAACAGTTTGGTGAAATCCTCTAACAAGGTCACGTTTAACAATGTGTTGTCAGCCTTTAACAGGGCATCACTTCAGAAGAGTGAGAATCAAGTAGCATGTTACTGGTGGTTTTTCCAAAATTGGGTTTCCACGTAAATAATTGTGTCATGTGTTGATCTTGCATGTTTTACCTTTGCATGTTGATTTACTGTAACTTGCTAATATGATTGATTTAAGCTTGGATGGTTAAAAGGTTTATGAGTTCACTACATTTGGTGAAAAAAAAAAAAGAAGTTTTATTAGGGCATTTGGGACCTTGAATAACTGATTCACCCCCCCTCTCAGTTATTCTAAAAGATTCTAACAATTCCATACATCAAGATGTAAGCTCTATCTTATCACTTTGTGAATCATACATCAATGTTCATAAAGACCTCATTATCATGAAGTGTCCTTCTCAAATAACCAGCAACCCTTTCAAATACATTAAACATTTACTTAGCTCTTTGTTCCAATAGAAAAACATATCAAGCATACAAAAACATATCAAGCATACAACCTTAAGAGGATGCAAATGGGTCCAAGTTATTTGTCCCTGAACCACACAACATTATAGATTACAGAGATAGGAGATGAGAATTAGAATGAAACTAAGCAGACGCTTGCTCATTGTATTCATTTCTTTGAAACTATAAATTGAAGATGCATGTAAACAACTCATAAAACCACTAAATAGATCAAAACTATTTATATTATCTTAACTACTATTGTTCATACAATATAAATATGTTGAATAATGGTATCACAGTCATGAAAAATATCAAAAATTGGAACCTAGGTCTCACAATACTAAGAAAACTCAAGATTGAAACCCCTACAATGAATCAAAAAGAGAGATATATAGGAAAAGATTGAAATCCTAGATTTTATCTAGAAGTGACATGTATCCACTTGAATCTTCATTCCCTACTATTTTAAAACATCTCTCATCTTTTTATAGCTGAAATATGATATGAATCTCATCATTGTTTGGAACCAACTTGGAAATATCTCTTACTTAATGATGAAAACCTTTACTTTTCCAAGATATCTAAAATGCATCTAAAGTGCTAATAATGCCTTCATCAAACTAATTTGGAGGTGAAAAAAATAATTCCTAACTACATTTTTACTGCCTCTAGCATTCACCCAATTTATCATTTATTGGAAATCAAATTTGAACTGCCCCAACTGAATGAAACTGAAAAATGGATACCTAAAACAAAACCTCAGATAACTTGAACCAATGGCTTCTTGTGCAAAAAAAAACTCCAAAAATAGAAATTTTTTTCTCTCCTAGTCCCGATTATATATAATATTGCTATATTGGCACATCGAAAATGCCCAGAATTTCATTTTGAAAATCAAGCTTCTATCATGGCTTTCTAGTCTACATTGGCATTTTAAATCTTATGCAAAATTTGATTAATCCTAAAGTTAAAAATTTAGATTAAATCAAAATTTAATTTTAAAAAATGCCTTTACGTTTGGAAGAAGAAAATAATAAAAATTATTATTTTATAAAAAAAAAATTCCCTTTATAATTTCCAATTGGGTCAACTAGATTTGACCATCTTGTAACATGTGTCACCACTGGATTGGCCCATCTTTGCATAGCCATTTGGCACCTGCCACCTAGGTGCCACATGTCACACTACTATTGGTCTCATTCTACCATGTCCTTTTGGTTTCTTTTCCACATGATAGCCTTTGATTGGGTCATCATGTCACTATCCTAGTCAACAAGGTCACCACATCATCATGACATAGCAACATCGTAACATGTGGCATCTCCATCCATGTCATTCACCATTTCACCACTTCTACTATTGTGATATGGAACCTAATCAGACTCAAATTTTTATTTGGTGTGGTTTTCTCCCCATATTATTTTTATGGGGGCCCCTAAGACGGGGTCAAGGGGCAGTGTCCCTACGGGGTCCTGGGTCAAGGGGCTGCTATTTTTATTATTAGATGACTTATTATAGCCCTAATTTTTTAAGCAATAAAAGCTTGTATAATAAGGCTTAGGGTTAGGGATTTTATAATGTAATGGTGATATTGTAGCTTCTTGTGGTGGTATGAGCTATAAGGGATTGCAGATTGTAATCACTGGATAATAATAATATTGGACTTGTTGTTGGTGGACATAGCCCAGGGATTAGGTGAACCATGTTAAATCTTGGTGTCTTGTGTTCTATTTTATGCAATCTACTATTTTCTAATATTGGTTATATTTGCATGTAACTATTATTTCTATCTGAGGTTAATCCTAACAAGTGGTTTAGAGCCAAGTTGGTTGTCATTTAAAAAAAAAAAAAAAGCTAGACCATCGTCATTTTATTTTTTAGCAATCTTCTGCAGGAAGATCTTGTAGTTGAGTGGGAGAAATGGAAAATGAGGATTAGCTAAGGGTTAACAAGTTCAATGGGTAGAACTTTCAGTTATGGAAGATGCAAATGGAGGACTATATTTATCAGAAGGATTTATGGAAGTCATTGGAAGGAAAAAATTAGAACTAGGGAACTATGACAAATGAGGATTGGGAGATTTTAGACAAAAATGTACTTCAAAGCATTTGATTATGCTTGGTACCATCAATGACATTTAACATTACAAAAGTGAAGATGACCGAAGAGTTGATGAAAACCCTAGCAAAACTATATGAAAAGCCCTCCACTTCAAACAAGGTATTCTCATGAAGCATTTATTTGATATGAAGATGATAGAAGGTGGATCTATTGCAGATAATTTAAATAATTTTAATACTATTTCTAATTAGTTATCTTTTGTGGGTATTAATTTTTATGTAGAAATTAGGGCTCTCTTGATTTTGTGTTATTTGCCTAAAAGCTAGAATGACTTGGTAATGGCTGTGAGTATTTCTATTTCTTGATCTAATACCCTAAAATATGATGATGTGATTGGTATTATTTTGAGTGAGGAAACTCGTAGGAAAATCTTGGGTGGATCTACCTTAGGAAGTGCTTTGAACGCACAAAGAAGAGGCAGACAACTGAGAGAGGACATAATTCTAAAAATTGTCAAAAATCAAAAGGAAAGTCAAAGGGGAAGAGGCCTTAATCTAAATGATTGAGAGATTGTTGGTACTATGGGAAACAAAGGCATAAGAAGAAAGATTGTTGGACTCAAAAGAACAATGAGAGAGATAAACCAAAGGGGAAGAAGGAGGCAAATGTGGTAAAAAATCTGAAGAGGATGTTTTGCTTCTATCTTTAGAAAGTATTGATGATTCATGAGATTTTTATTATGGTGCTTCATTCATGTTAAACCTCATAGAGGTTATTTCATTGATTATCTCCAAGGGGATTTTGGGCTCATTTATTTGGGGGATAATAAACCCTATCAGATTGTTGGAAAGGGAAAAGTTAAGATTAAGTTGCAGAATGGGAATCATTAGCTACTACATGAGGTAAGACATGTTCCAAGGCTGAGTAGGAATTTAATTTCAGTAGGGAAACTTGGTGATGAGGACTTTGTAGTTACTTTTAATGATCAAATTGGAAGGTTTCAAAAGGTTCCCTTGTAGTAACAAAAGGATTGAAAGTAGGCACCTTATATCTTTGTACATGTCATATTGTTCCTTCTACATTGATTGTTTCAAAAAGAGATGAATGTTTAGAAATAGTTGTTATAGTTGAGCAGGGAGAACAAATGATTGTTGTGGATTCTAATACAACACTATTGTGCGATAGACTTGGGCACATGAATGAGAAAGGTATGAAAGTACTTAATTCAAAGAAAGTTTTATCAGGTCTGGAATGTGTTAATATGGATTTCTATAAAAGTTGTGTGTATGGAAAACAAAAGAGAGTGCATTTTGTGAAGACTCACTAGTAAATTTGATCTCAATATTTGATGAATTTTGGTCAAAATTTTGACCTAGGTTGGTCAAATTTTTGACCAAGTAGTTTGTGGGAATTTTTCTCATCAAAATTTCAACCCACCTGCAAGTTTGTCGAAATTTTGACGAATACATTCATCGAAAAAATTTAATTTTTTGTAGCTCTAATTTGTCATTGTTGTTCAAAATTTCCACCAATTTTTTTAGAATTGGTAGAAATTTTGACCAATTCTTGGTAGAAAACTATCAAGAATTGGTCAAAATTTCCACCAATGTTTGGTCAATTTTTTTTATAATTGGTGGAAATTTTCACCAAGTCTTGGTAGAAAACTATCAAGAATTGGTCAAAATATCCACCACTGTTTGGTCAAAATTTATTTTTTTATGTTGTATCAAGAAATTGTTTCTTATCCAAGCCATTTAGTTTCCAACCTTTTAAATCTCTAAAAAGATAAAGTTGGAGCAGGAAAATTTTTCTTCTCAAAGGTGTCCTCTGATTGTGAAGTGTCCATTCCATTATCTGTTCAACAAACAAGACATATCTATTTCAACAAATAATGGAATGGATGCTTACACCTTTGATTAGAAAAATTCTCTTGTTCCAACTTTATCTTTGCAAAGATTTAAAAGGTTGAAAATTAAATGGCTTGGATAAGAAACAATTGCTTGATATAGCATGGAACAAATGGACATTTATGCATAAGGCACCATCAATTATGTGAGTGATGCAGATGCATCCAAATTTTTTGGTGTCAAAGCCACCAATTAATATAAGGTTTCTAATCTCCAAGAGGTCAACATTGTGGTTGTAATGGTTGTGGAGAGGGCACTAATTGTCTGCTTCATCACTGATTAACTTGCACCACAAACTGATGGTCTTCATCTTTGTTGTGGGCTCCTTTCCCCTATGTGAGTGCTAATGTAGAAGCCAAAGAAAAAAAAAATAAGTGAAAGTGTGTTGAATAAGGTTTCTAATCTTGACATGGTCAACATTGTTGATTTAAGGGCTATGGACTGGGCATGTTAGATACCCAACAAAAGCCTTACATTGAGATCTTTCTCAAATCGTTATCACTATGTCAAAATTGGACTAACTATCTTTGGGATGTGCTCATTTTGGATAATAATAGGATGATTTTTATAAAATTATTATGTTGTTCCATATGGGATAGTAGGAAATGGTAATTGAGTTGAAATAGATCTATATAACTGTGCTTTAACATAATGTACTAGTGAAGTTTTCTATAAGAAAAACACACCTACCAATAAAAAAATAACCATGCACTAGAAATGTCATGCTATAATAGATGGTGTAACTAACGTGCACATTTCTTAACTTTCTCCTTGCACATCATATATACATTTATATTTTATATATCATTTTTGACACCATAATTTCATATAGGTAATAGAATGCAAAGCAAGAGCATTGACCAGAGTATTTCAATTATCTTAGTGTAGAAATGGCCAAAGTCAAGTGATTAGAACTTGAGAAACATTCAATGAGTCAAGATGTAACCAACTTATCCCTTGAAAACTTTTCTTATGAAAAAAAAATCTTCAAATTATCAGAAAAGAAAAGGGATTCCCATGAAAATTCCACAACATGAATAACTAATACCAAACAATCCAATGTCTAAGGAAAAGTAAAATACAAAAAATAGGGAAAAGTTTGTAGTCCAAAGCTTTAATCTATTTACACTTTACAAGGCATTATAAGTGACTTCAATAGAACTAAAGGGCCTAGTCCAAGAAGATTAATGACATGAAAACTACCAAAGCTTAAACATATAGAGACCAAATTTAAAAATTCATAGGTTTCCATTGGTCACCTTATTTTATGACCCTAACTACAAAGTTGTTATATTGTTGCAAACTCTATGAAAAATGCTTCTAATCTGTAAAAGATGTTTGAACTTGTAGAAAGAATATCTGAATTCTGAAAGCTCACAATCTTATTTTGAATTTTGGGAATAAACATAAATTTTTGGGATAGCATCACAATTCCAACTACTGGGAATGATAACAAAAAGTGTCCATTACTCCAATATTTTGCAATAGCTCTCAAAGAAGGCACAATTTTTATTGACGATATTGATGATGGATTTGAAGAATTCACAATGCACAACATGGATAAACACATTTTCTATGATGACATATGGTAATTTTTGTTTGTGCTAAAAAGAAATGAACAGTTCAGCTTTGGCATTTTGGAGCTGAAGATTTTTTGACATAGCACAGGGACCACCAACATTGTTGTTTGAGTTCTTAAATTATTTGTCATTCAGTGTAAAAACCTAGAAGTAGCCCGACACCTCTTCTCAACTTCAAATGATGCAAATGAAGAAACACCCTTTCAAAATAATTGTTGAGACTCTGAGAGAGCTAATAGTGCTACTTGTACCTTTACCTTTATCTGAAACTTGTTGAAACATGATTATGTATTTTATCTTTGACAAAAGAAAGTATTCATTATAGAAACTATATCCTCAAAGATAATGCTTAATCAAACAGTTATCTCTAGACCCAAGTCACTAGATTGAATTTTATTACAAGGTTTTCTTTGAAAACAAGTCACACATATTAGAATATAAATAATTTTTGGCATATAGTTTCAAACATCCAAAGCAATAATACAAACTTTTAATAAATACAAATATAGAATATAGATAGCTAAATATATGATAATTACATTTACTATCACTAAACCCCAATTAACAGGTTCAAAGAAAAATAGCTTAGCATAAAAATGTGTATTGGAAGCCTTTACTTCCAGGATATCAAACTAGGATGGTGTTCCTATGGCCAATCCAAGCAAGCCTTGTAGTTTCAAATTTCATGACAAGAGTGGAAGTTTCATCATAAGGTATCTTTTATTCCTTGGAATGAATTCTAATAATGAGGTGGAATGGCTTGTGGTGATTGAAGGCTTTCAAATGGGAAAGGTGAATGGAATTCATAATTTAAAAATGGAAGGGGACTTGAAGACCATAGTTATGGATCTAAAATATAGGAGATGTAACAATAGGCAAGCTAAGGTATTATACTCTAATGCTTATTAACACGGTGAATACATTTGCAATATTTCTTCAACAATGTGCTAAGAGAAGAGAATAAGGTGATAGATCTCTTTGTCAATCATGAAATAAATACTGAAACCATGCCTAGCATTTAAAAATATGATTAGAAAAAGTTAGAATGTCATATAGAAGAATAAAAAAATCATGTATGCAATGAGGATTGTATTGTGTTTACATGCTTTTGATTTTCCATTTTTGGAAATATTCCCAAGGCGACAACGGTTTTGCTTCCTATTGAACATGTATTTAAATAGTAGCCCATCCTATGTGACACACAAGATTGCACTATCATCATGCTTTAATTTATTCAAGTAGTGTGGCCACATTTGTGAAGGATTGTTATTTTGAGCTTGCATTATCATGGTGGATGAGAGTGTATTAGCTATTGTTTAGTGCATGTGTTTAGTTAAATGTTTCTCTTTCTAGTGTTGATATTCCATTGGTTGTTGAAAATGGTTGGAATGGTCTTGGGACCCATTTCTCTCCACTCAATCTTATTCATTGCCTTAAAGAAACTTTTGATGGCTAGTACCTAGCAACTCTAGAAAAAGTAGTGTTGAGAGTGAAGGGAGTGTTGGATATTTGGTGAAAGGAGTAAGCATACAACTAGAGTAGATTTCTTGGCTTAGTTGAGTTTCAAGATATCAAACAAAGCCTTATAGAAAGTGGATTTATTAATGCCAAAAGAGTTGTGCTGATGTCTCATGTGGTCACCATAAATATGGATAACAAGGTTAGTATGCATAAAGCATGATTATATTTCTAGGAGGAAATGAAAGCAGTCCTAAAAAAGAAATATGTGCAACATAGCTTCTTTGAAAAAGAATCCTTTTAACCATTGACCAAAAAGAAAGCATAAACAATCCACAAAGAAATACTAGAAATAATTGTCCTAAACATAAGCAATTGATTTTTCTACAAACCTATTGCCATTGGTAGGATTTTGTTAAATTGATTGTATGCAGTTACAATAAATTAAAAAAGAAATCTAAAGAGATTGTCATTCAAAATAAAACTGTTTACTTACCAACTTTCCATCAACTATCTGAACTTTAACCTACTAACCTTTAATATCCAAGAATTTTGCATCAATCCAAGCCACTTCAAAATCTTGCACCCATACTTGAGAACCCACAAGAATATTTACAAGAGCCAAATGTATTCAACCAAAAAGAGCAAGATTGTTATGACCACATCATAAATCCCATGTGAAAATTATTTAAAAATGCTCTTCAATGGCATGAGTAAGCATTGATTGCTAGCATTTATGCCATATAATGATGTTAATCAATAGAATTGATAATTCTCATAATGCAAGATGGCATTGCTAGTGAGACAAAATAAGGGTTTCCTAGTCTACATTTATGCCTTAAAATGATTTTATTTGATAGAACTTGACAAGCCCACAATTCAAGATGGCATTGCTAGCAAGACACTATAGTATCTATAAAATTTTATGTTATCTAAATAACCTTACATGAATTCAGTTACACAATTTTCTACATTGAGCTAATATGAGATATTACTACAAAGCCTTAAAGATATTTGATGCCAAAAATATAAACTCAGTCAAATGAAAATTATTCTCAAGGTATAATTATCACTTCTTAGAGTTTAAAAATATTCCTTTCCCAAGTACACAAACATCATACATATTTTTCAAAAATTCATAGGAAAGCAACTCTTGATATCCTATTTATTGAACTTGAAGACAATCAAAACATGATAACACTACACTAGTAAATATGGAATCAATTTTCAATGAATTTTGGTCAAAATTTCTATTGCTATAATTTTTTTTCAATTTTAGATCCTTAGAAAACATGAATAATATTCAAACTTTTCATCTATACTAAAAAGGTAAACATAAGTCATGGATCTAGGTTTTTCAAATAACACATAATGAAAGAACATATGCTAAAAGATACCACATTTGTGGCACTATAATCTTTAAAACCTCAACCTTGCAAATAAAAACACCAACTAGACAGCAAAATATTGTGGCAATGACCCTACAATATATGAAGTGGGACCTCTTCAAGTATAAGATTTTTTTAGTGGCCTTGTGTTATAACAAAAAAAAAAGTTTACTGAGCAACAATATATCACATATATATCATAATTTCCATAAAACAAGAATCAAATTATTAACATTTAACTTAAATAATTTCAATACCTTAATTGGATCATAATTGGTAATAATAGCCTCATAAAAGCTATTGTCTTCTGGCCACCTTGTCCTCACTTTCTTTCCCACCAAGGGGCAAGAGTTGTAGCTTCACTCAAACCTAGAGGCTCTAATGGTCCTCGATTCCCAAATTGCCCTCTCCCTATTGCTGGAAGAGCAAGAGGTAACTGGTGATCTTGTTAAGAATTCCCTATCTCCATTCTTTCATCAAACATTTAAATAGCTAATAAGAAACCTTTCATCATGTATAGCTTTTGGCAATTCTCTAGTGTTAAAAAAGAAAAACTTTAAACTGCAGAGATCTAACAAGGAGTCTCACAAATAACAATGTGCATAATAGTTAATAACATTTCATCATAATAATTTTTCCATCTCCTTAATCAGATGAATGAAACTACCTAAAATGTCAAAATGAACATAGATTTAACTTTCCCCGTTAAAATATTGCCTCCTGTAATTGTATGTATTACAACGACCATGAATTGAACCTTATTCATCTCAATAAATCATCTACATTGACTCTCCCCAAGAGTTCCCTATGCTCCTCATCAAAAACACTAAGTTCTTTCCTCAACTCAAACATGAAACCCTCTTTTCCTGAAATAGATTATTTTTTGTTTCATGTGCATGTTGTTAGGCTACTATGATATGCATTGACAATTTGGAGTGGATGAGAAATGGAGATTATAGTCCCTCTAGATTTTAGACATAGGCAGACATAGTCAATCTCATTTATGGGGCAAAAACCCAGGTTTTATTATCCCATCTACTCATTTTTTTGGTCCATTATCCATGCTCTATTACAAATTGATTTAGGAAAAAAAAAGGTTGATCCATCATGTGTTGGTTAATTTTTGTAGTCAAATCCTAAGAACATTGTGGGTGTAATAACTGTAGCTAGGAAAAATGCTCGTGTATTGGTCACACCCACAACTAATCTTGGAAAGATTCTTGCATGTATGCACAGTGTGGGTTTTCTTCATTCTCTTTCTATGTTGTATTTAAAAGATCTATTTTAGTTTCCTTTTAACTTTTCATTTGGTTTTCCATTATTGAATAATAAATATATCTCAAGATGGTGCATGTTTTTATGTAGGGTAGGTTGTGAGATCAATACCATGACTAATTTCCAACTTATCAAAGGCTATTTTTTGAACCTTATCATAATCTTACTAGGCAACCGTGCTCAAGCCTAGGTTCTGGAGAAATTTAATAGTAGGGAGCACACAAAAAAAATTGATATAAAAATCACTCTATTTCTTCCAATAATAGAATCAATGTCTTACTCTTGCGTACTTGCGTCTATATAGAGGCTTTTCATTAGGTCTCAAAAAGGTGTATTAGTTTTATCGGAATCAACTACTTATATAGTTGTCAAATAATAGGGCTTTTGATTGATTGGGGAATATTTTAACTATTAATTGGGTTGTAAGTCTATATTAATGCTTATTGAAGATGAAAAGAAAACAATGCTTTCTGCATACTTTGCTATCAGGGTATAATAGCAGGAGTGCCAAAGGCATCTTTGATGAGAGTGTTGCACTTTTTCAAACATATACAAGGTATAGTGCAAGGAATATAATGTAAAGGTGATTTTTCAAAGAGAGGGAAAATTTGTTAAGGGATAAATACATAGCTATTTGGAAACAATTTTTGTGAACAGTAAATGTTTACCCTACCATGTTTTGTTCGCTTCTTTATGTTGATTGTTAGAGAAGTCTTTCAAAAGGTGCAAGTAAATGTTAGAGGTATTGTATTTGAGACAAATTCTATTTGAACAATTTGATGCACCTTAGGCGTATGGCTTGTATCAGCCCTTGCAAAGAAATAGTTATTTAAAATTTTTGAGCCAATGATACTATTGTAGGCATAGAAAGTATATGTTGGTTTTCTTAGATCATATATGTATAGAATATTCCTTTGCTTCAACTATTTTTAGTTGCAGAATGTAGCTAGGAGTAGAGAAAAATGACATCACTAACAAACAAAATAATCTCAATATATTTTTCTCTACATGGATGGTTCCTCAAATGTAATGATCCCTCTCTCTCTCTCACACACACACACACCCACCCACTCACACCAAATCATCCAAAAATTAAAGGGATAGTTGCACATTGTTTCTATTGAAACCCATTTGTTAAGGACTGGTTTAAAGGTCCCTCCTTCCATTCTATCTATAATTGGAAATATTTTTTAGTTCAAACATGGAGACTTTTTTGTTGTGTAAGCATTGGAGTTTTACATGGTTGCAAGTATCCAAGTATTGGTCAAAATATTGTGACTTCCCTTATGGAAGTTTCTTTCACACTGGCACCTAGAAAACATGTTCAACATTTTGAATCCAGACACCTTCAGGATGATTAGAAGCGTGTTTGGATTTGAACAACTAGCAAATAGGAAATTCAGACGAACATGGTTATCTATTATAACAAATATTTAAGAGAAACTATGTTTGGTAGTAAGAAACAAGGAAGTTTTTCTGATGGGGTGTAACGCCCCGCCAAGGGATCCAAAAGAATTAACCTAAAGTTTTACTAACTTTTCCAAACATTTTTTTTTAAAACATCAAAGATAAACTATTCATGTCAAACACATAATAGCATAAGCAATAACATACATTCAACTGAAAGCATACATAACAGGTTACATTTCTTAAGGATCCCAAGATGTTGAGTCACATTTCAATTTAATTAATACTAAGTTTAACAACTACCACATCCATATGAAAGAATAATTAAAAGTCCAAAGTCCATAATATACATTTGTTTTGAATGCCTCTTGGAAAATTAAATTTGGAATGCTCAATCATCCACTATACATGTCACAAGGTATGAAAGGCTTAAAAGAATACACATGTAAAAATAAAGATACATCATCGTCATCAACCATGATGCAAGTGCAATAAAGTAAATGAAACCAATAACATACATGATACATCCATCCATCATAAAACACAACTATCCATCATAAAACACATCTAACTAAGTGCACAGTTCCTCCCAACTATCAATAGCATCATTAGACCATTGTGGGCCCTAGCCATCCCCCACGCGTAATATCCCAAGCCACCGAATAGATCATTAGTACTATAGTAATAGGGATGTCACTCCTAAAATATGCTACAACATATGCATAAAGAAATCTAACATGCAAGAATAAAGCATAAGATGATCCTACAAAGTAGATAACATCATCTATCACATGTTAATCATCAATATAAAGAAATATTTCAGTAAATAACATCCATCATAAGATCCATGAATAGAATCAAGATAAATACCTACCAAGAATACTCCAGCCATAGTGACTACGGACGAATCTCAAATGGTAAGAGTGAAAACGCACTACCACCTGACTGCGTGGAACCTAAATGGTCCACTCCCACCACACTGAGGAGATAGTCTCGAGTCCCAAATAGGATATCAAATCACATAGTACAAGTACTCTTTAAGTCCAAGAATCCTAGAAGTATACTAACTCAAAGGTTCCAACACACAGGTTGACATCTAGACCCAGAGGCACACAAAGACATGTAGGAATCTACTATGTAAGTGAGAAATTTTCATCGCATGAATCATGCTAGAGTTACCTTAGTAGTCTCTCAATAGACCCTGGCCCCCTAGTGATCCCTATGTGGCCACTATTATGCTCTTGTATTAACAAGGAACATTACGAAATGCAAGGTCACAACCAAGCATTCTCTCTATTCCCATCCTAGTTTGTACTAGCACTTGAGGCATGGGTGAGAACATATAATTATCTTATTAGGTTCATTTTAATCCGCATTTAGTGTAATGTTTTAACTTATTAAACAACTTACAATGAGTTACCCTAGAAGCCTTTTAAGGCCCTGGCCCCCATTGCAAGCCACTTCCTGACACTACATATAGATAACCTACCCTAAGTTCATGAAATCACAAATAAAAAAATCACCTCAGCCCTATACAAGCGACTGGAAAGCATCATAAAGATAATTGCATTAGTTCTCTATGAGGAACCAAAAAGCATCAAATGATAGATCACAATATCCATCGGTTCTCAATGAGCAACTAGAATAAATGACAATACCCATCAGTTCTCAATGAGCAACCAAAAAGTATCTCAAAGTAATACTGATCAAAGATTCCAAAATGGTCAAGTCAAACATGTCACAACATGACATAATCAAGAATGAAATCAAACACTTTAGTCCCATCAAGGTGACTAGAACGTAATCCAAGTATAACTGATCGATGACTCAAAAATGGTTAAGTCAAGTATCTCATATACATACATCTCAGCTTCACACAGGAAGACTGAAAAGCAATAACAATTAATAAATACAAACATCTCATAGAGCACACCATCACATTACCATGGTTGGGTTTTAAAAAGATTGAGAATAATTAACATCAGCATGACATCACATCTCATAACCCCCCAAGCCTCTGGTAGATGCCCTATACTGGTCAACAATCTAGTCAACCCCAAAACCCAAAAACACAAACAATATACATAAAATAGTGTAAGTTTCATGTTTGGGTTTAGCCTTGAATACATAATGTCAATTTACAAAAAAGTTCCAATTTTCACTTCAATGTGAGTTTTCAAATTTAAAGAGGTACATCTTACTCCATATAGTTTAACCCATTCATTTCTTCAAATAGAATACAAAATCACCCCATTCAATTTCCCAAAATAATCAAGATGCAAATACGTGTTTCAGTTTGCTTTTGCAATCACATGGTTAAGTCAAATATGAGGTTTCAATTTTTGTTTCAAGTATATAAGATTCTTCATTAAGTCTCCAAGTCAACCCATTATCTTCTTCGAATAAAACATAGAATTACTCCTCTATTATTTTTTAAAAAATTTATAAAATAATTAGAAGATAATTATTTACTTATTAAATCATTAAACTAATTCCCATTGACTTTTAATAAAATCATTAACATTATTTTATTAAAATCAATAAAGATGATTATCCTTAGAGTGTTTTAAGGAAATTGATTTTAGAAAAATTATTATAGGGGAAATTCCATAAATGAATGAGTTTGTGAAAAGTTTCTAGATTAATAATTTTAATTATTATTATTAAAATTATTAATGAGATTATTATTTATTAATAATGGTTAAGTTTAACAAGTTATTAATGAATGATAGTATAAATAGTTTTATATAATTATTAATTAATTCAATTAAATTTAATATAATTGAGATTAATTAATAATTGAAGCATTGTAGTGAGTTATAAATCAATTTAAATAAATAAAATTTAATCTAGATCGAGTTAGAGGGAAGAATTTAATGGAAATGAAATTCATTCTATTACGATGTTATCTACTTTGTAGGATCATCTTATGCTTTATTCTTGAATGTTAGATTTCTTTATGCATATGTTGTAGCATGTTTTATGAGTGACATCCCTATTACTATAATACCAATGATCTCTTTGATGTCTTGGGATGTTACATGTGGAGGATGACTAGGGCCCACGATGGTCTAATGATGCTATTGACGGTTGGGATGAATCACGCACTTAGTTAGATGTGTTTTATGATGGATAGTTGTGTTTTATGATGGATGGATGTATCATGTATGTTATTGGTTTCATTTAATTTATTGCACTTGTATCATGGTCAATGAGGATGATGTATCTTTATTTTTACATGTGTATTCTTTTAAGCCTTCCATACCCTATGACATGTACAGTGGATGATTGAGCATTCTGAAATTAATTTGCCAAGAGGCATTCAGAACAAATGTATATTGTGGACTTTGGAATTTTAATTATTCTTCATATGGATGTGGTAGTTGTTAGACTTAGTATTAATTAAATTGAAATGTGACTCAACATCTTGGGATCCTTAAGGAATGTAACCTGTTATGTATGCTTTTAGTTGAATGTATGTTATTGCTTTCGCTATTATGTGTTTGATGGAATGGTTTATCTTTGATGTTTTAAAAAGAAATGTTTGGAAAACTTAGTAAAACTTTAGGTTAATTCTTTTGGATCCTTTGGTGGGGCGTTACATGGGGTGTTGGAAAGACTTCTAGTGACTTATTCAATATTTTCTTGGAAAAAAGTTTTGAATGAGCATTGAGAAGATGGAGGTGTTGTAGAGCTTGTATTGGAGGGAAATTTATAGAACCTAGAGTATGAAATTTTTAATCTTTACTTGGGATTCAAATTGTCTATAAGTGGGAGGATAAGTTAGTCAAGGTGTCTTGTCGGCTATATTACCCAGTTTTGGTTTGTAAAGGTGATATTGTAGCAAAAAATGTAACTAAAGTTATTATAATAGGTAGATAGCAATTTTTAGATTTTGGGCTTTCAATTTTGTAATGGAGGAGTTGTTCATTTTTTATCTTATGATTGGTAGACCAATTCTAGGATTTTCTTTTTATGGATTAGGGACACAGAAACCTTCATTTAATGCAGCATATACAATGTAAATGTACTTGAATTTGCAAAATATAAATATTTTTTAAATACCTAACCCTAGCTTGAAGAAATCAAAAGAAGTTGAAGTGTTCAAGTGTAAGGAAATTGGTTGAACTTGGATCCATCTGATAAACTGATAGTAATAATTATAGACATATGCAAGAAAAGAAATGTTACATTATGCATGATACATAGCTAGTGGGACATTGAGTCATTGGATTAGAAATTACAAGCATCATCCAATGGATATGTTGGTAGCTACTCATTGCGAGAACTTTGGGATTCAAAGCCTCACACTTTCTAGAATGGGACCTCGGCTAGCTACACATCTTGGTTATTATCAAGTTGTATTGGTTTCTTTGGCTCTACATTTTGTTATGTTGGTAGGTTATACCCATACTGGGATGTCTTGTGAGGCATGATATTCAAGGCATTGTGTATGAACACATGCTTCTTTGCTTTTCAAGAGATAGGTTATGTTCCTCTTAGCAAAGTGGCTGAAGTTATATGATAGTCTGCTCTTTTTTGCAAGAAAGGATCTAAATACTTGGGAGAGAAGGTGAATGCCATGTAGATGCAACAATCTTCAAGGTTTATGTAGTCACCATCACATATTTGGCCTTTTTTGTGCCTTACTGGCCCTCTCTGTATATGCTAATTTATTTGGAGGTCTTTACAAGGCTCTTCTTTGTTTCACTATTATCAATGGGAACACCTCTATTGGGATCTTTTTCACATCATTTTAGATTCACTACATATGTTGTCATTGGTCAATGTGTGTTCAACTTCTCTCACTTCTATTGAATATTTTTGTATTAGGCTTCTAAGGTGGGGTCACTCTCATGAATTTCAGCTTTATTCTAGGTAAACATGTTAACAAGGCACTTCTACATGCAGCTTTAAGAATCCCCAAATCTCATGCCAATGGAAAGTTGCACACAAATCTTAATTAACTCAAACTTGATCCAAACACATTGCTGACCAAAACCTTCTTATCCCATTTCCTTCCCTTGCCTTGAACTTTTCATTGCTAGTCCAGTCTTTTATCTTCATTATAACTTTCTAGGACTTCTATAACTTAATCATTTTCTTCAACAAATGAAGTAGGAAACATACTAGATCTCAACTAGATTGAGGAATTCTTTCACCAAAAAGGATTGAAGCAATGTCAAGGAGCTGTGATGGTTACATGCAAGAATGTACACCTGCTTTGTCTCTGAAACTACCTTCTTGAACCATTAAATTTCACCAATGTCCTTGATCTCATGACATACACCTAATAAAGGGTACACTAGATGTGCATGTAGTTGGACACAACCAATTTGCTTGGTTTCTCAATGAATATATGTTGCATTTGTAACTACTTGAACTTCATTAGAAGAACATTCTCCTCAATGTGATCTCTAAAAATTTGTTGTTGGAACCTTGCATGCTTACATTTTCTTGAGCTAGTGATCACCCTAAGGAAATAAGATCCATTCCACATGAAATCATAATATTTTTTTTATTGGCTTAATAGAAAATATTTCTTAGAAATATATTACAAAGGAAGCGACCTAGCATTAAAAAACTTGAATGTGTTAGAATTTTTTTAGAATAACTGAGAGGGGGGGTGAATCAATTATTCAAGGTCTAGATGTCCTACTAAAACTTTTCCATTAAGTATAATAAGCCCATTTAAACTAACCATGCATCCAAGCTACTTATTTATTTTAGCAAGTCATTGAAAAATCCACATGCAAGAATAAGACATGAAGGATCAACACATAACATAGTGACTTACGTGGAAACCCAATTTGGGAAAAACCACCAGTAACATGCTACTCCTTTCTCACTCTTTTGAAGTGATGTCCTATGAAAGGCTTGCATTGTTAAAGGCTACAAAACACATTGTTAAATGTGGCCTGGTTAAAGGATTTCAACCACCCTGTTAGAAGTGGGCCTAGTTAAAGGACTTTGGAACATTCACTTGGAATGTCACCCTGTTAAAGGATTTGCAAATGGTTGTTAAACTAACCTAAGTCCATAGGATTTTCCCTAACTAATACAATTTCTAGAGAGTAACAATAATGGCTTTTGATTTGATACAACTCACAACATAACTTGCTAATTTCATATCTCAATTTAGCTCATGAATTTTCCTAGCTTTTAGTCTCTATAGCTTTAACAACTTGTCCTCCTTTCAAGCTTTGTCTACTTGAGTCTCCATGCTTATTGTGTTAATGCAATCACCTCTGTAGTCACCTATCGAAGTAGAGTCTCTGTACTCTATTCCTCCCTCTTGATATATTCTCCTTGACACCATACACTCTCTCTTCTCACTCTTGATTCTTGACCTATAGCTCCTTAAATAGAAGTTTGGAATACTTTTCTCTCTCTAATCATCCCACTCTTATTCTAGGTTCGAATGGATTAGGTAAGATTCAATGAATCTACCCCTTATCTTGTTTCTTCTAGAAACATCATGTAGAATCAACCTATATTCACCCAACAATGGTTTACCTAAAATTCTGTGCCACCAGCTCAACATCTTTATCTTCCATTTGGTTCACAAAATTCAAGGTAACAAACTTGTCAGCTCAGATCTGGCAAATCTTTGACTTTTCAAATAATGTAGCAGCTTGGCACTATTGAATTTTTGATGCTCAATACATATTGTGTTACTCGGCATCAACTAAGTTTTATGATGCTTGGTACCTACTGTGGATTCACTCAGCATTAACTAAATTTTACTAATGCTCGACACCTATTACTTTTTTGTCTAGCTCAGCACTTGAACTTGCTTGACACCTTCTGTCTCACTCAACACACACTAGATTTTATATTTTTTAGGAACTTATTGTGTGCTAGAAAATGTGACCTGTTAGAAGCATGGTTTACCAAACAAACATTAGCTAAAAACTTTGAAAGTGCATCAAAGATTCATCAAAATGAAAGGAACAAACACTAACTAATGCTTGCTTGAATTTTGTAACCCTAAGAAGCTAACAAACCCAATCTTTTAGCCACCTCTACAGCTCAACAAAGGCACCCATAAGAGCCATTGTTGGTGTGTTAAGATGGGGGTATGTTTGGTGTACTCTTCCAAACACAACAATAAATGAATCCCTTGAATGTGTGAGTGCAAGTGTGAATGCAAATGCAGTAAGATCCTAAACTATGTGAGATGAAGAAGACTTCAATAAATGGCTATGGAGAAAGCCATTCTTAAAAGCATTCAATAATGAAGATAATATGCAATAAAGGAAACTAACTAAGAATGTAAATTATGGAATGGAAATGCAAATGCATGAAGAAAACTAAATGAACAATGCAAGATGCAAACTAAATTAGCTACCAAATGATTAGTATGAACCTACAAAATCACTATGAGAACTCTACTAATGCAAACTCAAACTATCATGAAAGCTCAAACTATGAATGCAAATTTAAATCTCAAACCAACATGATAACAATGCAATAAAAATGAGAGATGCAAATGCTTGAGACAAGGCCTCTATTTATAGGCTCAAGAGAGGGCTTAGTGAGGTGGCATCCAAGTAGGTGCCACATAAGGTGACATGCAAGCCATGTAAATGGTCAAGAATTCAAAGTTTTCTCACACATGTGTGAGAAAATTTGAGAAGAAGAGTGGGAGACAAGAGTGTGTAGGCATGCCGTCTCACACATGTGAGCACACTCTTAGGCTAATGAGGGGGATTAGGGAGATGATTAGGAATGATTAAGTAGGATTAGAGAAAAAGTAGGCTTAAGAGGATGAAAATGAAGGTTATAGACTAGGCTCTAGGTTAGGCTTAAGATTAAATTAAATGAGATTTAATTTAATCGTGAGTTTAGAGGAATTAATAGGGTGTGAGGATTTAAATAAATAAAATTTATTTAAAAAGGGGGAAACATGGAGGATCATTTGTTAAATTAATTTAACACATTAAGGCTATAAGTATTTAAATTAAATTTAAATACTTAACAGAATGAACTTATTTAATTAAAATAATTTAATTAAATAAGTAGAAGAATGTGAGTAATATAATTAATTAATCAATAATTAATTACAATGTCATAGGCAATATTAATAAATTAATATAGTCTTTTGGGACGATTTTAAGTGTCTACATTTTGCCCCTCTTTGATGTGATGTCAAAACGATATTATATCAAAGAAAAAAAAATATAGGTTGTCCTAGAGAAGATGAGAGTCCTATGGCGACGACAGAGGAGGAGGGTGCCCCCTGGCGAAAATTGTGCAAATTTTTTTTTTTTGACAATTTTTGCAAAAAGGTCTTAAGAAAAGAAGAAAGAGAAGAAAAATGGGAATAAATGACAACATTTGCATGACTTGTGGAAAAACAGGAAATGGACACAGCTCAGGGAAGACATGGGCTCAAACAGTGTCTACGGGGGGCCTATATAAGCCTCTGAGGGGCCCAAAGAAGGTTATTGTCACACTGCGAGTAGAGCATCTAGAGCAAACATGGACCCTATTGATCAATTGTAGCTTGGTGAGCATGTTTGAGAGTACTAGCGAGCAGTTGAGATGGACCCACTGGTAAGTCATCTGATCTTCTTCATGTTTTGGTAGGGTACGCTAGACTAGGAGCATTTATTATGTCATAAATGCACTTAAAAAAAGGTTCGGGTGGAGATGACAGTCTCTACCTTGTTGTTTGCGCAAATGATAAAATGGTGACCTCGGTGTCTATGGAGATGACAGGATACATCTTATCGTTTGCACAGACGCCAAAAAGGGGAAAAGGGAACACAAAGACGACAGGTTCATCCTGTCATCTTTGCGGATGACTAAGGGCAGCAGAGACGATGAAGAACATTTCATCGTTTATGAAGATGACAGAAGGTTATCGTCTAAGGGGAATTGGCATTTGTTCTGATTAGCGACTTCGCTGATAGACATCTGCACCGATCAGTTGCTGTGCTGATCAACGTCTGCGCATATCGATGTCTATGCTGATTAGCGGCTACGCCAATTAGGTTAGACTCAAAGGAGGCAAGGGAAGGTGCCCCACTCTAGGGACATCATAGACTAGCAAAACTGACGCTTTGCATGTTTATGTTGTAAGAGGACACAGTGGTATTTATGTCGAGAGAGCACTATCCTCTGACCATGGCGATACATGAGAGACTGATGGATGCAGACTGGGGACATGTGCGATTGTGCAGGCTAGAGCACATACACGAGTGGCCAGATCTCAGGGCACATTTAGCACAGCTATTAGCTCTCATAGAGTGATGGCACACACCTATAGGGAGCTTCCATTTGCCGACGAGGGAGGCTACAATCACACTCTTAGACATGTGGTGGATCCTACGAGTACCTATCAGAGGTGCATACCCAAAGTATGTACTGGAGGGGTCTGATCCATTCCTAAAAGAGTGCTTTGGTAGACAGCGAGAACAACTACCCATATAGAGGTTGTGGTTATCATGGTAGGGCGCACTAGAGTAGAGGCTACCGAGGTTGGCTATATACCTAGCCTCACTGATATGGTGGATGCTGCTAGATCATGCAAGACACGGGTGGCCGATCGGTTGGGCGCAAGTGTTGAGCACCCTGCTACAAGAGGAGGGAGCAGTATACAGCTGGGGACAGACGATCTTGGTTGAGCTATACCACGATTTGCACATGTGTGCATATCGGACCTAACACAATGTAGGACCAGGACTGATGTTACTGATGGTCTGGTCATGGGAGCACATCAGAGTCACATGGCCCATCACCTGATGAGAGACTAGGTAGCCTGGAGAGCCATTTACTTGCAGATACTGACCTCCCATCCAATATACATTGGCGAAGTCTGTGGGGTTATGGCGCTGGTGCATTGATGAGATCATAATGTTTGAGTGGGCTCCCTATGACAAGGTAGAGTAGTGGGGGCAAACACTAGCAGCAGGGGGCGAGGATGACACGGAAGATCAGATGTACCTCCCATACACATAGATGGATTGTTGGATCATTAGCTGATCTATACGTGTGATCATGTGCTATATGCCTTCTCAAGTGCGACGGTAGTTTGGCAGGGTACAAGATACAGTTTTAGATAGATTCTTATATCTTGTGGTGTCATGAGACTATGGCCAACTATGGGGACACAAGACCACCGTACGATTGGCCTGAGCTTCTTGGTTGGGGATGGTAGTAGTGCCATGGGTGCATGGTCAAGACAGGGGAGATGCAGGTATGACACAAGTGTACACACAGTGGTGGGCAGCCCACCAGCGGGTCAGGCCCAGTAGAGTAGGCATAGGGGGAGGGGGATGGAGCTGAGGATGGTGGGCAGGAAACTATGATGCCACCACCGGCATAGGGGGCACAAGAGGGACTGTATGAGTGTAGAGTTCGAGCGAGGAGAGGGCCAAGCCTAGCACCAGCATAGGGGCCACCACAGATAGCACCCTAGGCATAGGCATAGGTACCGGCACCACTGCAAGCACCTCCACAGGCACCACCACAGGCACTGCCACAAGGATAGGTATAGGGAGAGGACTCATACATGGTTAGGGTAGAGCAAGATAGCCTCCGTGCAGAGGTGGCCCGACTACAGGGGGTAGGACAGGTGCAGCAAGCACGAGCAGATAGCTTAGAGCAGGCCATGGGGACCATACAGGCAGAGCTGCAGGTGTAGAGGGTCAAAGGGGACAGTGCACGGGAGGCCTTAGTGGCCCTACAGGCATGGGTGGATGGCGAGAATTTTGCAAGGATGGGTACCCACACAAGGGCAGAGGAGCGGACAGAGCTGGAGAGGCTCCGAGGATAGGTAGCCATATTACAAGCTGAGTAGGCCACCCATTAGGCACAGTTGGACGGATATTGCAGGCAGACGGACATAGCCATACAGATGGTACGGCCTGAGGCAACCATCTCAATGATTCATGAGGCCCTCACAGCTAGCCGAGAAGAGGCACGGGCCATATGAGAGGCAGCCTATTATAGGTTGCTTTATATGGAGGTTGTGCTTGCCAAGCGGCGACAATTGGATTTTGAGAGGGGAGCCAGCTCATAGATCTCAAGTGGCAGAGCTAGATCAGAGCAGTCCATAGGATAGTAGAGACCTCCTCGAGGGGGGGATACAAGGGGAGTTGGGCCCTCACAGCTAGCGGCTTAATTGTATATAGTGAGCAATTTTTTGACAGATATGTCCAGATGCGACGAGTTTTTGATGATGCATTTGTACTACATGATTCAATATGATTTGTATATGGACTGTACAGACACTATTTTTTGATATATATACATGACATGATTTGATGACTCTATATTTATATGGATGTATGTGATGCATATGATGTGGATACTAACGCTTGTGATGCAGGATGTGATGCTATGTGATGTTTCCTATGATGTATGCATATGTACATGATGTCTAACATGTGTGTGATGCGAATTAGTGGGCGATGATGAGATGTATGCATTGTTTTATTTTACATAGATGCACTATATATATGTGAGATGTGATTATGATGTATTTTCCCCTAGATGTGATGACTAAAATGACTGTATGCAACTAATAGAATGAACTAATGCAATCTAATAAAATGAACTAAAAATGCCTAATGAACACTGAATGAGATGAATCAAATGAACACTAATGCAATTGAAAATGAATGAATGCAATAATGGGAAGTTAATGCAACCTAATGGAAATGAACTAATGAATGAATATCTATCATAACTATCACTCATAGAAACCCAGTAGCATAGAATAAGAGGGGGGAAATAAATAGAACCTTGTCTCAAGCACGACTCAAATGAATCCTATACTACATGCATCCTAAGTGCATGATATCAAGAGATTCCATTGTGTTCATATGGAGAGCACACCTTAAGTTGGTTTTGCAAATGAGTTTATGCATTATATGCTATGGAAGCATAAATGACATGACTCTTTTGTGTGGACTAGACATACAAAACCATAGAGACTTTAGGATGATAGGTGTAGTTTGCATAGTCATGATGGATCAAATGTCATATACGCAACAAAGAGGTCTGGGCACACCCAAAGTCTTTTAGGGATCTTTGGTGGGACATGTGCTAACCCGTTGCCCACATTACGCAACACATTAACATAACCTGAAACTAACATGTATGAAATAAAGCCTCAAAAATAGATCATACCACAAAACATGTGTGGTCAATGAGAGCCATTAGGAGTGACCAAAATATGCAAGATCAAAGTGCACCATAAAGGCTTTCACTAACACACAAAAATAAAATCAACCAAAAAGAGACCTCATGACCAAGGAGTCATTCAGTCCACAGTTCCTACCAAGAACCTTAGGTCTAGAATGTCACAATGTCACCTATAGGAAGGATTCATCGTATAAAAGTGTGTCAATTCAAAATGTCAATGATCATAAAATCGTGTATTTTTGGCAAGGGTTGTGAAGTGAACAAGCTTCTTGAATCATTAAGTCTCAAATGGTGATTTTGTGTAAGTCCAAGTGTGGTCACTATTGTGAAAAAGCTCAGTGTAATGGGAAGGACAATCACTCGATGGAAAAAATTCATCATGGTCTAGAGGTCTTTCAAAGATGGAAGTGAAACGAAGCCTTGCAGACAAGAGGTCTTTTACTGAATGCATGAAACGCAAAAGGCTAGATAAGACTTTGCACAAGGGAAGTGGAATGGTGGAATGGAGTGAAGCAAAATGAGTCTTATAGACAATGATCAAACCATACTTTTTTCAAGAACATTTTTCTGCTTTTAGGGCTTTTTTCAGGAACCATTTATGAATTTTTTTGGATTTTCTAATTTTCTAATTTTTTTAGATTTTGCAAGACTATAAACATTGTACAGGAACTACAAAGGCTCAAGCATAGAACTGCTTGAGATGCTGGATATTTATAGGCTCAGGAAGTGGATCTCCATTTGGAGTAGCAATCTGATATGCCCTAGAACCGTATTTGGCTGTAATGATAAACAGACCTAGCCAATTTGCTTCAAATTTTCCTTTCTTTTCATGGTTTTGAAGGTTCTTCATATTATGCTGCAAAACTAAGTCACCCACTTCAAATTCCCAACGCTTGACTTTCTTATGATACTGAAGCTAAAGGCAATTTTGATACATGTGAAGGTGGTTTAAGGCATGGAGTCGTCTCTCATCGAGGAGTGCTAGTTCTTGCAAGCGAGCAACTCGGTATTCTTCTTCGGATATCAGATTCTTGAGAGAGATTCTGAGGGAAGGGAGCTCAATTTTTATGGGCAAAATGACTTTGGAACCATAAACAAGGGGAAATGGGGTGGCTCCTATGGGGGTGTGGATGGAGGTACCATAGGCCCAAAGGGTGGGAGTAATTTGGATGTGCCAATCATGGCTAGCTGCATCAACGATTTTCTTTAGGATTTTCAAGATGGTTTTATTGGTAGCTTTAGCTTGGCCATTGCCTTGGGGGTAGTATTTGGTGGAAAAATACTGGATGATTTTGAATTTCCTACATAGTGTGGCAACTTCTTAATTTTTTAAAAGGGTTCCATTACCGGTCATGATATCTTGAGGTATGCTGAAATGACAAATAATGTAGTTCAAGATGAACTTTGAAATCTTTTTTTGGGTGATGTAGGTTAAGGGAGTAGCCTCGAGCCACTTTGTGAAGTACTTAGTGGCGGCAATAATTTACTTGTGGCCATTTGAGGAATTTGGGTATACTTGACCAACAAGATTGAATCCCCAATGCGAAAAGGGCCATGGAGTGATGGTGGGCTCAAGGTCTTGGCCAAGAGCGTGTATCAAATCACCATGTTGTTGACATGGAACACATCTTTTCACAAATTGATATGCATCTACTTCCATAGTGGGCCAATAGTAACCTGTCCTAAGAAGCTTTTTTGCTAACATAAGGCTGCTAGAGTGGGCAACACAAATCCCTTGGTGAACCTCTTCTAACATCATTCGGGCTTCATCTGAATTGAGACATCAGAGGAGGGTTCCATCAAAGTGTTTTCAAAAAAGTGTATCACTTAGGATGGTATAGCAGGCGGTTCGGCAGACGAAGTTTTTGCTTTGATTTGGGGTGAGGGCTATGGGAATGGTTTTGTGATGTAAATAGGCAAAAATGTCAGCATACCATGGAGACTCAGGACCAACAATCTCACACACCAACTCCGAATCAATTTTCTCATAAGTAGGAGTAAAAAGATTCTCAACAAGAAACTCACATTTAGGACTATATTCTAGCATGGCAATCATAGAGGCAATAGTAGCCATGGTATCTGCTACTTTATTATTAGTCCTTGTAATCTACTAAAAAAAAATCTCTGTAAAATGCTGCTTAAGATCCTCAACTATTCTGCAGTAGGGCAACAATTTCTCTTCCTTGGGGTGGTATTCATCTGTGACTTGTTTAATGATCAATTGTGAGTCTCCAAAAACAAGAAATTTTTTGATATTCCATCTGATAGCTTGACATAGTCCTATGACTAAACCTTGACACTCAGCTATATTGTTTGTACAAGGGAATGAGATTTTATAAGACTTAGGAATGAGGTCCCCTTGTGGTGTCACAAACAAAATTCCTGCCCCTAATCCCTTTTGTGTAAAGGATCCATCAAAAAATAATTTCCATGGTGTAGTAGGGGCTAGGGTCATAATTGTGTCATCTGGAAAATTGGCTACAATGGGATGGTATCCTTGAAGAGGAGCTTCAACACGCTGATCTGCAATTACTTGTCCTTTAATGGCCTTACGATCCTTATAAACAATGTCGAACTCACTTGAAATTAAGACCCATTTTGCTGCTCAGCCAATGAGGGAAGCTTTTTATAATAAATACTTGAGTGGATCTATCTTGGTAATGAGATATGTAGTATGATTAAGCATATAATGACATAGTTTTTGTGTACAAAAGACTACAGCCAAACGTGCTCTCTCAATAGCAGTGTAGTTTAACTCATAGCCAACTAGTGTTTGACTGAGGTAATATATGGCTTGCTCATTCCCCTTATCATCTAATTGTGCCGAAAGTGCTCCTAAGGCAACTAAAATAGCTGAAATGTATAGAATCAATTGTCGTCCTGCAACTGGAGGTACTAAAACTAGAGGATTAGCCAAATATGTCTTAATTTGTTCAAATGCTTTTTGGCATAGGCAATCCCATTGAAACTTGTTTCCCTTGCGAAGCAAATGCTGAAGTGGATGGACTTTATCTAATAGTTGTGACACAAATCTCCTAATAGATTGTAACTTTCCTTGAAAACTACGGAGTTGTTTCAATGTGGTAGGTGGAGGCATATCCATAATGGCCTTCACTTTTGCTGGATCTACCTCAATACCTATTCTTGACACAATGTGGCCTAACAATTTTCCTGATTTGATCCCAAATACGCACTTCTTAGGATTAAGGTGCACTTTGTATTTCTTCAACCTATCAAAAATAGTGGTAAGGACATCAATGTGGGATTCTCTTGTCTTGGATTTTCCTAGGATATCATCAACATAGTCCTCCATTGTGACATGTAGAAGATCATGGAATATGGTAGTCATTGCGCATTGATAAGTGGCATCGGCATGTTTTAAGACAAAAGGCATGACTTGATAACAAAAGGTTCCCCATGGGATGGTAAATGTTGTTTTATGTTGATCTTCTTCTGCAATTCTGATTTGGTTATAACCAGAAAATCCATCCATCAAAGACAACATCTCATGTCCAACAGTCAAACCCACTATGATATCTATGTTAGGAAGTGGAAAATCATCCTTAGGACATGTGAGATTCAAATCTCAAAAATCTAAACAAACACGGATGCCCCCAGATGCTTTCCCTATAGGAACAATGTTGAAGACCCACTTAGGATAGTCAATAGGATGGATGAACTTTGCCTCTAACATTTTCTGCAACTCTGCTTTGACTAGGAGTGCTACTTTACAGTGCATTTTGCACAACTTTTGCTTCACTGGTTTAATCTTGGGATCAACTATCAAATGATGCACAACCAAATCTATGTCTAAGCCAGGCATGTCTTTGTATGTCCATGCAAAATTGATTTTTCCCTTTTTCAAGAATTTAGTCATGGCTTTTTGTTCCTCAAGACTTAAGGTAGTAGCAATGTAGGTGATTTGTGGATTATCCTCTGTTCCCAAATTGACTGGAATTGTGTCTTCATTCAAAATAGCTGACTTTTCTAGTGGCAGGGATCTAAATGGCAAGTCAAGCTCTCCCTCTTCTGGTGCCTCTAAAAGGTTTTCACCAGAAGATGTGTCCTTTATTTTATCTTTCTCGTCATCCAAAAGTACCCCAGAGGAGTTTTCACTAGAGGATGTTTCTTTTATTTTTCGATTTGTATTTTCCTTTTCACTTTTGTGACTAAGAGAGTTGACTTGGCTACCAAAGTACGCTTCCTCATTGTACTGGATCTCATGTTCATAATCTCAGAGACTCTTAAGGCCAAAGAGTGCCATCACTGCTTCATTAGACTTATAGATATCAAGAGCTGGTGGTGTATCTTGAAGGTCCCAGTCTATCATGTTGGGATTGGTGAGACGTAGGTTAATGGATGAAAGGTCATCTATGGTAATGGCGTGGACATAGTTATCTAGGTCATCTTCAATGTATTGGAAAGGTACTTCGAATAATTCCTCCTCTTCAGTCTCAAAATCAGGTTCAACCATACAATAGTTGTCGGCAAAGGATACCTTAGGTTTAATGGAGCCCAATCCACATCCTTTAGGATAGCTATTAGCTTCTAAGGGTTGTCTAATTCCATCTTCTTTTGGTCCAAGGCTCGTACTGTGATATCCCATGTTTTCAATAATGGGAGGTGCCTTAACATATTTATCCTTAGAAAACTCAACAGGTTCATCTTTTCCATCATAATATAGCCAATCTAGAATATTATCTTCCATGTGTTCATCACTAAGTGAACCCCAATGCTCAAATGTTGTCTTGCTAACTTGCATGGTTTCCTTATTAGTAGAAGGTGATAATTGAGAAGGTTTTCCAAAGAAATGAGGGGAGAGTGGTAGTTGTCCGACACACAAGGCATTTTCAAACTTATACTCTCCCATTCCTAAATTAGAAAAAGTAACCTTCTTCCCCGTGGTGTTAATTTTAGTATCTTCAACCTTCTCTTTTCCCTTGCAGGAATTTGAATCCTCATTAGCTGATTTTGGTACTATTATGGAAGGTGGTTCTATTATTGTGAGAGTCTTAGGTATGATCTTAGCAAACTCACTGACTGGACAAAAATTTTCTAGTGCACCTTCTAATCTTTTACAAAATGCAAAAGGAGTGGGATCCCCTGGGATTGTGACCTCTCTTCCTTGGTGGGTTAATTTCAAGCATTGGTGATAGGTAGATGGAACTACCTTTAGTGTATTTATCCACGGTCTATCAAGCAAGATGTTATAGGTTAAATCCAAGTCTAAGACATGGCATTCAGTATTTATGATGGCTGGTCCAACTTTTAGAGGCAACATGATGACTCCTTTTGATTCTCTTTCCCTTTCATCATATGCTTTTATTGTGATCCTTTCATTAACATCTAGAAGATCCTCTAGAAGTCCCAAGAAATGAATAATTTTCAATATACAAAGGTTCAAACTGGAGCCATTGTCTATAAGGACTCTTTTAATCTTATGTCATTGTATAAGGACTTCAATGTGGAGTGACAAACTATGGTGGGGATCAGGACCTTGGAAATCTTTATCTGTGAAGACAAGGTGTTGTTAGGCAACAAGGTTTCCAATCATGGTGGTGAATTGGGATGCATTAATATTTTCAGGAACATGAGACTCTAAGAGAGCCTTCTCCAAGATTTCTTTATGGATGAGTGATGTGGTAAGAAGCTCAAGAATGGATATTTGTGCAGGAGTCTTACCTAGCTGGGACAACACATCATAGCAAGAGGTGGGCCTTTGTGAGGTGGATGGCGCAACAAGCACATGTGGCATTGGTGGATTAGTGTTATTGGGAGTGGAAGCTTGCAAAGTGAGTCTTCCTTGTCAGTGGTGCCATCACAATCAAGGGTATTCACATGAGTATCTACCTCTTCAATGTGACCACACAAGGAGTCAAATCTTGATATGTGGTTAGTAGAATAATCATAAGGCAATGGATTTGATGTGGACGCGTGATTCACATTGTTGGTATTGTTATTATCATTGTTGTGATCGAGAAATGGTTTTTGGAATATCTTCAATTTAGCATTTTTAGAGGTTGGACCTCCCTCTACTTCAATTTCCCCATCATCAACAAGATTTTGGATAAAAACTTTGAGCTTGATACATTTTTTGGTGTCATGTCCTTTGATACAGTGGTATTTACAATATTCATTTTCTCTATACCACTTTGACTTTGGTTGATTTTCATCAAAAGGACACATGTTAGGAAATACCATCAAGTTGTGATCCACTATTTTTGAAAGATAGCCTCCAAAGGTTCACAAAAGTTAGTGAACTTTCTATTTCGATCATAGTCATGATTGTAGTAGTTGTTGCATGGAAAGAATTATGTTTGATTACGAGATTGTTGATTGCCTTGATTGTCATAATTTGAATTGTTGTTGTTTCGATTGCGGTAGTTGTTGTTGTTCCCCCCTTGAAGATTTTTGATAGTAGTAACACCATCATGTGTAACACCCTTATTCTTGGACCAAAATTTGGGTTTGCCATTGTTGTTTGACTCATTGTTGGAGGATAATGAATTATAATATTTGATGGTACCTTTTTCCAAAAGTCCATTTTCAATATTTTTTCCCTTTTTGACTAAAGTGGAAAAGTCTTCGGGGCTAGCCATTTTCATGTGGAAAGACATTTCAGGTATCAAGATCTTGATAAATATATCCACAAGGTGG
Organism: Cupressus sempervirens; assembly: GCA_028749045.1. NCBI lineage: Eukaryota > Viridiplantae > Streptophyta > Pinopsida > Cupressales > Cupressaceae > Cupressus > Cupressus sempervirens. The sequence goes on along the minus strand of CM053792.1, from coordinate 167,576,887 downwards.
GAATCTTCAATTTTATATGGCATACAATTAGCAAGATGTCTCCACCTTTGTAGGAAGTTGGCAAAAGTTTCTCCATTTTGTTGTTTTGTGTCACACAAGTCACTTAATGAGGCATGATGTTCAATGTTGTAAGAGTATTGTGATATAAACTTGCTTGTCAAATTATTGAAAGAAGTAAAGGAGCCCTTAGGTAAATTCATTAACTACTCAAGTGCGGGGCCTCCAAGACTTCGTGCAAAGAGCCTCTTAAGATAGTCATCACTGTAGGCTACTTCTTGGCACAAAATGGAAAATTCCTTGAGATGGGTGACAAGGCATGTCTCTCCCGTATACTTGTCAAATTTAGGTATTTCAAAACTAGTTGGAAATGGCACCATATTAATAGATTTATCAAATGGAAAAGGAAAAATTTCCTCAAAAGAGACATCCTTCACCCCTTTGTTGTTCATGTTAAGGACCAAATTTCATGATTCTTGGAATTGTTGAGCCAAATCTTGATTAGGTTGCACTTGTGATTGTTGGGAGTTCACAAATCCACCGCCTAAATTGTAGGGAGTCCCAAATGTAGTGTGAGGTGGTGGAGGTACTCCACTTTGGCCAATGTATTGATATGTAGTTGTTGGAATTGGCACAGATGTCTTTACCATAGTGGTTGGCACTTGTAAATAAGAGGAGTGCATTGGTTGTGTCAAAATTGCCATTGGTTGAGTAGGCACTTGTCCAATGCCTAAGCATCCCACAGTTGAGGTTGTCAAGGTAGATTGTGGAATACTAGCATGTGTGGTAACATTGGGCATGGAACTAATGATTTTTTGAATATGTTTTGCACTCAATTGAAATGTAGGTTGTGTTGAAGTGCTAGATGTAGGCATAGCACTAGTTGTTACCATGGTTTCTTTCCCTTTGCTAGAAGCTGAAGCTGTGTTTGAACTGGGTAATACAGGAGCACCACCTTTTGTAATTTGTCTAAACAAAGTGTTCTCATCAATGCTTGGGGGAACATTAACACCATCCTTGACCAAATTTAGGAATATCTCAGTTTTGTTTGCCCTAATGGATTTTTCCATCATTTCCACATTGTAGGGGTCTGCAAGGAATGTCCTGATATCACTAGGTACATCATTAGGGTCAATAGGATCTTCGTCTTGGTATATTTCTTCGTCAATATCCCCCAAAGTTTTGTTATGGAAGGGATCTTCTAGTTCTCATGTGGATGTTGAGTTAGGCAACCAAGGTTCGAACTAGAGGGAATTGTGTTCCCTAATGAAGTTGTGATCGGAGGAAAGGGATTCTCTATCTCTGATTGCCTCAATAATTCCCACAAACATGACATGGGATTAAACGTGAACCTTCCTTATCGTGTGTGTACCATACAAGAGTGACCAAGCCAATGGGTGGAAGATTATGGAAGAAAAAGAAAATGAGGATAAGAGCTATTAACCTTATGTGATTAAAGGGTCAACTACCCAAGTGTCAACAAAAGACCTTGGTTTAGCAAACAAAGTTTGATTAGAGGATAGTAGTATCTTTCTCCTACCAAAGATAGCCAAGTGATCTTATAGGCAAGATAGGACACTAAGTTGATTGCTTACTATTTGGAGATAGACTTGTGATCCCAAATAAGTAAGTGTGATTAGGATAAATGTTTGCTTATGGATGAAAGGTCTAGTGTTGCAATGTCAAGAGATGTTTTAAGGTTTAAGCTCTCTAGAAGAAAATTTGAAAGTGGAAGACTAGGAGTTTGGAAAGATGGAGGTTGCTATAGAAGATGAAAGTATTGTGGTCACTAATGTAGTTAACTCAATCCTCATTCACTGGAAATAAAAACCTTGGCTTCACTCCTAGGAAAGTAGACCAGTTTCAAAGTTTTCCATTGTATTCAATTCTATCATAACAGTCTTGTGTAGCTTCTTTTTTTTGAATGTCTTTTATAGTGTATCAAAATTATTTGTCACCATATGCTAGGTTCTTCCTTTCCTTGTAGATAGGTGGTTTGGAAAACTTCACTTTCTTATGTTTGAATTGGTTGACTTAATCAGTCATGGCAGGAGTAACACAAGACCCAAATTTCAAGTGACTAGACTTAACCAATTTCAAAATGCAAACTAGCAAAAGTAACCACGAGTCAAGAAGACCTCACTTAACCTATATCACTCAATGAAAGGTTACCTCACAATTTCACTCATTTTAGAACTTGTTTGATGTTTTGGCTTTGGTTTTGAATGTTTGAACAAGCACATTGAACACGCCAACAACCCTAATAAGGCTATCTCTAGGATGAACAAGGCTTATCTAAACAGAATCCTCGATATACACAAGGTACGTGAGGCCCAACTCTGTAGATGAAAGTAAATATTGCCACATAGCCGGGAGGAGATGATAACCCAAACCTCCTCCTTCACTTCCCAAAGGTATAAATTTCTTTGGGGCTTAGCCAAGAGTGACAATATTCCACTTCCAAGAGAGGTGTCTTTCGATTCACCTCCCAATTTTTATACTCTACCAAAACACTGGAGTTGAGGTCATCCCAAGGGGTGATGAAATCCCCAAGCAGGCCATCCTAAAAAAAGAAAAATAAAACCACTTATTTCTTGTGCACCCAAGATCACCTGAAAGCACGAGGGGAGAGAATACGTAAGTGGTCTTGGGGTTTAAAAGACACTTGTTCTTTCCTAATGAAGCTTTAAGTTTTCTATCTACTTGAAGACACTCGTGATTAAAACATACAAGGTTCTTTCCAACTTGAAATAGCGTCAACGTAAATAAAAATGCAGATTCGTCAACAAAAAAGTAAAGCAAGTGCGTGAAAGTAAAATGCTGAAAATAAAAATGAAAGAAATAAAGTCAATTTAACTTAGGGCATTCAAGAGTGTATGACTTAATTTTAAGCACCAAACCCAAATGTGATCTAGCCTAAGCATACATGTCCATTTTAAGCACCAATTTCAAAAAAAAATTAGCCTAGGCATACATGTCCATTATCCTTTAAAGCATTCAAGATGGTGTGAATTCTTTTTAAGCACCAAATCCAAATGTTTCTTCTACCCTAAACATTCATATCCATTTTAAGCATCAAGTCCAAATATTAGCTAACCTAAACATTCATGCACTCAAATGAAAGTGTTTAAATCCATACAAGTTCATTAGCCCCTTAAGGTTTAAGTGATAAAAATCACTACAAATCTCCTTTAGTAATAAAAATCACTATTGGTTTTTCTTTTTAAGTTTTTAAGGTTAATTCTCTGCATCAAAACTGTTAGCAAAAACCTACAAGTGAACCAGTTAGCAAAAATTATTGTTAAAAATTACACAATTTTGCTAAAATGTAGAGATGCCAAAATACAGGTGCAGATACTAATCCGCGCAGACGACAAGAAATGCAAACACCAAAACACAGAGATGCTACAATTCAAATATGATAGAAGAAACTATGTATGGTATTAAGGCAAACTATATGGTTTTTAGATGGAGACGACAATGTGAAGTGCGGAGTCACCAAAAGTTGGAGATGACAAACTAAGGGCCGCACACAACGCAAACGACAAAATAAATTCATAGGCAACAAAGTATACTTCAAAGATGACAGACTAAACTTCTCGAATGACAGAGTATACCTCGTAGACGACATAACTAAGTTCACAGATGATAGATTAAACTTCAGAGATGACAAAAAAAAATGCAGACGACAGAACCTTGTTTGTAGATGACGAATTGAACTTCAAAGACGAGAGACTAAAAACCTAAAAATAGAATGGTTTTTCTACGCAGACGCTAAAGTGGAAATGCAAACATGTATGGTTTTGGACCACTACAGAGACGCTCAATGGCATAGATGCTAGTCTGCGGAGATGTTGGTCTATGCAGATGACAATCTCAGACAATGTTGCAGCCCTTGAAGATGACAATGCGATGTTTTATGACTGAACCAAAGTTGTTTGTGAATTTTTGACATGAAAATAGGGACGTGGGTCCCATCGGGCATGTCAAAATGTGTGCTAAAAAATGTGACCTATTAGGAGCATGGGTTAACAAACAAACATTAGCTAAAAACCTTTAAAGTGGATCAAAGATTCATCAAAATGAAAGGAACAAAACTAACTAATGCTTGCTTGGGTTTTGCAACCCTAAGCAGCTAACAAACCCAATCTTTCAGCCACCTCTACAGCTCAACAAAGGCACCCATAAGAGGCCTTGTTGATGTGTTAAGATGTGGATATGTTTGGTGTGCTCTCCCAAACACAACAATAAACGAATCTCTTGAGTGTGTGAGTACAAGTGTGAATGCAAATGCACTAAGATCCTAAGCTATGTGAGATGAAGAACACTTCAAGAAATGGCTATGGAGAAAGTCATTCTTAAAAAAATTCAATAATGAAGATGATATGCAATAAAGGAAACTAACTAAGAATGTAAACTATGGAATGGAAATGCAAATGCATAAAAAAAAATTAAATGAACAATGCAAGATGCAAACTAAATCAGCTACCAAATGATTAGTATGAACCTACAAAATCACTATGAGAACTATACTAATGCAAACTCAAACTACCATGAAAGCTCAAACTATGAATGCAAACTCAAATCTCAAACCAATATGATAACAATGCAATAAAAATGAGAGATGCAAATGCTTGAGACAAGGCCTCTATTTATAGGCTCAAGAGAGGGCTTGGTGAGGTGGCATCCAAGTAGGTGCCACATAAGGTGACATGCAAGCCATGCAAATGGTCAAGAATTCAAAGTTTTCTCACACATGTGTGAGCAAACTTGAGAAGAAGAGTGGGAGACAAGAGTGTGTAGGCATGACATCTCACACATGTGTGAGCACACTCTTAGGCTAATGAGGGGGATTAGGAAGATGATTAGGAATGATTAAGTGGGATTAGAAAAGAAGTAAGCTTAAGAGGATGAAATTATGGTTATAGGCTAGGCTCTAGGTTAGGCTTAAGATTAAATTAAATGAGATTTAATTTAATCGTGAGTTTAGAGGAATTAATAGGGTGTGAGGATTTAAATAAATAAAATTTATTTAAAAAGGGCGAAACATGGAAGATCATGTGTTAAATTAATTTAACACATTAAGGCTAGAAGTATTTAAATTAAATTTAAATACTTAGGAGAATGAACTTATTTAATTAAAATAATTTAATTAAATAAGTAGAAGAATGTGAGCAATGTAATTAATTAATCAATAATTAATTACAATGTCACGAGAAATATTAATAAATTAATATAGTCTTTTGGGACGATTTTAAGAGTCTACACTTATTAATAATTTGCTCGACATGAACTAACTTGCTTGGCACCCACTAATGAATTTAGTCAAGCTTTTGTAGACGGCTTTGTCACAACTTATTCTTCTAGAGTTTCTAAGTGTAGCCAACCTTTGTATGTTCAAGTATATTATCAATGCATCATTTTACCATTATCTTAACTGATCCTTGTACTTCATTACAAAATCATAACTCAACCTTTTTCTTAGGTGCTTTTGTTACATCTTATTGATTAAATCCTCTTCATCAATCAACTAAGTGATAGTACTTGGATCTTATAAGCAATTGTCAATCCCGCAAATAGCTGGTTTGACATCAGTGACAAAACAATGATTGAAAACATTATTTATCAAAAATCTCCCTTCTTTAACAATGATTTTTTTAATTATATTTCAAAAATCTCCCTCTTTAGCACTGATGGCAAACCAAATTGATCAACCAAGATATCAAAATGCTAACTGGGTTAAACCAGTAAGTCAAATGCCAAAAAGAAAACTTTTCATTCATATGACTCCCTTTGAATTCTATAAGTAACTCCCTTCTTTCAAATTATTACGAATATCTCCTTTTGTTGATGTATAGTCTCCTCCTTTTTGTTCTACTCCCTCTCTAATCTTGTCATCCTAATTGATTCTTTTGTTTCTACTTCTCCCTCTTAGTTGTTGTTTCCTTTCTCCTTCCTTTCTACTATTTTTTCTTCTACACATTTGATCTTGTAAATTTTTTATTTCTCCCTCTACATTTTTGATCAATTTTTGCTATTTCTCCCTCTTTGACAACAATGCCAAAAACATATTACTTCAGCATCTTATTATGCAAGTGCAACATTTGCAGGAACTCTAATTTCTCCCTCTATCACCTAGCTTGTGACTTATTTGGAATTTTAGTATTTTAATTACTTCAAAAAAAACCTAAAGTAAGTATTCTCTACATCAAATTTATAACATTTCAACAATCAACTCATTTGATGTAGGGTAGTCTTGTTGTTACTTAAACAACCTTGGATAGAGGTATCAACCCTAACTTACCTCTAAGATATTCAAATGCATCTTTGGGTAATGGTTTTGTGATGATGTCAGCAATTTGTTCCTTTGAGTTGACATATTCCATCTTCAATTCTTTGTCTTCCACCAATTCTCTTACATAGTGATACTTAATTGTAATGTGCTTTGCTTTGGCATTCATCATAGGATTCTTTGATATGTTGATGGCACTTGTATTATCACAATAGAGTATCATAGGTTCAGTTATCTCTTCCTTTATACATTTCAACAGATGCTTGATCCATACAATATATGTGCAATTGATAACAACAGCAACATACTCAGCTTTAGCTGTGGATGGTGAGGTAAAAAATTTCTTTTTACTAGTCTAAGTGACTAATCTTCTACCTAAGAATAATGCTCCTCCACTGGTACTTTTTCTATCATCAATATTACCTCCCCAATCTAAATCAATTTAGGCATTTAACTCAATTTTTTCACTCCTCTTGTAGTATAAGCCAAAGTCATTTGTTCCTTTTAGGTGCCTCTTTATTCTTTTTACTACCATAAGATGATTTTCTCTTGGGTTTGCAAAAAAATTTGCCACTATTCCAATAGATAATGTAATGTCTAGTCTACTATGTACAACATAGTGCAGCTTTCCAATCATTGATCTATACATTGTCTAATTTACTTCAGCTAACTCATCATTCTTGGATAACTTATGTCCTGTTACCATTGGTGTACTGACTAGTTTTGAATCCTCTAAGCCAAATGTTTTGAGTATGTCCTTGAAGTATTTTGATTGAGTCACATATGTGCCATGTTTCAGTTGATGTACTTGCAATTCAATAAAGAATTTGATTTCCCCAAACATTGACATCTCAAACTCATATTTCATCTGATTAGCAAAATCTTTGCATAGTGCATCTTTTCCTCCAAATATTATATCATCAACAAAGATTTCAAATATCAAAATGTCTTTACCTTTTTCTACCTTGATATACAAGTTGTTGTTGTCATCATTTTTCTCAAATCCTATCTTCACTAGATTCTTGTGTAGTCTCTCATACAAACATAAAGTGCTTTATACAGTTTGAAAACCATATCCTTGTTTTTTTCATCAACAAATCCCTTAGGTTGTTCTATGTAGACTTCCTCTTTTAGTATACCATTTAGAAAAGCAAACTTTATATCCATTTGGTAGACTTTAAAACCTTTGTAAGCAGCATATGTAAGTAGGGTTCTTACTCCTTCCATCCTTGCAATAGGGGAAAATTTTTTCCCATAGTCCAATCCTTCTTCTTGTGCATAACCTTTATAGACTAGTCTTGCCTTATTTCCTATGATCTCACCATTCTCATCTAGCTTGTTCCTAAACACCCACTTGGTACCAATCACATTCTTATCAGTTGGTCTTGGAACTAAAGTCTAGGTTTTGTTCTTCTCTATATTATCAATCTCTTCTTCCATAGCTTTACACCAGTCATCATCTTATAGTGCATCTTTTACTATTTTGGGTTCAATCTTGCTCAACAGACATGATTCATTTCTTATTTTTTTCCTTGTCATTAGTCTAGCTTTCTTGTCACCAATGATTTGTTCAACAGGGTGATGTCTTCTCACATATTTGGATAACCTTGGTTCTATCCTTGTTTCCATGTTTGGTCTTTCAATTTCAAAGTCACTATGCACATCTATTTTAGGTAGCTTAGCATCTCTTTCATGTGTACTAGTTTTAGAATCAAAATGTGTGTTTTCTTTATTTTGCAACTCATCTTCTAAATGCAACTCAACATTCATTTGTTGTGACTCAGTTGATATTGAAACTTGTTGCTGATTCCCAACTTGATTGGCATCTTCTTCTCTAGTAGGAATTCCTTCATATAAGTATACAAAAGATTTGTACTCTTCTTGTTTCTTGATGGATTCATCAACTTGAACATATGCTCATCAAAGTTTACATTTGCACTCTCCACAATTTTGTTAGTGTTAGCATTTAAACACGTATATGTTTGACTTCTAGTGGAGTATCCAAAGAATATGTCTTCATTATTTTTTGCATCAAACTTCCCATTTCTAGAATCTTTAAGAATATAGCATCTACAACCAAAAACTTTGAAATGTTTTACATTGGGTGAGTGACTATACCATAATTCAAAAAGTGTTGCATTTTTACCTTTCTTAATTTGTAATCGATTCAGGGTGTAGACAACTATACTTACAACTTCTCTCTATTACTTTAGAGAAACATTCTTCTCCATCATTAATGTTTTGGCATAGTCAATCACTGATCTATTCCTTCTCTCTACAATTCAATTCTGTGGTGGAGTTCTAGGTGCTAATATTTGTCTCTTAATTCCTTTATCATTGCAAAATGTCTCAAATTCTTTTGATGTGAACTCTCCTCCTCTGTCTGATCTTAGGCACTTTAGACTCTTCCCTATTTCTTTCTCAACCTTGGTCAAGTACCACTTAAACATTTGAAATGCATTAGATTTTTTCTTTAAAAATATGGCAGTCATCATCCTAGAGTAGTCATCAACAAATAGTATTATATATTTGTCTCCATTTTAACTTTGCACTTCTTTTGGGCCACATAAATTAGTATGGACTAACTCCAGTACTTCTTTAGAAGTTTAGGCTTTTCTTTTGAAACTTGACTTGGTCATCTTTCCTAGTTGACACTATTTACACATTGTATTGTCAGGCTTCTTTAGTTTGGGAAAACCTCTGACTTTCTTCATTTTGCTTATGCTAATCAAATTATCAAAGTTGACATGACAGAGTTTTTTATGCCATAGCCACACATCATCAAATTTTACAATAATACATGTTGCAACCTCCATATCTAGGTAAAACATATTACTCCTAGTTTGGTCTCCTTTTCCTATCAAATTTCCATCAAAGTCATAGATTTTGGTAGTTTTGTTTCCAAATTCTACTTTGCATCCTACATTGCTTAGTTGTGACACACTTAGCAGATTTTAATTAAATCCTTCAACATAATATGCATTATCACATGAAATTTTCTCTATAATCTTAATGATAACTTTTTCTTTGATTAGACATGGAGCATCATTTCCAAATCTAACACTATTTCCATCATATTGAGTTAAGGTAACAAACTTACTTTTGTCTCCTATCATGTGATGTGAGCACCCACTATCTATGATCCACTTGTCATTCTTGTTTACATAGGTTACCAGTGTTGTTTCCTCATCTTCATTTGACTCATCCTTCATGGCTGCATAGATTACCTCATCATTATTCTCATCAAAATCCTCCTCTTCAAAAATGTAACACTTTTTGCCTTTGTCTTTGTAATCTCTGTTATCATCTTCTCTTTTGTTCTTGTGCTTGCTGCCTTCTTTGTAGCTTTTTTTTTGTGTGCACCTTGTAACAATATGTCCCACTTCATTGCAATTCAAACAAATGATAGGTAGCTTACCTTTGAATTTACTTTTGCCTCTATGAAATCTTCTAGCTAGCAATGCTTCCAATTGTTCCACATCTTCTTCATCTATGTTGTTGTCACTAGATGCATATTTTATCTTTCTTCCCTTCTTCTTTGGTTTCACTTCTTCAGTATCTTTCAACAATAGCTTAGCCTTGAAAGTAGATTCAACATTTTCAGGTCTATAGTTATCAAAGTTGGATAACTCAAATGCAGTAAGTCTTCCCACTATACCTTCAAGAGTTAGCTTGTTTCCTGGTACACATCTTAACTCTTGGATGGTTGATACTCTAATATCATAGATGGGGAGCAAGGTTCTTAAGAATTTTTTTTTGATAGTATCATCATCTAAATGACTACCCAAACTTCTTATTGCACTTACTACTTCTTTTATTCTAGAGGCATATTGAGAAATGTTCTCACTTTCCTTCATTCTCATGTCATCAAAATTTCCTCTGAGACTTTCTCTCTTTTCTCTTTGGACATTCTGATCTTCTCCATAAATATCTATCAAGGCTTTCCACATCTTGAATGTAGTGTCACATCCTTTGATGTCATCAAATTTAGCATAGTTGAGGGTAGAGGCAATCTCTAGCATTACCTGATTGTGCTCCTTCCTTTTATTCAAATCTTCTAGAGTAGGGGCTCCGGCTAGATCAACATGTTCCACTTTAATTGAAGCTTTTGGATGATCACCTATTGATCCAAGGTGTAGCCTCATTAGACTTTGCCATGTAGTGAAGTTATCTCTGTTAAGCTTGGGAACTTCTCTCTTGAACATCTTGATCTTTCTACTTCTAGTACCTTTAAACCAAATTAGCATATGGCTCTAATACCAATTGTTATAAATGTTATATAATAACTAAGAGGGGGGGAAAATTAGTTATTCAAGGTCCAGATGTCCTAATAAAACTTTTCCATTAAGTATAGTAAGCCCATTTAAACTAACCATACATCCAAGCTACTTATTTATTTTAGCAAGTCACTGAAAAATTGACATGGAAAAATAAGACATGAAAGATCAACACATAACATAGTGATTTATGTGGAAACCTAATTTGGGAAAAACCATCAATGAGATGCTACTCCTTTCTCACTCTTCTGAAGTAATGTCCTGTGAAAGGCCTACCCTATTAAAGGCTACAAAACACACTGTTAAATGTGACATGGCTGAAGGATTTCAACCACTCTATTAGAAGTGGGCCTAGTTAAAGGACTTTAGAATATTCACTTGGAAAGTCACCCTATTAAAGGATTTACAAATGGCTATTAAACCAACCTAAGTCCATAGAATTTTTCCTAACTAATAAAATTTCTAAAGAGTAATAATAAAGGCTTTTGATCTGATACAACTCACAACACAACTTGAAAATTTTAGATCTCAATTCAACTCACAAATTTGCTTGGCTTTTAGTCTCTATAGCTCTAATAGCTTGTCCTCCTTTCAAGCTTTGTCTACTTGAGTCTCCATGCTCATTGTGTGAGTGCAATCACCTCTATGGTCACCTATGGAAGCAAAGTCTCTATACTCTATTCCTCCCTCTCGATGTCTTCTCATTGACACCACAGACTCTCTCTTCCAACTCTTGCTTCTTGACCTGTAGCTCCTTAAATAGAATTTTGGAATACTTTTCCCACTGTAATCTTCCTACTCTTATTTTGGGTTTAAATGGATTAGGTAAGATTCAATGAATCTACCCCTTATCTTTTTTCTTCTAGAAACATCATATAGAATCCACCTATATTCACCCAAAAATAGTTTACCTAAAATTTTGTGCCACCAACTCAACCTCCTTATCTTCCATATGGTTCACTAAATTCAAGGTAACAAACTTGTCAGCTTGGGTCTGGCGAATCTTTGACTTTTCAAACAATGCAGTAGCTTGGCACTATTGAATTTATGATGCTTGACACATACTGTGTTACTCAGTATCAACTAAGTTTATTGATGCTCGGTACCTACTATGGATTAACTTAGCATTAACTAAATTTTATTGATGTTTAGCACCTAAAATTTCTCGACACCTTCTATCTCACTCAGGACACACTAGATTTTACATTTTCTCAACACTTACTAATTATCTACTTGGCAGGAAACTAACTTTCTCGGCACCCACTAATGAATTTAGTCAAGCTTTTGTAGACAACTTTGTCACAACTTATTCTTCTGGAGTTTATAAGTGTAGCCAACCTCTGTATCTTCAAGTGTATTATCAATGCATCATTTTACCATTGTCTTAACTAATCCTTGTACTTCATTACAAAACCATAACTCAACCTTTCCCTTAAGTTCTTTTGTTATATCTTATTGATTAAATCCTCTTCATCAATCAACTAAGTGGTAGTACTTGGATCTTATACACAATTATCATTCCAACAAATAATAGGTTTGACATTAGTGACAAAATAATGATTGAAAATGTTCTTTATCAATAATCTTCCTTCTTTAACAATGATCTGTTGAATTAGATTTCAATAGAATGGGAGCATAAGTGAGAAAAGAGAAAACTAAACTAGGAGAGGAACAAAAAATTACATGATCAACACAACTGAAAAACAATGATTATTCCCACAAGAACTTAAAGTAAGAACACCATTCATTGTAGATTCTAGAAATTGGACAAGAGCAAAGACAATTATAAGGCCTAGTTACTTTTAAAAGGAAGGATCATGCAAGCAAGATAAAGAACTAAATCACTCCAAATACCACCAAATCAAAGTAGACAATAGTATAAGTCATCCCAGGAATTCAACACATTCCCATATTACAAACACCTACCAAACCATATTCTCATAAATTAGAGTAGGCAAGAGGATAAATCAGAGTGGAGATCACCATATTCTCACCAAGAAGCACATAATATTTTGGAAATAAAAACACCCACCCAACCATGATAGCCAATTTTTTCACAAACTATAATCATTAGTGTAAAACTATTGCTTTAGTTGCATTATGTGATCTTGTAGGTTGAGCATGCTCCTTTTGAGTTCAAGGTAGTCTTGGAGAGAAGAGTACAAAAGGAATATATAGGAGGAGAAGTTCTCATAGAGGATTGCAGTTTTAGATTACAGGGCATAGTAAGCATGGGAGAAGACATCTAGACATTGAAATTCCCATATTGTTTAAGGATACTATGTCTGAAGGTATGCGTAATGAAGTTGTGCTATGCTGAAAGACCAAGAAGAGTCAACATCTATGAGCTTACTAAAATCAATCAAGCACGCCTAGTTCCAAGACCAGATGAAGACTGTAATATGAGGGTAGATGTGAATGCCAAAGATTGTGGTGTAAGAATGTTGACAAAAACAAAACAAAATTTAACATGCCCACAAAAATACTTAAAATATAGTAAAATATAGTAAATTCCCTTCACAAAAGGGGAGCCAAGAAAGGAGATGGGGAGGTTAGATTCACCTAAACTGAGCAAGTCCAACCTTGTAATAGAGTAAGCCAACCCACAAAGCAAGTCCAACCCAAGAATGGAGTGTTGGATACAATTGTTCAATTGTGTGTTTTCTTTGATGTTACACAAATGTCATATTAGTCATCAGATAGTCTACCAAGCTCAGATAGTCACCAAGGCAAAAGACAGAGCCTACTAAGCCTAGAAGGTTAGTAAAGAAGGTTTATAGTGTCTACCGAGAATTCTCAATCTATACCTTATGTAGACAGTTGTTACCGAGCTATCAAGATTAAACAAAGAAATTCATTTGTTACTAAGCTCACTCAATCATCAAAGGGAAATATGGAAAAAATAGTTCTTACTGAGCTCTCATGGACAATAAAGGAATTTAGTTCTTACCGAGTTAACTCAGTAGCCAAAGGATTTTGCAAATATTGCAATGTTAACTAAATCAACATGGTTAACTCAGGAAATTATTTCTTGAAGCAGTAGTTACTAAGCAAGGTCAGCCAATGAAGGATTTCATTGATTTATGAAATAACGTTTGTTTGTTTAAAGCAATATTTTTAGCCAACTGATGTATGGTTTATTGGTAAATGTAACTTATGACTCAGCTGACTTAATAATCTAAATGGCATATATGAGAATCCAAGCTACAAATTATAAGAGTAAGTGATGATTTTAATGAAATATGAATGAGGAGGAAGACTGATTATTGTGAAAGCAAATTTGAAGGATGATCAGAGATCATTGAGGAGCAGCAAAGCTATATTTGATCAAGGAGGATCTAATGATGCAGAATAGATATCTGTAATCAAAAAATTCAATTGCATCCTATTCAGGTCAATTCATTATTACTTTCTAATCATTGTAGCAGTGATTTCAAATATGTAAATCCTCTAACAAGGTGATAGTTTAGTTGAATTGTTCTAAAGACCTCTAGCAAGGCCACTCCTAATAGGGTGATTAAAATCCTCTAATAGGGTCACACCTAACAGTGTGTATTGTAACCTTTAAGAGGGTTGGCTCCTAACAGGGATCACTTTAGAAGAGTGAAAATTGGTAGCTAGTTACTTGGTGGTTTTTTCAATATTGGTTTTCCACATTAAATCTGTTGTCTCTCATGTTCATTTTATTTACAATTGCATGCATGACTGCTTGAAGATCAGTAACAAGTTAATTTACTGAGTTACAGCAATTTTTTATTATTTTTATCGAGTATCAATAGTAACCAATTATTTAAGACATCTAAGAGATCTATGGATTAGTTTTTGTAGTAACTGATTCACCCCCCCTCTCAGTTACTCCATCTATAATCCCAACAATTGGTATCAGAGCTCTTGGTGCTTTCAAGAAAAGATTTCAAGGATCTAAGCTAAAAGTCAGGATGTCTTATAAGAGGGAAATTCCAAGACTTAACAGGGACAACTTCTTAGCATGGCAAGGATTGATGAGACTTCATCTGGCTTCTATTGGTGATTCAGGACTAAAGTACCTTAATGAAAAATATGCAGAGCCTGTTGGTACATTATCTATCAATGATATTGCTGAAAAGAAGACTCACAAAAATATGATGATAGATATAGAATTTTCTCTAAGTTATTAAAAAATTGATGACATCAAGGATTGCAAAACTACCTTTAAAATGTGGAACAAGCTGAAAGAAATCTATGGAGGAGATGATAATGTGAGAAGAGACAAAGCAGAAAGTTTGAGAGGATGAAAACATTGCAAAATATTTTGAAAGAGTTAAAGAATGTGTTAGTGCAATCAAAGCATCTGGAGGAGATATCAGAGAGGAGATAGTTATAAGTAAAGTTCTTAGAACTCTACTTCCTATTTATGCAATCAGAGTCTCTGCAATTCAAGAAAGAAGATGTGAAGCAAATCATAAGATAAATTTAGAGGCTATAGTTGGAAGATTGATTACATTCGAGCTAGATAAATATGATAATTATGTTCTAGCTGCCAAGAACATTGAATAAACATTCGAAGCCAAGCTTTCACTCAAAGAAAAAGATAAGAAGATAAAGGATCCACAGTCAGATAGTGATGAAGAATTAGAACAGATTTTGAACAGTGATCTTGAGGTGGTTGAAGCTCTGCTAGCATGAAAATATTCAAGAGGCAAAGGGAAATACAAAGGTAAGGTTCCTCTAATCTATTTTTCTTGTGAAGAAATTGGACATATTGCTGCTAGGTGCGCAAATAAGCAGAACAAGGATGAGAAGAAAGGTCACAAGTGCAATGGCAAGAAAGACTTCAAATCATTCAAGGATAAAGGTAAGAAAACATGTTTCATCACTAAAGATTCTAATGATTCTGATAATGATGAAGAAGATGAAATTGTTTACATTGTTGTAAAAGATGAGTCTGATAATGATGAAGAAATGGCACTCATTTCTCATATGAGTAGAAATGATACATGGATTATAGATAGTAATTTTCCTTATCACATGATTGGAGATAAAACTAAGTTTGAACATTTTGAAGACTATGATGGTGGTAGTGTAAGATTTGGCAACAATCAACCTTGTTGTATAAAAGGAAAAGGAAGAATCTCATTGACCAAGGAACTTGTATGTGACAATGCATATTGGGTAGAATGACTAAAGCACAATCTGTTGAGTGTGGTATAGCTACTTAATAATGGATTTAAAGTAGAATTCATGCATGGAAAAGCAACACTGTTGGATGGCAAAGGTAAGCTGATTAGATCAGGCACTCAAGCAAAAGGTAACTTGTTTTATCTTGAACTTGGTGAATGTGCATGTTTTATTGTTCAAGTTGAAAAAAGTTGGTTATGGCATAGGAGGTTATGTCATGTAAAATTTTACAACTTGGTAAAAATAAGTAAATTTAGGAAAGTAAGAGGCATTCCTAACATAAAGAAACCTAAGGTTGGTTTATGCAAGAATTGTCAAATTGGCAAAATGGGAAAGACTAGTTTTAAAAGCAAGAACTATAAGTCTGAAAAAAATTTAGAAATTGTGCATACTAATTTATGTGGACCTATTAGCATTGAAAGTCATACTGGTGAAAAAAAATTCATTCTTTTTGTTGATGATTATTCAAGAATGATGACTGTCATGTACCTGAGAGAGAAATCAAAAGAATTTGAAAAGTTCAAATGGTATTTGGCCAGAGTAGAAAAGGAAATAGGCAAAAGAATGAAATGCTTAAGGTCTGATAGAGGTGGTGAATTCATTTCACATGAGTTCAATAACTTTTGCATTGAAAGGGGAATCAAAAGACAAGTTTCAGCACTTGGAACTCTTGAACAAAATGGAATAGCAGAAAGAAGGAACAGATCTATCATGGACTTTGCAAGAACCTTAATGATTAAGAAAAGCATTGCTATAAAATACTAGAAGGAAGCTATTAGCATTGCAGTTCATACCTTGAATCAAGTACAACTGAAAAATGACTCATTCAAAACCCCCTATGAGTTATGGTATGGCTACAAACCCAATGTAAGTTACCTAAAAGTATTTGGAAGAAAATGTTACATTTTGAAATAATCTAAAAAAGGTAAATTTGATGTAAAAGGTGATGAAGGAATATTTTTGGGATACTCTTGCAAAAGTAAAGCATATAGATGTTTGAATTTATCTACTCACAAAGTCATAGAAAGTGCACGTGTGAAATTTGATGGGTTTGCAGAAAGAATTGAAGAAGAAAGCAAAAGGGAACCTAAAGATTATAGGAGATTTTTTTATATTGAACCTAATACAATGCCAAATACACCTGTCAATCAAGAATCTTCAACTCCTAAGTCTTTAGTAACTGAGTCGTAGGAAGTTCAAACTAAGCTAATACCTATCGAGTTGCAAGAACTCGAGTTGCAAACAAAAGCTACCGAATCAACATCTACCGAGCCCGAGCAACTAGAATCAGAACTAGAAGTTGAAGCACAAAAAAGTAACAATGCAAGTCACTTGAAAGGCAAGGAGCCTATTTTAGCCAAGTATGTTAGGAAGCATCATGCACCAGATCAAATTATTGGAGATAAATCAAAAGGAATAATGACAAGAAGTAAGTTAAAAAATACTTGTTTACTTGCTGATTTTGAACCTAGAAATGTCAAAGATGCACTAGATAATGAAATTTGGATTGAAGCAATGAATGAAGAGATAGAAAAAATAGAGAAAAACAAAACATGGACTCTTTTACCTAGACCCAAAGACAAGAATGTGATTGGAACTAAGTGGGTATTCATAAACAAGTTAAATGAAGATGGTAAGGTGTCAAGGAACAAAGCTAGACTAGTATGCAAAGGATACTCTCAAGAAGAAGGTGTAGAATATGGAGAAAATTTTCCTCCTATTGCAATATTGGAAGGTGTCAGAACCTTACTTGCATATGTTGCATACAAAGGATTCAAAGTTTATCAGATGGATGTCAAGTCAGCATTTCTCAATGGCATATTGGATGAAGAGGTTACATTGAACAACTTGAAGGTTTTGTTGATCCAAACAAAAAGGACATGGTCTGCAAATTGCATAAAGCATTATATGGTCTGAAACAAACCCCTAGAACATGGTATGAAAGACTGCATAACTATCTTATTCAAATTGGTTTTCAAAAAACTAATGACAATAGTAGTTTGTACATAAAGGAAGGACCAAATAATAAGATTGTTTTGGCAGAAATATTTGTACATGATACCTTGTTTCACAGGAAATGATGATCTTTGCAAAGAATTTTCATAACAAATGAACAAATAATTTGAAATGTCAATGTTTGGAGAAATAAAATTATTTGTTTGTCTTAAAATTCATCAAAATAAGAATGGTATCTACATCACTCAATCTAAATACATCAAGGAGATATTGAAAAAGTTTGGTATGGAAGACTGCAAACCAATTGGAACTCCTATATGTATTGGATTGAAACTTACCAAGGATGATGAATCAAAGGAAGTGGATCAGACATTGTATAGATCTATGATTGGAAAGTTGCAGTATGTAGTGCACACAAGACCAGACATTGCTCTTGCAATAGAAATTGTAGCAAGATTCTCAGCAAAACCAAAATAAAATCACATGATGGCAATCAAAAGGATCATGAGATACTTAAAAGGAACTGAAGATTATGGATTATGGTATAAACATGGAGGAAATCTGGATTTAAAAGTGTTCACTGATGCAGATTGGGCAAGGAATGTTGATGACAGAAAAAGTACAAGTGGAGGTGCTTTCTTTCTTTGAAAGAGGTTGGTTTCTTGGACAAGTAAAAAGTAGAACTGTACATCCCAGTCCATAGCAGAGGTTGATTATGTTGCAACAGTAGTAAACTGCTCAAACATTATGTAGTTCAAACAATTATTGGAAGGTATGAAGCAAGAAATAAAAGAACTTGTTGTTATGTTTTGTGACAACACAAGTGCAATTAACATATCTAAGAATCTAGTGACGCATTCAAAGACCAAGCATATTGCTATAAAGTATCACTTTGTTAGAGAATTGGTACAAGAAAAGGAAATCAGATTGGAATATTTTCATACAAAGGAACAAATTGCTAACATATTCACAAATCCTTTATCTAAGGATGCATTCTTATATCTAAGAGGAAAGTTAGGGGTCATTCCCCTATCTGAAGCTCGCTAAAATACAGTTGTAGTGATGCATCAATAGGAATAGAATTGAAGATCTATCAGTTGATGCAGCAAACCAATGAAGACATTGCATATGAATCAATACATCAGGTACAATGTTATTCATTTGATTTGTGTTGTCTTTAGTATGTGTTGTCAAAGAGGGAGAGTATACTATCATATCTTTCTGAAATTTGCAAAAACAATAAGAGTTTGTGTAAGAGGGAGAGATTATTAGAGGGAGATTATTGTATTTGAAGAAGAGGGTGAAGTATTCTATCAGTAAAGACCTATTTTCAAATTTCATTCTACTATGACATGTTGTGTTGCCATCAATTCCAAAGAGGGAGATTGTTGGATACAATTGTTCAATTTCGTGTTGTCTTTGATGTTACACAAATGTCATATTAGTCATCAGACAAAGTCTACCAAGCTCAGATGGTTAGCAAGACAAAAGACAAAGCCTACTAAGCTCAAAAGGTTAGTAAAGAAGGTTTACAGTGTCTACCGAGCCTTCTCAATCTATACCTTGTGCAGATAGTTGTTATCAAGCTATCAAGGTTAAACAAAGAAATTCAGTTGTTATCGAGCTCACTCGATCATCAAAGGGAAATATGGTAGAAATAGTTCTTACCGAGCTCTCATGGACAGTGAAGGAATTTAGTTCTTACCAAGTTAACTTGACAGCCAAAGGATTTTGCAAATGTTGCAATGTTAACCAACTCAAGACGGTTAACTCAAGAAATTATTTCTAGAAGTAGTAGTTACTGAGCAGGGTCAGCCAATGAAGGATTTCTTTGATTTATGAAATAAAATTTGTTTGTTTAAAGTAATATATGTAGCTGATTGATGTATGGTTTATTGGTAAATGTAACTTATGACTGAGCTGACTTAATAATCTAAATGGTATATATGAGAATTCAAGCTGTGAATTCTAAGAGTAAGTGATGAATTTGATAAAATATGAATGAGGAGGAAGACTTATTATTGTGAAAGTGAATTTGAAGGATGATCAAAGGTCATTGAGGAGCAGAAAAGCTATATTTGATCAAGGAGGATCTAATGATGTAGAATAGAGATCTATAATCAGAAAATTCAGTTGCATCCTATTCAGGTCAATTCATTGTTACTTTCTAATTATTGTAGTAGTGATTTCAAATCTCTTAACAGAGTTGGTTTAACAGCCATTTTGTAAATCCTCTAATAAGGTGATAGTTTAGTTGAATTGTTCTAAAACCCTCTAGCAAGGACACTCCTAATAGGGTGATTAAAATTCTCTAACAGGTTCACACCCAACAATGTGTATTGTAACCTTTAACAAGGTTGGCTCCTAACAGGGCTCACTTCAGAAGAGTGAAAATTGGTAGCTAGTTACTTAGTGGTTTTTCCCATATTGGGTTTCCACGTTAAATCTGGTGTCTCTCATGTTCATTTTATTTACAATTGCATGCATGAATGCTTGAAGATCCGTAATAAGTTAATTTACTGAGTTGCAGCAATATTTTGTTATATTTATCGAGTATCAGCAGTAACCAGTTATTTAAGACATCTAAGGGATCTGTGGATTAATTTTTGTAGTAATTGATTCACCCGCCCTCTCAGTTACTCCATCTATAATCCCAACATAGAGATGGGGAGGTCAGATTCACATGAACCAAGCAAAGCCAACCCACCGAACAAGTCCAACCTAAGAACAGAGTAAGCCAACATGGAAGAATAATAGTATATTGGGGTAGGGAAGGAGGGAAAGGTAACCTGCAAGCCTATTACTCATGATTTTCAACCAAGTCCTATTACTCATGATTTTCAACCTACACGAGAATGAAGCTTAGCCTACATAAGGTGCCAATATATAATAATAATAATTTCATTCACCATTTCTTTGTTATGACATTTTTGACCAACTTGCAATTTTCTTTGTTATGTGATTGAGTTGGTCAAAATTGTGACCTATTTGGGAAAACTTAGGAAATTTTTTACCGACACATGGATGAAAATTGAAAAAAAAAAAAGAGAAATAATAGCTTTGGTTGAAAATTTTGGTAGAAAAACAAGTCCAAATGTACTAGTAACTGGGAAGGAAAAGAAAAGTGAGAAATTAGAGCTTATAATACAAATGTATGGGGACCAGCTCAGGTATCTTCTCTTGGTGGCTCTTATTATTATGTTACATTTATTGATGATGCAACTAGAAAACTATGGATTTATTTCCTAAGATAGAAATCTAATGTATTCCAAACTTTTAAGAAATAGAAATGCTTGGTTGAAAATGAGACTAATAAGAAATTAAGATGTCTCGGATCTGATAATGGTGGTGAGTATTGTAGTCAGGAATTTGAAAATTATTACTCCACTAATGGTATTCATAGATAGAAAACTATTCCAAGGACTCTAGACTAAAATGGAGTGGCTGAATGCATGAGCAGGACTATAATGGAGCATGCAAGAAGCATGAAGTTGCATATAGGGTTGCCCTTAAACATGTGGGTGAAGGTTATCAATACTATTATATATTTGATTAATATAGGTCCAACTACTCCTCTGGGTTGTGGTATTCTATAGGAAGCATGGACTGGTAAAAAGGTGAGTTATTTTTCTCAAAACCTTCAGTTGTGAAGC
This sequence comes from Cupressus sempervirens, assembly GCA_028749045.1. Taxonomy (NCBI): domain Eukaryota; kingdom Viridiplantae; phylum Streptophyta; class Pinopsida; order Cupressales; family Cupressaceae; genus Cupressus; species Cupressus sempervirens. The sequence continues at coordinate 167,555,555 of CM053792.1, read as the reverse complement.
ATTTTCTCATATAGATTCTGAAAATAGAACTAAGCTAGAATCTAAGTCAAAGAAATGTGTATTTGTTGGATATAGCATTAATGAATTTGGTTATAGGATTCAAGATTTTACAAATGATAAAATTGTGAGAAGTAGGGATGTCATATTCAATGAGAAAGTGTTGTACAAAGATCTATTGTAGCAACATGACAAGAAAGAAGATGATTATGTAGTGATGGATGATACTCCAAAAGATGATGTTTCAACAATTCCTCATGATCTGTAACAATCGCAAAAAAAAATAACCACACAAAAGTGAATATTAGATGGTCAACAAGGCTAAGTAGACCTCCAAAAATATTTTCTCCTTCTTTGTGCTCTATTTTACCAATAGATCTGGTGAACCTAAATGTTTTGATAAGTAAAAATAGGTTTTAAAGGACCTGAAACCTTTAACAAAGTATGAAGAAGAAATAACAGTATAACAAGAGAAGTTTGAGATGAAACATGGAAATTCAAACCAAAAAACACAAACTAATAGGACTTAGAGAGAACAAAAACCAACAAAAAGTAAGAGGCCACCCAAAAAAAAATTGAAAGAAACAATAAAAGGACAGCAAAAAACCAACACCTAAATAGCTATGTAGTCTATAGCAAGTCAACAGCCTAATCCGCTAGAATGTGCATGTTCTCTATAGTAGCTTTCATTGGATATAAAGCTTCAGTGGAACTATAAAATGAAAGAAGAAATGGACTCTTTACTGAAAAATAAGACATGGGATTTTTGCAAGTTGCATACAAGTAATAGGGATTTACAAAATAAATGGGTTTATAGGCTAAAATAAGAGGATGGAGGTAAGAAAAGATTTAGATTTAGGTTAGTGGTAAAATGATTTTCATAGAAAAAGGGAATTGATTTTGATGAGCTATTTTCTCCTATTTTTAAAATGACTTCTATTCGCATTGTTTTAAGTACTGTGGCTACTAAAGATTTGCATTTGGAGTAGCTTGATGTTAAAACAACCTTTCTTCATAGTAACTTGGCTGAAGAGATATATATGGCATGCCCACAAGGATTTGAGGTCAAAGGTAAGGAGAACTTATTGTGCAGATTGAAGAAAAGTTTATATGGCTTCAAGAAAGCACCTCAAAAATGGTATCTGAAATTTGATAGGTTTATGCATGAGCATGGATACAATAGGTGTCACTCAGATCATTGTGATTATTTTAAGAGGTTGGATGATAGAAGCTACATTATTTTTTGTTTATATGTTAATGATATGGTTGTAGCTGGGTCTAACATGGATCACATTAAGAGGTTAAAGGAATAGTTAGCACATGCATTTTTTATGAAGGATTTTAGGGAGGCAAAAGGAATCCTTGGTATGAAGATTTATAGAGATATGAAGAATAGGAAATTGACATTATCTCAAGCTGATTATACTATGAAGGTTTTGCAATGTTACTCTATGGAGAATGCTAAAGATGTCAGCACACCTTTACTTGGTCATTTGAAGTTGACTAAGGAGATGTGTCCAAAGACACAAGAAGAGGAGGACAAGATGTCCAAGGTACCTTATACTTCAATTGTAGGAAGCTTGATGTATGCTATGGTATGTACAAGACTAGATATTTCACATGCAATGGGAGTTGTTAGCAGGTATATGAGTCATCCAAGAATCGAGCATTAGAATGCAATTAAATGGATTTTTAGATATTTGAGAGGTACATCTAGTAAGTGTTTACGCTTTGGGGGCTTTACTACTAATTTATAGGGCTATGTTGACTCAAATTTGGTAGGGGATATTGATACTAAGTGGAGTACTATAGGTTATGTATTTAATGATGGTGGAGAAATAGTGAGCCAGGTTTCTCAATTATAGAAGGTTAATGATTTATCCACTATAGAGGCAGAGTATGTTACTACTATAGAGGCAACCAAGGAGATGATATGACTTTAGTTCTTCTTAGAATAATTGGGACACCCTTAGAAGGATAATTATTTATTTATAAATAGTCAGAGTTCCATTCATCTTGCAAAGAATTTAGCTCTACATTTAAAGACAAAACACATTTAGTTATAGTGCCAGTTCATTCGGTCAGTTTTAGATGATGGATAGTTAAATTTGGACAAGATACATATAGGTGACAATCTAGTAGATATGCTTACCGAGGTAGTAACAAGGGAGAAGTTGAACTCCTTGTTAGCTTCGGTTGGTATTCTCAACTAAATAGAATAAAAGAACAATCGAGTCCAAGGTAGTTTGATATTCTAGTGGGAGCTACAGGTTTAGCAGTGTTATGATCAGTCTCCAAGTGGGAGGTTATTGTTGTGGAGTTTGATTAGTCTCCAAGTGGGAGATTGTTGTGATGTGGAGCCTAATCTGTTAGAAACAATAGTCCACCAAGATAACTAGGGGGGAATCAGTTATCCAATAATTAAACCACTTATCTTCATTAAATAATCTTAACCATTCAACCAAAGTAAACAATAACCATACAAAGATGCACATAGACAATTACATTAGATATATTGACTAGGGAAACCCTTGATTAGAGGGAAAACCCCGGTGAGAATGATTACCACAAGATGATGTACTAATATAAATATTCCTTGTTAGAGGATAGACCCTATTAAGAGTCTATTACGATATTTAGTACAATGAGTCCCTATTAAGAGACTTTGAATCCCTATTAGAAAATTCCAACTCAGTTAGGAGTTGTGGTATAATGTATGCAAGAAGAGCCCACTGCCCAAACATGCAATTTTAACCATAAGAAGAGCTCACTACTCAAACAAGTAATTTACTAGTATTTTCTTCTTTTCTTTATCCTTTCCTCTATCCTATCAACTAAACCAATCACTATCAAACCTTATATACTAGGTCATGAACCTTGAATCCAAATACCAAACCTCATATCACTCAACAAAACCTTAACAATGAAGTTTCCTTCACTTTTGCACTACTCAGCTTAACTTTGCATTTTGCACTCTCTACTACTTTATGAACATTCATAATTCACATATCACCATATCATGATAAAGGAAAATGTCCTTCTTTTATACCAAGTCAATAAAACAATTCCTAAGTCAGTTGTTAGTCCTTCTCAATTAATTATTATAGGACATTAGTAAAAACATGTTACATTTAGTGATAACCTTAATCTTCCACCTTTCAACTTGAATAAATTTTTGTAGATGCACTATCATGATGAGCGAGCTTAACCATGTCATCCTTAACATGTCTTATTCATTTTCTCAATCTTGATCCTCAAGATATCAAGTCTGTTAGGAGATATAACAAGTTTACTGGAACATACCTCTGTAAACTTTAGCTTAGAACAAATATCACCAAAACTTACATAACTTCTGCCTGACTTATCCTTTCTACTTCTGATATTAACTACATATATCAGATACTCAGAAGTATCTCTCATAACCTCGGGTGGTTTTCATGCTTAACTAGTCATCTATACCAACTTAATCTTTCTGTTGTTCTTCTATTAAATACCACAAAAGACATCAAACATGCTATGTTGACATCAATGACAAACTCAATCATAAATGTAACATATCATCATCAAACCAATCTTCCAACAATCTCCTACTTTGGCATTGATGAAAAACATCTAGTTCCAAGAATACGAACAAAAGACAAACAATCTTCAAATCCTCTTCATCAATCATACTCCCCCATTGATGTACCTCAATGTGCTCTATACAAAACTATTATTTCAAATACATGCCACATTCTCCCATATTCATTCCAAACATCTTCTCAGCATACTTGTCAAACTTTTCTTTCATAGTATAATGTTTTCCATGCCAAACTTTTCCCCTATTTAGCATAAGGTTTTTCATACTAATCTCTCCCCCATTGACATCAATGTCAAAGGTTTCTATAACCAACATCTTTCCATAAAACTCTACAACAACTGATACTTGTTCATCTTGAGTGTCAAAAGACACTATTCAAAACATCATCAACAACATCAATAAGAGTCCTGAATGACTTTGTCCATCATAGATACTCCCCCATATAGGAAGCATCAAAATCTAGTCTAGAGAAACAATGGTGCTCTATTATCCTAGACTGATGCACTCTTGCATCTTCTATTCAGATATAGGAAAGGGCATAACCCTAATCATACCTCACAAATACTCAAAAATATCTTCGGAAAAAGGCTTAGTGAATATATCTGCAATCTACTCTTTTGTGCTCACATACTCCAATCTAATTTTCTTTTCTGCAACTTTTTCTCTCAACGTATGATACTTAATGGAAATGTGCTTAGTCTTCAAATGCAATACTAGATTCTTAGACATATTTACTGTGCTTGTGTTGTCACAATGTATAACAATAGGTTCATTGATTTCCATCCTTATATCCTTTAGTATCTACTTCATCCAAATTACTTGATTGCAATTATTTTCTACTACAACATACTTTGCTTCTATTTTACTTTGAGATGTACAATCCTACTTCTTGCTTAACCAAGAAACCAATCTTCCTCCAAGAACAAAAGCTCCTCCACTAGTACTCTTTATGTCATCCATACTACCTGCCCAATCTGCATGAGTATAAGTCTTAGAGTAAAATCGTTAGATCTATCATACCATATTCCAAATTCTAAAGTTCCTTTCAAATATCTAAATATCCTTTTCACTACTACATATGTGCTTCTCTAGGATCAGCTTGGAATCTTGCAACAATTCCAATTGCATTTGCTATATCCAGCCTTATGTGAGTCAAATATTGTAAAACTCTGATCATAGATTTGTACTTCTTCTACTCAATAGTAGGTGTCTCATCCTTAGTAGATAAATTGTGTCTAGTTACCATAGGTGTTCCAATAGGTTTACATGTTTCCAAACCAAACCTTTTTAGTAAATCCTTCAAGTACTTAGTCTGAGAAATAAAGATTCCTTCTTTATTCTCTACTATCTACAATCCTAGGAAATATTTCATCTCTCCTATCATACTCAATTCAAATTCTTTCTTCATTGTTTCATCCAAATATAATGTTATCAAAAAATATTACCAAAATCATCAAACCATCATTAGTTTCTTTCCAATATAGATTGCTATCTTCCATATCTTTGCTATATCTGAGCTTTGTCAGATGCTTATCCAACCTTGCATACTAGGTTTTGGGTGCTTTCTTCAATCTATATAATCTTTCCTTAATCTACATACTATGTCCTTGTCATCTATCAAAGAATATCCTTTAGGCTACTCAATGTATACCTCTACTTCAAGTTCTCCATTTAGAAATGTTGACTTGACATCCATCTAATATATTGTGAATTTATTTTCTATTGCATAGGCTAAGAATAGTCTTACTGCTTCTATTCTAGCCACTGGAGCATAATTTTCCTCATAGTCTATTCCTTCTTGCTATGAGTAACCTTTACATACCAATCTTGTTTTATTTCTTACAAATTCTCCTTGCTCATTCATCTTGTTCCTAAATACCCATCTGGTTCCTATCACATTCTTATTTATTGGTCTAGGGACCAATTCCCATGTCTCATTCTTTACTATCTAATCCAATTCCTCTTTCATAGCTTGCTTCTAGTAATCATCTCTACATGCTTCATCTGCATTCTTTGGTTCAACTTGAGATATCAAGCATAGTTCTTCATTAACTCTTCTTTTTGTCATCACACCTTTATCTTTGCTTCCAATGATCTATTTTAATGGGTGATTCTTCATGTTATTTCCTAAAGTAGGAGTTTTTTATCTCAATTCTTGGCTCAACTAAAGGTTTCGACCTTTGTTCCTGCCTTTTCTCTCCTTTATTCTACAAATCATTCTTTTTCTCAAGAAATACCTTATCATTCCTTGGCTTAGTAACAACATCATCATCTAAATTGTAATCAATTATTCTCTCTTGTACTCTAAACTTCTCATCAATTCTCACTTTAGCACTTTCCATAATAGTCTTAGTTCTCTAATTATAACATCTATAAGCCTTTCTTTTCAATGAATAACCAAGAAACATACCTTCATCACTTCTAGCATTGAACTTACCAATGTCATCATCTCTCTTAATGTAACACTTACTTCCAAATATTCTAAAATACTTAATTGTAGGTGAGTGACCAAACCATAGTTCATAAGGTGTCTTATTTGTATCCTTCCTGGCTTGAACTCTGCTCATAGTGTAGACTATTGTATTCACTACTTCTCTCCAAAATGTCTTGGATACATCATTTTTTGCTAATATAGCTCTAGCTACTTCTGTTATAGACATGTTTCTTCTCTCTACAATGTCATTCTATTCAGGGGTTCTTAGAGCTGATAGTTGTCTCTTAATTCCATTTTCCTCACAAAACATGTTAAACTTATTTGAAGTAAATTCTCCTCTATCTAATCTTAAACATTTAATCTTTATATCAGATTCATTCTCAACTTTATTCTTTAATATCTTAAACTTGTCAAATGCCTCAAATTTCTCTTTAAGAAATGCAACCCGCATCATTTTAGAAAAATCATCAACAAGAATCATAAAATACCTTTCACCATAGAATCCTCTAGTCTTTGTAGGACCGCTGAGATCTATGTGTAGAATCTCCAACTTTTCTGAGGTGGTAAACTTCTTTGTAGGAAAAGAATTTTTTTTATGCTTTGCCAAAATGCACTCCTTGCAAATTGTGCTAGTAGGTTTTACAATCTTCGGCAAGTCTCTAACAACAAACATTTTACTAGTCCTCACAATATTGTTGAAGTTTATATGATAGAATCTCTTATGCCATAACCAATTGTAATCTACCTTTGCAACTAAACATGCCATTTCAATAGGATTCAACTAAAATACATTACCTCTAGATCTAGTTCATGTTCCAATTACCTTTCCATCTTTATCTTAGATCATACATGACTTTTCTGTGAACTGCAACTAATAACCTTTGTCTACTAGTTGTCCAACACTTAAAAGATTTTATTTTAAGCCAACAACAAAGTATACATCCTGAATATTAGTTTTACCATCAAGAGTTATAGATCCAATACCTTTTACTTGGCATGCTACATTGTTTGCCACTCTGACAATTCCTCCATCCTGACTTTTGAAGTCAACAAACTTGTTCATATCACCAGTCATATGATGGAAACAACCACTATCAATTATCCAATTAGATTTCTTCTTAATCTGTGATACCAAAGTTACCTTCTCTAGAATTTCCTCTTTAATTGCCACAAATCCAATTTCATCATCACTACCACTTAATGTTTGATCATCAGATCATTATCTTCATTTTCATAGAAACAATCTCTATCTTTTCTAGGCTTATGATTTCCCTTATACTTTTTCTCCCTTTTAGGAAACTTAGATTTATAGTGACCATATTCATTACAAGTCCAACACTTAAAGATTTTCTTACCTCCCTTTTCTCTTCTTACGAAAAGGGCTATTGCTTCATCAATCTTTCTATCTTCTTCAAATCTACTACTGCTAGCAAAATCTCCTCTAGTACTTGTGCTCCTTGATAGGTTAGGTTAAATATTCAAGGCACTAAAAGTTGTCTCTATTCTAGTTAATTCTCTAGACTATCTAAGTTCATTCTCAACTGCTTCAAGTCTTCCAAGCAATGTCTCCTTTGTGAAATCATTGGTACAAGATATCAACAACTATATTAGGGTGACTGCAAGAAGTTGGGTCACAATTTCGCAGAAGTCAGATCCGTAAAATTGTACTTCTCAGAAACGAGTACCCAATTTTTTTAAAATCGGGTACCCATTTCTAAAATTAAGCTTCAAGCACCTGAGCCAAATTTTAAAAATTGGGTACCTGATATTGAAAATCAGATCGGGTGCCCGAGCCGCTCAAATATCAGGCACCCACCTTTTTACAAATTGGGTACTCGAGTTTTAAAAAATCAGGTACCCGATTGCTTACAAATTGGGTACCCGATTTGTAAAAGTTTATATAACCACTTTTTTGGCATTTTTGAGGTCATCTTCATGACCTCAAAAATGGGAGCCCGATTAGAGACGCATACGGGACCCTGATTTTCAGCCCTACCGACTACCCCCTTGCTGCTAGTTTTCGATACACCAGGTATTTTAATATGTTTTATACTATTTTACTTTTTTTTTTTTCAATTTTCAATTTAATATGTATGTTAATTTATTGTTTTTTCACTTTTAATATATACGTAAAATTGTAAATTTACATTGTTAATGAACTTAGATGTCTAAATTTTTGTATTTGTTAATTAAAATATAGTTTCGTAAATGTTTATTTAAAAAATTATTATTTTAGATGTTTTCAAATGTATTTAATTTATGTATTTATTACAATGTTGAATGATTAGATTAGATGTAAATTCATTGTTTAAACATGTAATTTTACAAATAAATATAACCTTGACCTAAAACCATATAACCTCAACCTTGTTTTAACTATAACCTCGACCTAAATTCATTTTTTAAACTATAATCTCAACCTAACCATATAAATAAAACCCTAAACATATATAAAGTACTTAATCACATAACAGCCCGCCAAGGGATCCAAACAAAAAACTTATAGTATTTAAAATGATTTTACTTAAATTGTATTGTAATTTGTTTCATGGATCGAAAATGGATGATGTAAACTATTTTATAAATGTATATTCTTTCAGCCTTTCATACCCTGTGACATGTACAGTGGATGATTGTGCATTCAAAATTAATTTGCCAAGTGGCATTCGAAACAAATGTATATAAATTATTTAAATGGATTGAACTAAAGTAGTTAATATTCTTTCATGTGGATGTGTTATTTATTTTACTTTTAGTAGTTTATAATTATTTAAAAATGAAATGTAAATGTACTCATTAAGGAATGCAATCTTTTATGTTTTTTATAAATGTAAATTATTGTATGTATGTTATTGCTTGCTTAGTAAAATTTTTGATTAGTTCTTTGGATCCCTTGGCTGGGCGTCATTTAGGATTAACTATAATGTCAATTTGTATTGAATTTAACTCTAATCATAACCCTTACTATCATCTTAACCTTAATCTTAATTTGCTAAAACCTACACTACGTAATATATAAATAATTCAATAACTTTCCTATCTTACCTTGAGTACTAATTTTATAAATGTCAAACCCTAAGATTGAAAGGTAACCCTGGCCCTTAACTAATCAATATTATACTTATAAACCAAATTGAATTAAACCATGATCATAAACCTAATTATATATCCCAACTTAAGAGTAGAAACCTTGAATTTAACCTTAAAAATCCTTTCCCCAACCATTAACCAAATTGAACCATTACCCTAGAAGATTGAACCAAGTTAAATGTTGACCTTAAGACTAAACCAAATCACCCTAAACTAGAACTCAATTATATATTGAACACTTTAAAACAAAATTCAAACCTAACTTTTTTGAATTAATGTTGGTTTTTAATCTAAAAGCTCTAACTATAATTATATATCTAAAACCAAATTTAGCACTTTAAAACCTAATTCAATTTATTAACTCTTTTCCTAATTGAAACCTAAGCATGTAAACCTAATCAAACAGTACAAAACAAATTGAACCCTAATCCTAAAACTAATTAAACATTGATATCAAGGTCTCAAAATGATACATCATAAAAAAATTAGAAGAGACTTGAACGAATCAGGCATCTAATTAAGTAACCCTTCCTGACCATCAAGAGGTGAGGTGTCCACATCAGTGTGAGTAGGAGCCTGGACTAGACCCTTGGATGCCTAAGAATATGTCTAAAGAAGTGAATAACTTGTCTTTCCACTGGATGCCTAAACCTTGATATCCTAAGTGAGTATTCATCATGTAATATCTAATTAGGAGGGTATTGAAGCACTCTAACACCCCAATCCCTAACTAGATAATTATGTTAGGGTGGATTAATTTCTATTTATCTTGGGTTGGAAGTTCCTAAAAGTTTTTTTTGGAGACTGAAGATTCCCCTATTTGTTTCCTATTTTCCTATATGGGTAGCCTAAATGTTTATTACCTTTGCAGAATGGAAGGCCACATAACAAAATATTTCCTTATTCTATAAAAAGAAATACCCACCCCCTAGTGATATATATAGTAAGATCTTTTTCCTAATTTTACAATCAATTTTTTTGGTTAGAAGACAATGATAGTTCAAAATGATTTAGAAGATAGGGATAAAATGAGAACCATCATTCCTAGAATGAAGATGCATTATTCCAAGTGATAAACCCATTTCTATCATAAATCAACTCCTTCATCCAAAAAATTAGTAATGAGAAATCCCTACGTCAAGTAATCAATGGAGGGCTCATAAAATTGATCAAGTGATCAATGAAGGGCTCATAAAATCCCTAGGTCAAGTAATCAATTGATCCCCAAGGGGAGATAAGAATCTCATTAAAAATTACAGACAGGACACTCCTAAATACATATCATACAAAAAAATTATTGCCAAGGTCTTAGCCTCTAGACTAGAAGATATCCTACCCAAGATCATTAACCCTACACAAAAGTGTTTTGTTAAGGATATTTATGCATATTGGAGAACTTGATAACCTATTGGAAGACTTTGGATTGAGAAACATTTCTGGGATAGAGTGTAGGCATGCTCAAGTAATTGATTATGAAAATGTCTACAAAAGGGTGGAATGGAGTTTCACTATGATGATGTTGCAAGCCCTCCATCCAATATTAAATGTCAAATGGTGTCCTCTCTTATGATTGGTGTCAGGGTTTTAGTAAAGAAATTAATGGGGTTAGATCATAATTTTTAGGACTCTCTAGATCAATTATGAAAGGGTGTCCTCTTGCATCCTCTTTATTTTTTATTGTTGAACATTGACTCATTACATTATCTCCTTAGAGATGACTAGTTGTCTCTAAAAGTTAGAGGATCTACTCTCCAAATAATTAATAAGTATCTAATGTACATAGTTTGTTGATAATATATTTGTATTCTTTTTAAGCTAGAAGAGTGCAACACGAGTCATTTAATGATCAAATTGGACCTCTTTTCTTTGTATCAGGTAGTAAGATTTATGTCTCTGCATCTATCTTATTGGGGCTAAATATTGAGTCCCCTACCTTGTGTAGTAAATATGGTATTGGATGGAGATTTAATAATTAAGTGGTTAGGTACCTAGGGATTCCATTTGTAGTAAACCCTAACATATAAATGAAATGTGTCTTTATATCAACAAGAAAATCTTTGGAAAACTCAATAACTGGAACTCTAATTATCTCACTTTGGTTGGTAGAATTCAAGTATGCTAAAAGATTCTCTCCTTGAATATTGGGTGTAAGTTTCTCTTCTTCCTGCTCATTTTATTTAAATCAATTTGGTCTTCTATATAAATCTATTAGGAACATTTTGTGGATAGCCAAAGGATTACTCTGGCAATACAATGGATAGCCAAAGCTTCATAAGGTAATGAATTATGGATTATGATTAGAATTAGGATTATTATATGGTTAGGGATAGGGTTCATGTGTATTAGTTCGTTACCTAACATGATCTACACCTATAGTTTGCATTAAAAAGTGAATAATAGTTAGCATTCAAACTACAATCATAAATATTTTTTAATCAAATCATAAATCTATTTCTAAGCTTTCATTAGATAACTTTAACCTTAACTCTCATCTTAATGCCATCTATTATATATCCTATAAACAATAGGACCATAATAAATATCCAAAACAGGTAAATAAAATTTTAACTAAAACCATAATCCTAGGTAAGTTCCCTAACATTAAAGGATCACAATCATTATAATAATCTTAAGCTTAGCCATCATGAAAACTATTAACATAACAAAATTGTAAACCATAACCTTGTCATAATATTAACTTTGTTTCATCCTAAGACATGAACATGTATAATCCATAATGAGTTCATAGAATCCCCCAGTGTCACAAAATAAGTGTACATGAAAGAAAAATTAGCTTGGTGGCTCCTACTTTAAGAAAAGAAACCTTGAACTAACCTAGATATATTTTTTGGACTATTAATTTATGATTAGACTTAAAAATTTAGTATTTAATGTTTAATTTGACTTAAGTGTTTAACTTTATTTATTTAATTGATATGATTTTAATAAAGATATGCGCATTTATATAGATCTAGTTGATAAATTTTAGATTTAAATTTTATTAAATAGTAATTTTGTCATGTATTATGTTGTGATGTATTTTTGTCATGTTTTATGTTGTTTAAATATATATGCAGATTATATTTGATGGACCCACCGCCACCCCCCTCCCCCTCCCATACCCCCAACTCTACCCCTCCATCTCCACCTTCACCTCCACCTCCACCTCCACCTCCACCTCCACTTCCACCCACACCTCCACCACCCACCGCAGATGAGCTCCGCGAGACCATGAGGCGTAACCTCAACGACCTCATGAGTGATATAGAGGCTTTCCGACATGTGAGGTCCCCCCCCCCCCCCTCACCTACTATGTCTTGCAGATAGCATGCAAGGCATGGTTGACTCCATCCATCATTTTGATTTAGACATCGATTCATTTAGATCATGGAGGGAAAGCATGCGTGCCTTCTACTTTGATGGCTTATCATACAAAGAGGTTTATAACTTGCATATAGGTAAAGGGAATTTTCAACATTATTTTGTAAACCCTAAGACGGGTGAACCAATTAGTGATAAGAAGCTTCACATTTCCATTAGGTGGTGTACACATTCGTGCATAGCAACACATTTTTGGGAGTGATGGTGGATGGCATTTGACCATCCACCACATGCTAACATGAGGTGCCCATGTACTTCCTTAGGAATTTATGGGCTGAGTTTGAGTTGGGTTTGAAACCCAACTATTTTGATATGAAAGCATTTTAGGGGGTTGGTAGAGGGATGCCTCAGGATAGGCCTGGGGCAAAGCTGAGTGACAGAACAAGAAACTGCAGGTGAGCTAAGCCCCTTGTACCTCTTCCTACACCTATGCAATTTCATCTACTTTTACCCATTTGAGTGCCCTTTTGGGCAATTTAGTACAGCAGTGGACATAGGCAATACATGCTCCTCCTTTTCTGACATGTTTGTACTAGTTGTGGAGGCATATGCATAGGCCCCTAGAGTGATCCTAGTGCAGCACACAATGGCCATTATGCTGAGGGTGAAAATTTTGATGATGATGTATACGCTACCCGTGGTGATGGTAGTGACGAGATAGATGTGTCATCATTTGTTGACCTCATGCAGCAGGGAGAGCCTGGAGAGAGTCAAGAGCAGCAGGTAAAATTTTAATTTCAATATAAATATCAAGTGCACATAATTATTTACTTTCTACATACATGTGTAATTGTATTAACTATATTAATTTTTACTTTTCAAATAATAGAGGATGGATGATATTGTTCCTCCTAAGAGGCAGTATAGTCATTTTTGAGACCTACAGACGTTGGCATCCCTTATACGGTATGCACTTTGAATTACAGTGTAAAAATGTACATTCAAATTCAAATTTAATAACATGTGCTCATATGTTATTTTTATTTGATTTTGTAGGGATTGTCTACATCTACAAATATTGATGTTAGTACAAGTCCTATTCCAATTACTATCGAGGCACAGCCTCAAATACATGCGGTATGAACTTTTGACTGAAGACAAATAATTTGTATTATTTCTATGTATGTACATTATTATTAACTTATAATCTGAACAATTTTGACTCACATGTATATATATTTTATGTGTTTTGATTTTAGAACAGAAGCATGGATATCATACTCATCCATACAGGCTTCGGTATAGTCTATTTTTGACTCCATCTTATGATTATCGTGCTAGCATACCTGCAGACACATTTATGACATTGGCTACCACTCAGGTATGATATACACATTATATATACATGTTAAACTTATAGTGTATAAAAAATGTAGTGTACAAATTATGTACTTTGTAATTATTCATGTATATTTAATTTTGACTAAACCTTTATGTATCTATAATTTTAGGACTACGTCACCATGAGTGTTGCTGAGAGCACAGGACTTAGCTAGATGGAGGTACCTACATCATTATTTGAGGTTAGTATTGTGATTTATGTACATAATGTATAGTTCATTATGCGCTAAAATTAAATTTAAAAAATGTATGTATTGTAAATCATAGGACCTCACCACTACTGCATTTGGTAGTTTTGACAGTGCACCTCCTCCCGTTACTGAGGGACACCCATCTCATGTGGTATAATTTATTTTATTATGTAGTGAATATTTAATTTATTTGCAAGCTAGATTTTGAGACCCATTTCAATTAAGAATGTACATGATGAGATGTGCCTCATGTTACACAGGGTGATACATCTACCTCACAGGGTGTCTGACATGATGAGATGACTCATATTACACATGATGATCCATTTGAGTCCTCTTCATATGGAGCAAACAAGAAATTTGATCAGATAGATTAGGTCTTGTTGGCACCTATAGTTGTGTTTCTATGATGTATATATTATTTATGATGTATACACTTTGTGTTAGGATAGTTAAAACTGTATGTTAGACCATGTATTTTTTCACTTCATAGATCATGTTATGATTAATGTTAGACCATGTACTATTTTTTTATGACTTCTTATCATGCTTGTGTATGCAGTACATATAATACTATGTTTCACCATGTTTTAAGTATATTCAAACCATTTTCTTTATTCTGACATATTTTATTCATGAACATATGACACATTTTGTAAGTATATATGCAAGATGAACAATAATTTTAACTATCTATAGATAATTATTGGATAAATATGACATCAAATTTATGCATTGAGATTCATACAAATAAAATTGACCTACTAGATTAAAAAATGTATTGATAACGTACCTAACAATGTATCATAAGTGATCTTAATGTGTTGTTTGGTAATGTAAGACTCATTATCACCTAATTAGACCTATTATGTGGTAGTAAACATATGAATACCTATCATAACCTATAATAGACATAATGACCTATTAGGACTCCCATGTCCCCTTAAGACACACATGTATGGATAACGTATCTAACAATGTACATCATAAGTGATCTTAATTTGTTGTTTGGTAATGTAAGATATAATCAATACAATGAATACAATGAGTAATGATCTAACATATAATCAATACAATGAGTAATGATCTTTAAATTATCATGTGCAAGTGACTTTTTTTTAATATTACAATCAATAGTAATTTGAAACTACAAACAAACATTAATTTAAACATGCTTGAATGTAAAAGTAATGGAACAAAATAGGAGGTCATTACTTAAATTGATAATTAATTTATAATTTATCAAGTGCACATACCTTTAACTTTCAAATAGAAGTAAACTCTCATTTTTGAATTAGTTCAAGTACAACACATTTCACAATATATGTAAGAAAATGTCAATGATATATTTATATTTCAGTGAACTCATTTGAAACATAAAATTGGTTGAACACATCTCTTCAAATGAGGTCCTGTAAAATAAAAATGTAAAACAAAAACACACATGTTAATAAACACATAAATTAATATTCAAGGTATCTGAACTATGTAAATATATGTGTGTAATTTGTATGTACTTACTATGTGAAATTGCACAAGATGTTGATGTTCGATCCACTTTAACATTTAAATTTGCATAAACTGTAATTGAGACCTGAATAAGAGGTATATAAGTTCTCTAAATTGGTATTGAAAACACAAACATACATGTAATTAAATTATATAAGTACATATATATAAAAATAATAAAATAATGAAAAAACTTACATGTGTTTGATTTAAATGTAGTCATCCCATTGTACCATCTACATCCTCTCTCTTTTGCAATGCATCTATGATTGTCTCGTGCTAGTCCATTGAAATTGTCCATAATACCTTATTGGTGGTTCTCTGTTTGTATCTTTCTAATTTGATATTTGTTGCCACAACCAAATGAGAATAGTGTAAAATCTTCTTTTCGGTTTGGTAGTCTTCAAATGCTGGCAAACCATTTCTTCTTGTTAGGTATCTACGTAGCCAGGTGCCAGCTACAACAATAGACCCGATTGGATACTCAAAACCATCATCGTCTACTTGATGACATGTCAATTTTTTCTTTAGTTCCACACATCTAGCTAGCCAATACTCAATCTGTTCATCATTATCACTAGGTGCAATAACAACATAAACATGTCCTACAAGATAAGATAAAGTATAGAAACACTTTAATCACATGACTGTACATATGAAAATTATATAAATTGAAGCATGAGATCACAAAAAAATCTAATTAAATTGTGCATACCAGGTTCTATGAGGTTTGAAATATGACCATAGTCTTCTGATCCAAAAGTAACATTCTGGCCTTCATTTACTATATCATCTTCAAAATGCATGTCAGTAGGTGCTAATGATCTTTGTTGCCAATCTTCAACCCATTCTGTATTCTCACATTCTTCCCATTCACCTGCAAGACAAAATTGACAAAAAAAAGCAAGCTCCCTAATCCATATAGTCCAAGTGTTAGAATCTAAACTCCTAAATGAATGCCATTTAGCTGAACCACTAATTGTATGACAATAATATCTTGAAGGGATATTATTTTCTTCAACTAGGTAGAAGAAACGTTTGATTGTAGAGTTTTGACTTGATCCCGTGTATAAATATTTGTTACACCATTCGACAATCTCATGTGCATTTTTGAATTTAGCTTTTTCCTCAAATTTTAATTTCTCTCTACTAAGGGCTCTTTTCACACATGCACCAGCACCATCATGTTCTCCTTTACCATGTCCAACCTCAAAAAAACTCCACACATGTTGGATGTTAGTTTCCTTATGTGTCCTACACAACCAATAGAACATTCTAGAATTAGTCCTGTAAAATTATTTGACCATATCCAATTTTGTGTCATTTGAATTTGTCTCTCTTTTAAATTATCATAAAAGACCTTGAAACAATATTGGACAAATTCAGATGAATGGAGTTTATTATCACTTAAATAAAAATGTTACTCTCTCAATATTTTTCAATCCTCCTCTATACTATCAGGTGCATGCCTATAAACTATATGAACATAAATTATTACTTGCACTGAATTGTAATATTGTGGTTGTACCTCTTCTTGCAGTGCAAGCGTGTAGTTCTCTGCAAAGTCAACAACTGAAAGTATAGTACCAATTGGAAATGTATTCTTACATATGTGAAATTGTCCATCAAGCCATCTATAATATTGAGAGTGTTTAACATATTTTGGTATGATCACACTCTTAAACTCATCCATAAATGCATGACAACTAACTTTATCTATAACTAGATCACACCTTCTTCCAATCTTCCCATCCTTCAATGGATATTCAATAGTTTTGAATCTTTTTACCTCAACTAATTGTTGTCCAAAAGTAGTCAAAGCATTTTCATGCAAACATTCATCTAACAAAGATAGATTGCTGCACATATCACATGTACTAGAAAGACATGCATTTAAAAGAAAGTATTGATCATTAGGTGGCTTACAAAACAAACTTGATATGAAATCTTTTATAGTTTGAGGTGGTATTTTTATACCACATTCTTGGAACATATCTTTACTATGCATGGTACCACGTATAGATTGAAATACATCATAATGGTAACGAAATTGAATATGAGTTTTACAACAACATGTGATTCTTTCCTTGTTAATCCTTACATACCATGTTTTACACTTTTCAAAAGATCTTTGACTAATGGTAATATTTAATACCTTACCATCTACAATTTTTTTAAACAATTCAGTTTGAGTCTTGTCCAAAAGGTGTTTAGGATGTGGATCACGTATTTTTGACCCAATTCTCAATTTAAGAATATCTCTTGAATTAGGTGATACTCTTGTATTATCATGCCAAAAAATTTCAATCAAACTTTGATTTCACTAGTAAGTTTCATATCACATCTCGGGAGTCTACCACTAGAAGTCCATAAAATATTTGTTGGATCACATTCAAAGTTAACCCTTCTCTTTACAGCTCTTTCTAAAGTCTTACGATTCACATTAAGATATCCACTTATGTTGGTAATTAATCTTTTGTCAGATGTTGATTTGTTAACTAAAGTTGTTGTTATTGCTCGTCGTGCTACATTCTTATCTTTAGACATACTTCTCTTTCTGATAACATCAAAGGCACTAGCAACAGTGGATACAACTTGTTTTAAAGACTCATTTTTGTTCTTGGGTTTTGCATACATTCCCAAACTTCTCATTACTTTTTGCATTTTAGACATTTTAATTAGTTCCAACATTAGGTGACATTGAAACCCAAATTTCTTATTATAAAAAAAATGCCTATACAATCTATTAGCATGTGTCCTAATTTGTCTCCATGAAACCAATCCCTCAAGATTATCTAACAAATCATTAGGAATATGAAAATTATATTGAAACACTTTATTATCATCCTGACATGTTTGTTTAGTAGTTGGTGTTTCTATGTCTACATTCATGCAATTTTTATTTTCAAACACTTTACTATTTTCATTTTTATTTGGGATTTGAATATCATTTTCAAATTTTCTTGGTATTTCTTTCGGGGCAGGCATTTCAATTGGAGTGTTTTGTGCATGATCGTTTGACAATTGCTTCTCATGAAGAAAATATAAATCTTTTAAATCGTAATCTGCTTCTAAAAAATCACTAATTTCATCATGAGAGAAAATTTGAGGGTTTGGAGGCACACCTGTATTGAACGCATGATTAGAATGTGCACCTAAATTTTCTTGTATTGGGTTCTCTTCTTTGACCTCTTCATCCATCGCGGTATCCTCAATGTCTTTCTCCTTTGAAACATTGTTCAAGTCTCTAATTCTCTATCTTCTCTCTCGTTGACATTGTGCTTCATTCTCTTTATTTGTTGTAATCTCCTCATCTATCAGAACTCTTGTTTTCTTCTTTCTTCATTGTTTTGATCCCATGTTTGCACCAATTTTGAATTTGAATCAGTAGCCTGCAAATTGTATAAGAGGACAAGAAAATAGAATAAGCATGATGAAATTTGTTGTTGCAGGTTAAAACTATTGTTCAATCATTTCAATCATTGAAATTGGGTCGGTGGGGCAGCTTTTGGGACCCAACGAGTATATTAGAAATGGGTACCCAATTTCTTAAAAATTGGGCACCTGATTCTTTAAAAATCGGGTACCCGTTTATAAATTGGGTACCCAATTTTTAAAAGAATCAGGTACCTGATTTTCAAAAAGTCAGGTGCAATCGTTCAAAGCAATCGGGCACCCAATTTTTGAATTACAAATCGGGTGCCCGATTCGTGAGACATGAGTGGGAATTTGGTATGGCTCCTAACTTTTGCATGGGGTTTTGCCTTGGGGAAAGGCATGGCATAGGCTTGGTTCCACCAAGCCATGCCTTTGTGATCCTTTTTTTTCTAAGGCATTTAATCGACAATTTCTGGTATTGTCGTAAATTTTTTATAGTCATTCCTATTGAATTTTTTGACGAGACAAAAACCCATTATAGGTCTTACTGTTCTGATTTTAAAATTGTAAATTTTATAGTGTTATTAGTTTATTTTCTATTTTTCCATTATTTATTAATCAAAAAAATCTCCTAAATGTTAAAAAGTGACATTCACTAAAACTTTAATAACTTTTTTATTTTATAATTTTTCTTAAATTAATTTATATTCATCAATTTACATACAATACTTTTGATGTTTTAAAAAAAAAATTGAAAAAAGTGAGATTTTGATCAAATTATGTGGTCCGTACACGAGAGGTTTTAAAATTTACCTTTATAGCCAATTAATAATTAATAATAAAAAAATTATTTAATAAAAAATTAAGAAAAAATATTGTCATCAATCTTAGGTGTATTAGGTAACTCCCTTTAAAAGGATTTGCAAAAATTCATTTATTTGTGTCAAATTATGGTGTCCGTACACAAGCATGGTATGGTCTTGAAACATACATTTTGAAAAAGTAGTTTTTAAAGATCCATACCAAAAAAAAATCTATCATATGGGTGCACAAATAAATTACATACTCAAAAACTAGATTCCGAACACTAAAAATTTTATTTCTAGAGTTTTTTAATATTCAATCTCTAAATACCTCAAATTTTGACATCAATTGACAAAAAAATTCAAAAACAGGAAAAACACTTCCACTTTTTTGCCAAAAGTGAGACCCAACTTCTTGCACTGACCCATCATCTAAAATGCTAGCTTGAATGGTGGTGTTAGAGTCTTTCATATCTTCCATCTAACCTTATCATCTTCTTTGTTTCCTCCTTGAGCTTTAATACCTGCAATAATTTCTAATATCTTGCCTATATATGTTCTTACATATTCATCTTCCATCATCTTAGCATCTTGAAATGCAAAAATCTAACTTTGTAGCCTCAACTTCTTAGAATATGCATCACCTTCAAAGCTATCTTTCAAAGCTTTCCAAATCAAATGTGAAGTAGGAAGTGATTTTACCTTATTATACTCAATTTTAGAAGTACAGTTAATAGTGCTTCTCTAGCACTCATGTCACACATGAAAAGATCTCTTTCTACCTTGGTGCAAGTTTCCAAATCCTTTTCTTCAATGATTATCTTCACTGATTTTGTTAAGACCCAATATCCTGGACCCATACACAACAAATTTGTCTTCATCTTTTCCTTCCAACTGTCATAGTTTGTTCCATCAAATTTCAGACTATCTTTCCTGAACATGTTTGCCATGGATCTCCCAAAGCTGTTAAACTTTTCTTTCAAGGACTTGATGCTCTGATACCAATTGTTAGAAACAATAGTCCACCAAAATAACTAAGAGGGGGGGTGAATCAATTATCCAATAATTAAATCACTTATCTTCATTAAATAAACTTAACCATTCAACTAAAGTAAACAACAACCATACAAAGATGCACATAGACAATTACACTAGATATGTTGACTAGGGAAACCCTTGATTAGAGGGAAAACCCTGGTGGGAATGATGCCCACAAGATGATGTACTAATATAAATATTCCTTGTTAAAGGATAGACCCTATTACAAGTCTATTACAACATTTAGTACAATGAGTCCCTATTAGGATACTTTTAGTCCCTATTAGGAGATTCCAACCCTATTAGGAGTTGTGGTATAATGTATACAAGAAGAGCCCACTACCCAAACATGCAATTTAAACTACAAGAAGAGCTCACTGCTCAAACAAGTAATTTACTAGTATTTTCTTCTTTTCTTTATCCTTTCCTATGTCCTATCAACTAGACCAATCATTGTTAGACCTTGAAGAGTAGGTCATGAACCTTAGATCCAAATACCAAACCTTAGATCACTCAGTAAAACCTTGGCAATGAATTTTCCTTCACTTCTGCATTGCTCGTCTTAACTTCGCATTTCACATTCTCTACTACTTTTCGAACATTCACAATTTGCATATCACCATATCATGATAAAGGAAAATTTCCTCCCTTTATACTGAGTCCATAAAATAATTCTTGAGTTGTTTGTTAGTCCTTCTTAATTAATTATTATAGGACCTCACTAAGAACACATTACATTTAGCAATAACCATAATCTTTCGCCTTGCAACTTGAATAACTTTTTGTATATGCATTATTATGATAGTGATCTTAGCCACATCATCCTTAACATGTCTTCTTCATGTTCTCAACCTCGATCCTCAAGATGTCGACTTTGCTAGGAGATATAACAAGTTTATTAGAACATACCTTTGTAAACTCTATCTTAGAATAGACATCACAGAAACTTACATAACTTGTTCTAGACCTATCCTTTCTACTTCTGACATTAATTGCATATACTGGATACTCAAAAGTATCTCTCATAACCTTGGGTGGTTTTCATGCTTAACTAGCCATTTGTACCAACTTAATATTTCATATTAGATACCACAGAAGACATCAAACATGCTATGTTGACATCAATGACAAACTCAATCATGAATATAATATATCATCATCAAACCAATCTTCCAATCTTGACAATCTTCCAACATTATTAGACTTGGAGGTTTATTTGGCATGGTTTTCTCTCCATATTATTTATATAGGGGTTTGGAGGCAATGCCCCCAAGATGGGGTCAAGTGGTAGCACCCCTGTACAGTCCTAGGGTAGTGCCCTAGGTGTGCTCCATGATGTAGTACAAGGTGGGGTTGAGAAGCAACACCCTTGCAAGGGTTTTTAGGGGCAAGACCCCTAAAGCCAAAAATGCCCTTATATTGTAAAAGGCATTGAGTACTATTTTTCTTATTGGATGACTTATTTTAGCCATAATTTTGTAAGCAACAAAAGCTTGTATAAAAAGGCTTAGGGTTAGGGATTTCATAATGTAATGGTGATATTGTGGCTTCTTGCGGCAGTATTGAGCTGTAAGGGATTATGGATTATAATTACTGGATAATAATAATATTAGACTTGTTGTTGGTGGATGTAGCCCAAGGATTGGGTGAACCATGTTAAATCTTGGAGTCTTATGTTCTCTTTTATGCAATCTACTATTTTTTGGTATTGGTTATATTTGCATGTAACTATTATTTCTATTTGAGGTTGTAGACACATAAATTTGCCCAAATCCTGTTTCCTGACCAATTAGATAAATGTTTATTATTTATTTAATTACCTTATCATTTAATTAAATAAATTTACATTTATTTAATTCTATTCCTCTTTCCTTGATTTAAATAAACTAAGGTTTATTTAAATCTTAACCTATTCCCCTTGCATGCTAACCCATCCCCTTTAATTAAGTACTTTGTTTACTTAACTAATTCCTTGCCTAATCCCATTTAGAACTAAATATTATATTTAATCCTATTTGAGCACATGGCTCCTCCATTTAACCCTCACCTAACCTCACTAGCCTACCTAACCCATCATGCTAAACCTACCCACTTCCTTAATCATGCTTTCTTTGCATAATCATCCTAGCTAATCACCTCTTAATCCTAAGTGTGTTCTCACACATGTGTGAGGAATCCTCACACGTGTGTGAGAGATGTTCACACTTTCCTCATCCCTCATGTCTTGCATGTCTCTTGCACACTTGTCCTCTTGCATGAGAGTCAATGTGTCTCACACATGTGTGAGAAGCCATGCCTTCTCACACCTCTTGCACACTTGTCCTCTTGCATGAGAATCAAGTTGTCTCACACATGTGTGATAAGCCATGCTTCTCACACCTCATTGATCATGCCACCATCAAAGGTTTCTCACACATGTGTAAGCATATTGCCCCCTTTGAATGGTCAAAACTCTAATCCATGTGGAATCTACTTGGTCTCCACCTCATGGACACCTCATCGATCCTGAGAGATCCTAGCCCTTCATCTTGCCTTCAATATTAAATATCCGTTGCTTCCATTTTCCTATGAATGGAGAGCCCTCTCCTCATTTTCACAAGACCTTCTACCTCATTGTTATGCTGCTGGATTTTTGAGCAACCACATCCCATGAGTGATGAAATCATCTCCACTTGATGGTTTTATGAGGTTTGTATAGTGGTATTTTGATAGTTTATACTCTTTTTTGTTTCATGTTATGTTTATGTCCATGTCTTCTTTCATATTTTGAGGTTTTGCATGATAATGTAGGAATAGATGTTAGTTTCTTAGCTTTTATTCCTTGGTTACATTTTTATGCAACACATTTTGGCACACCCGGTGGAAGATTGTGATATGGAAGACCTATGCCTTATGAAACCATGATATGGAAGACTGTGATTCTTGGGGACAATAGGATGAAAAGACCATGATACATGCAAAAAATGCTAATGCATACAAGTAATCAAGCAACCATGCACAAAAGACCAAAAGAAAACCACCATTTTGCCCCTAGTCAAGCTGAAAACCCATGAATGGACTGATTGATGATGATTGGTTAAGGATGGCAAAGCTAATGCTAAGCATAATGCCTATCCAAGGATTGGGAAGGATTCATCCCATGATAATGATGTTTGAATATAATAAATGGATTATCAGTTGATCGGGTCAAATTGATGAATTGATTAGGGATTGATGTAAAAGATTACAAGATTAGATTGATTGAATTAGTATTGATTGCATAGTTGATATGTTTTTTGATTTTTTGATTTTATGGTGGATAGAAAAATGAACATGGATGAGAGTGGATGAATGATGTTGATAGGATGAAGAATGATGAGAGTAGAATAGATTTGATGTAAAAGAATTAGAAGAATTGAAAATTGATTGAATTAGAGGATGAATGAAGTTGATTGAAGTGATTAGAAGAATTAGATTGAATGTGATATGAACGAATGCATAGAATGGATAAAAATGAATTGATTGAATGAATATGGGATATAATGGATTGGGATCAATGACAAGGGAGGGTCAAGGTATGGTAAATGGAGGAAAAGCAATGGGATGTTGGTGGATGAAAGGAAAGGTGAAAGGATATGAGTGGCCCAAATGATATGGTAGTGGAAAATGCAAAGCCAAGAGCCAAGGACCATGTTTTGAAGGAGTCCAAATGCCACATACCAAGGATAGGAAAATGGAAGAGGATATATGGGAAAGGATGCACGAAAATGGCATGGTGGAACAAAGGCTAGTGTATGGAGGAAGAGAAGGCATGTGTTCTTCCAAAGCATGTATGGACATTTTGGTATTGTGCCTCTAGTATTGATCATGAGCATGGGCATGAAAGTGCAATGAATAAGTAAAATGTGAGGGAGGGTATGAAATAGGTATAATGATATGGAGGGTATGACTGAAATGTGTGATATGAAGGGGAGGAAAGGTCTGGGATAACCAAGACCAAGGACCTATGAAAGGGGGATGGAAGTATGTATGAGTATGGATGGAAAAATGGATGAAATGAACATGACAAGAACTATGGAAGGGAAGGTATGAATAGGATGTCAAGATCAAATGCATGAAAGGATGATGGAAGCATGTAGGAAAATGTGTGGATAATGCGTGAGGGATATGGAAAGTGCATAGATGGATGGAAGGAAAGTGAAAGTCAAGATCAAAGATGGAAAAGGATAAGGAATGGTAAATGGGAGTATGGAAGATATGTAAGAGAAAATGGTATGGATGAAGATTGCCCCCAGTGTAGAGTGCAAGTGGAAGAGGAAAAGTGAATGGATGGATAAGTGGAAGTGGAAGGCAATGGACACATGATAGCAAAATGAAGGGAGGACTCAAGCATCTATTTACATGAATGGTATCCCTTGATTTTTTTTCATTTCTTTGTTATTTTCAAGGAATTGTGATTATTTGCTCATACATGTTGATAGGGTAGTGAACGGAGGAAAATGGCTTATGAAAAAGGTTGGATTAAGGGGGTGGAGTGTGTGGGAGGAAGACATGGTTGATGGATGCTAGGTTGGAAGACTTGTGAAGGAAGAAAAAAGATCATCATGGGCACACACCTTGAAGGGTGATGGAAAGGAGGAAATTGTGGGGGATAGGTAGGACAAAGTTTGAATTTTGGGATATAGGGACCCAAAATGGATGAAGGAGACGATGGATTTGGGATGGTGGATTTGGGTAGATAAGAACCCAAAATGGAGTTAGAAAATGGAAGTTGGGATGATTTATGAATGAGGGAAGCCTTTGGATTAGCAAGATTGGATGCCATTTGGAATCTTTCTTTGAGATTCATTGCTACATTAAGTAGCTTTGGAATCCACATAATCTTTGCATTTTTTATTTTGAGCCTTTGTGACCTTCTAATTTTGTTTTGGATCAGATTTTTCTTTTCTTGGACATGTCGTTTAGAGGGGACATGTTGATCCTTTGATTTTTGTGGATATTTGGCTTTATTTTCTTTTTCTTTAGCATCCAATTTGTTTTCATTGGCTATGGTAGGGGTGCATGAAGAAGATAAAATGGATGGTGGACATTGGAATGAATTCAAGGACGTGTGTCTTTGTTGATCTTTAGTAGGAGCATGAGCAGATGAAGGGGAAAACATGGATATGATGGATGGGTGTATGTAAGGACCCAAAATGGAAGGAAGGGATGAAGGGATCGGATGTGGAACATAAGGACCTAGAATGGATGGAAGTGAGGAAGGAATAGGGATATGGATATAAGGTCGTAAAATGGACTTGGAAGATGAATGGTGGAAGGCTATAGGTTTGGAAGGAGGAATTTTGGATTGCGAAGGAGTGGAAGGTGTACCAACATCTTGAGACATTATTTCTTATATGGGATAGTTATCATTTTTAACACAAGATGTGAGTCCATGTATATGTGGTTCATGAGTGGATTGGATAGGTGTGAGAGGATCATGTGGAAGATTAGGATCATGAAGGGGATTATGAAGGATAATAGGATTTGGAGATGGGGTGGGATCATGAAAGGCAAAGGAATGGGTGCTTTGATCTTGACTTACAAGGGGATCATGTAGTGGAACAAGCAGATCATGAGATGGAATAGGATTATGAGATGGAGTGATTTGATCTTGAGATGGAGGAGTATTAGTGAATGGAGTGGAAGGAATCTCTTCATGAAGTGGAGGATCTATGGAGGCTAACTTTTGAGATGGAATGGAAGCGGTAAGGTGTACGGTACATGGAATGTCTTGATCTTGATTAGGAAGGGAATCATGAGATGGTCTAGGAGGGATAAATAGATCTTGAGGGATAAGGGAAGGATGGGATGGAGAAATGCTTGGATCTAGAGGAGAAGAGGAATCTATAATGTCATGCTTTGGAGGAAGGTCATAAGATGGAATTGGGTGTATGACTTTGGGTGATTGGCTCTCTTCATTTTGTATTTTACACTTAGCCAGTAATGATGAGAAATACCCCTTGCAAGCTGGGGATGATGTGGATTTTGGAGGATTAGGATTGTGTGAAGGTGGAACTATGGGTAGTTGATTGCATGGAGGATTGGGGTTGGATGGGACATGAGGACTATGATCTTCGAAACATGGGGGAAGAGGACACATGGCATGGAAGGTGGCCTCTTGCTGTTGGCTTACCAAGAGATAATTATTTAATTGTTCCATTTCCATGGCAATGGCATTTGTGTTGGAGGAAGTGTGTGGGCTATGAATGGAATTGTGCATAGTTGAAGGGTAATGAGGTGGATTTCCCTTGTCAAAGGTAGAGGAATAATAAACATGAGATGGATTAGATTTGGATATGAAGTGTTGGGGATAGATTTGATATGTGGTTGAATGGGAGGTCTAACTCCATATTGTCTTTGAAGATTTTCAACCATTTGATTAAGCAAATTCAAATCCATAGATGTTAGAAGAAGAGTGACGAAAGATTTGATGATGGATGGAATATGAACTCGAGACTAGGAGCAATTTGGACTTTGTATTGATTTGATTTGAATTGGATGGGACTTGATATTTTTTGGATTTGATTTTGATTTGATTTGATTTGATATTGGTTGGATAAGGGTTTGATTTGATTTGATAAAAACCCTATGATATGGCAAACAAGTGAATGCAAGATTTGAATTAAAGTCCAATGTTTATGAAAATGCTCCTATGACCAAAGTAGAATACTTGATGAAAAGTTGAATTAGAGGAAGACGAATGAAATTAGGAAGATGGATTATGAAGGAATATGTAAATGGATTAAATTAGAAATTTGATTAGAAATGAATGAATTTGACAAGGGGTTGAATTAGAAAAATGATGATGTGGAGGACTGAATTAGCCTCCATAGATCCTCCACTTCATGCTAAACTTCCTTCCACTCCATCCATTAATATTCCTCCATGTCAAGATCATTCCATCCCCTCCACTCCATCTCATGATTCTAGTCCATCTCATGATCCACTCATTCCACTACACGATCCTCTTTCAAGTCAAGATCAAAGAACCCCTCCATTTTCCTTTCACAATCCCACCCCATCCCAAGATCCTATTATCCCTCATGATCCCCCTTATGATCCTAATCCTCCACATGATCATATCATGCCTATCCCATCCACTCATGAACCCCATATACCTGGACTCGCATGTTGTGTTGAAAATAATAAGTATCCCATTGTAGAAAACATGGCTCAAGATGTTGGTACACCTTCCACTTGTTCCAACCCCACAATTCCTCCATACAAACCTATAGCCTTCCATCATTCATCTTCCAAGTCCATTTTAGGACCTTATATCCATATCCCTATTCCTTCCTCACTTCCATCCATTCTGGGTCATTATGTTCCACATTAGAACCCTTCATCCCTTCCTTCCATTTTGGGTCCTTACATACACCCATCCATCGTATCCATGTTTTCCCATGCTCATGATCAATACTAGAGGCACAATACCAAAATGTTTATACATGCTTTGGAAGAGCACATGCCTTCTCTTCCTCCATCCACTAGCCTTTACACTATCCTACCATTTTCATGCATACTTTCCCACCACATTTTCTTCCATTTTCCTATCCTTGGTATGGGGCATTTGGACTCCTTCGAAACATGATCCTTGGTCCTGCATTTTTTTGCCACCATATCATTTGGCCCCTCATGTCCTTTTACTATTCCTTGCATCCACCAACATCATGTTGCTTTTCCTCCATTTACCATACCTTGACCCTCCCTTGTCATTGGTTCCATTCTATTCATTCTATCTCACATTCATTCAATCCATTCATTTTATCCGTTCTCTCACACATTCATCTAATCAATTCATTTCTATCCATTCTATTCATTCATATCACATTCAATCTAGTTCTTCCACTCAATTCAATCAAATTCATACTTCAATCAAATTTTCATTCTTCTAATTCTTTCACATCAAATCTATTCTACTCTCATCATTCTTCATCCTATCAACATGTATTCTTCCAATCTCATCCATGTTCATTCTTCTATCCACCATAAAATTAGAAAATCAAAAAAATCACTTGTGCAATCAATACTAATTCAATCAATCTAATCTTGCAATCTTGTACATTAATCATTAATCACTTCATCAATTTGACCCAATCAGCTGATCATCCATTAACCATATTCAATCATTATCATGGGATGAATCCTTCCCAATCCTTGGATGTGCATTACACTTAGCATTAGCTTTGCCATCCTTAATCAGTCATCATCAATCGATCCATTAATGGGTTTTCAGCTTGACTAGGGGCAAAATGGTGGTTTTCTTTTGGTCTTTTGTGCATGGTTTCTTGATTACTTGTATGCAGTAGCATTTTTTGCATGTATCATGGTCTTTGCATCCTATTGTCCTAGGAATCATGATCTTCCATACCATGGTTTCATAAGACATATGGTTGTATTAGACCCATTTTTTATCATGTACTTGACACATTGTCATCTTGGTTCCTCATACCTTGGTGCATAGTGTTAAATATAATATCAAACTTAGGTTGTTCACACCATTGCAGCATAACCCCCTTCCATGCTCTCATCCATTTCAAGAGAACATCCATGTTCTCCTAACCCGCATGTCCTCTCGAAGGGGCATACCCTTTCCCCCTTGTCATCCTTTGTCATCCTTCCATGACTGGGGCATCATGCTACTAGTCTTATCCTCCTATCCACTATGTTTTATTCTTCTTTGATATAACATTACTAATGTTATATCAAAGAGGGGAAAAATGTAGACACATAAATTTGTCCAAATCTTGTTTCCTAACCAATTAGATAAATATTTATTATTTATTTAATTACCTTATCATTTAATTAAATAAATTTACATTTATTTAATTATATTCCCCTTTCCTTGATTTAAATAAACTAAGGTTTATTTAAATCTTAACCTATTCCCCTTGCATGCTAACCCATCCCCTTTAATTAAGTACTTTGTTTACTTAACTAATTCCTTGCCTAATCCCATTTGGAATTAAATATTACATTTAATCCTATTTGAGCACATGGCTCCTACATTTAACCCTCACCTAACCTCACTAGCCTACCTAACCCATCATGCTAAACCTACCCACTTCCTTAATCATGTTTGCTTTGCATAATCATCCTAGCTAATCACCTCTTAATCCTAAGTGTGTTCTCACACATGTGTGAGAAATCCTCACATATGTTTGAGAGATGTTCACACTTTCCTCATCCCTCATGTCTTGCATGTCTCTTTCACACTTGTCCTCTTGCATGAGAGTTAAGGTGTCTCACACATGTGTGAGAAGCCATGCCTTCTCACACCTCTTGCACACTTGTCCTCTTGCATGAGAATCAATTTGTCTCACACATGTGTGAGAAGCCATGCTTCTCACACCTCTTGCACACTTGTCCTCTTGCATGAGAATCAAGTTGTCTCACACATGTGTGAGAAGCCATGCTTCTCACACCTCATTGATCATGTCAACATCAAAGGTTTCTCACACATGTATGAGTATATTTCCCCTTTTGAATGGTCAAAACCCTAATCCATGTGGAGTCTAATTGGCCTCCACCTCATGGACACCTCATAAATCATGAGAGATCCTAGCCCTTCATCTTGCCTTCAATCTTAACCATCCATTGCATCCATTTTCCTATGAATGGAGAGCCCTCTCCTCATTTTCACAAGACATTCTACCTCATTGTAATGCTGCTGGATTTGTGAGAAACCACATCCCATGAGTGATGAAATCATCTCCACTTGATGGTTTTATGAGGTTTGCATAGTGGCATTTTGATAGTTTATACTCTTTTTTGTTTCATGTTATGTTTATGTCCATGTCTTCTTTCATATTTTGAGGTTTTGCATGATAATGTAGGAATAGATGTTAGTTGCTTAGCTTTTATTCCTTGGTTACATTTTTATGCAACACAGAGGTTAATCCTAATAGCCATGTCACCAGTCACTATGTCGCTATTCATCTCAACATCACCATGTCACTAGTGACCTTGTGACCTTGTACCACATGTCATTCCTACCATGTCATTACCTTAGGAAGTGTGACACATCTGAAATCCTCTACTACATGTCATAGGTTGGTTGGCTACTGGGTCCACTTTATCAGTTGGCACCATCATCTTGTTATGCATATCCATTTAAACTTTCCTCTAAACTTGTCATGGACTCCACATGAAGATATTTTCCTTGCCTTCAAAAGGTGCTTGTCTTTAAGAAAACATCTTAGTGTGTGTTGATATATTTTAAAAAACTAAAATGCTCCATGCCCAGTGAATGTGAGATTAAAAACTTAAATCTTTTCTTCCATTTTCATATTACCGTGGGTCCTTTTTAGCTCACTTGGCTATTTGGCAGGGCAAAAAATTTCTACTCCAAATGCCTCTTATTTCTTAATTGCATCTGAATTGCATCTACCATGGGTTGCTTGGGATTTGTTTGGTGACTTTCTTCATCATCTATGAGTGCACAGAAATGTGAGGAGACAAAAGGTATGGACTACTCCCCAAATGTAAAACATGGAGGATCATTTTGAAAGAATGGTATAGCTACTCCCCAACTACAAACCACCTTCTCCTTTGCACATTGGGAGTGCTCTTCATGTTCAGTTCCTTTCTACATGTGTGGAGGTCTCTTCTTCATGCGGTGTCTCTCCCTCACATCTAGACTAGTATTGACTTCTTTTACTTGGCATCTCTCCCTTCCGTGGACTATCTTGCAATTGATGGCACATCCTCTATATGGAGCTACTTCTCTTCACACATAGACTACAGCTCTTTGCTAGAAAAAAAAGTAATTCTCTATGGTTTTTTTTTTTATACCAAAACCATCCAACTTCTAGACAAGTAAATGAACTCCAAGTAAGTTTTGAATGGATATGGAGTGCAGGTATGAGACATAGGCAACAACTCCCACCACAACTAGTCAAAACCTAATTTGACTAAAGTCCCATATAACTCTACTATGCTACCAAAGGAAAGAGGTTTGAAACTCGATTTAGTCTAGTAAGATGTCATATAGAAAGAGAATTTCAAATTCCTCCTTCTACCTACAATCAAGCCTTCCTAACTCTTGAAAAATACTCACATCTTCTCTCCTTCATGAATCTACATTGGAAAAAGTATTGCCTTCTTTTGACTCCCTATTCAGGGGATCATTTTAAAAGGGATGCCCTTACTTGTCTGGTGAATAGGAATTCAAGACCTTCCATATGTCATCAGTTTTGATCCTCCTTCCTGGCAGCAGGTCCTTTCTCACTGTATGCTCTCCAGGTTGCTATAATAATCTCTAATTTTCTTGAAGGTATAATACTCCTCTTATCCAATAGAAACCTATCAATTGAAAAAGAAGAGAAGTCAAATGTATTAGAGGATAAGTGTTAAAATAGGATCATATGGATAACCAAGCAATTGCAAACCATTATGCATTGAGCATTCTTCAATGTTTTCGCTGTGTTGACCCTTTTGTATTTCTTTCTCCATTTTGCAGGCATAATTCCATTTTATTGCAAATGGTAAAGGATCTATTCATATTGATCTATAGTATGGGTGTCTTTGTGTTAAATATCCAAAATTTGATAAATAGAGCTGGTGTGTAGAAACAACAATATTTGAACACTTTGAAAACAAATGACCGCTACTAGTACAATGATCTTTTAACCCACTTGCATAAAGTACTGCCACATCTTTTATCACATAAGCCACATAAAGTTTGAGTGCTTCTTCATGATGTCACAACTCTATTTGACCTTGAATTTGATATGTGACATATTATAATAATTTGAATTATCACAACATTCTTTAAAACTTGCGCATCCCCACCTTATCGTCTTGATGAAGTGAGCTGGGCCCCAAAGTGGGTTCGGCTAAAAAAAATCATTTTCAAATAACTAATATTCCAAATCAATCCACTAAATAGTTGACTCTGACTAAAATCAATTTGCATCATTCGTTCAACTTTTAAGACTTGTTTTTACCGTTTCTACAACTAGTCAATTTTATACCAAGGGGTCTGTTGGCTAGCCTTAAATACTATCAAAAATACCTGATCGAGCTTCAAAAATAGACATGTTGATTCTCTTTTCTACATTCTTACACCCTACCAAATCTCATGTCATGAAGATCATTCAGTCAAAATATATTGACCATCAAAGTTACCTTCTCAAAACTACTTGCAAGCAAACATGTTAGAAAACCATAAAATGTGTTTGGTTTTGGCTTTGAAAATAGGAAAACTAACACTTGGAGAAATGAAAACTAGGGAATTAGTTCACTTTCATGAGGAAAATATAAATCTAGGATTTTGGCTTATGAAAAATAACTTGGTGCATTTGATGAGTGGTCAAAAAGTGCTACTTGGATTTACCAAACTAGGAACAGTAGCAGAAAAGTAATTTTTCAAACGAAATGGACCTAGAAAAGAGTGTTGATGGATTCATTACAACTTGCAAACTGGTACACTAAAATAATTTTTAAGTAGAATACAATGGTGTACAATCCATTTGATATCACCTATCATGGATTCAGAGTTATGACATCCCAAATAGGGGTACCGATCAATTTGCACTTCATGAAACCAATAAAACTTTACAAATTGCAAATGGAATCACATTCAAAAATTGATCAAACAGATTTGTCACAAGCTCAAATAAGAAACATAACAATTATTTTACCTCTAGAATGTAATCCAGAAGAAATTATCTCATTTTGGTCAATTGAGTCAAATTTATAACAAGTCAAACATGGCTTCCCAAAATTATGAACAATTTACATTAGTATGACAACAAAAAACAACTAACTTTGAGGCATTTAAAAACTAGTCAAAACATGTTGAAATGATTTGAAATATGAAAAATATGTTCTTTGATAGGCATAATAAACACTCCCAAAGTAGTGAGTCATAAAACATTACTAGGTGCAAGATATTCAATTGTAAACTAGGCCTCTTATCAATGTTTGACACTTAGGCAAAAATGCAGATTTGGACATTGCTCAAAATAGAACTTCATAGAATGACTCGGAATGGAAATTTACCTTCATGGGATGAGTGTATGTGCTGAATGCAAGATGTTAGAAACATTAAACACCTTTAGGCCTCAAAAAAATAGTCAGGTACATGTGTATTAAATGAGCTTTAAAAGGCTCAAAAGCTTGGAATAGTACTCAAATTAGGAAGGCAACTTTGAGGCCCAACAAACTCAACCATGCTACCCTGAATATAAAAACTTGCACATAAGTATAATCAGTATCCACAAGAAAATAAAAATCATCATAATATTGTTCAACTAGGGACGTAGGAATCCTACTTCTCTTTCTCATCTTTTGCTTGAATTCATCAAAATAACTATCCATAACATTATCAAAGTTTGCTCCAAACTGCTAAACAAAATCACTTATTTGTTGTTGCACTAGTTGGCCTTGACTTCAAAAAACATATTCAAAAGTAGGAAAAGTATTTTGAACATAATAAAATATGAAAACAATTAGGGAACTCAACTTACAATTGTATTTTTGGCCTTCCTAATTGATGACAAGTTTTCTGCCACTTGAGTCAATTACAACTCAGAAAAATTATATGTATAATCATTATTTAATATCTTCCATGTTTGGTCAACCACAATATAGGGTACACTATTGAACCTACTCAATTGATAAAATTTATCCTTGCCACAAATTCAATTTCTAGATTAGTGATGGTAGAAGTAGTCATTCCATGTTTGTTCTACATAGTCATTGTGTTTGGCTCAATTACCTCCTTACTCTGGCATCATATAGCTCTTTCTCTTCAAGAGTAGGATATCCTATAATTTAGTGGATAATCTATTTGGTAAATTTTATTGGCCAATTCTCTAACCATAATTGCATGTCATGAACTCAGCTTAAAACTATCTTGATCTATTCAATTTTGAAATCACAAGGGAAATCTAGGTCGTGGACTAACCCTTTTTCAGCAACATTCTTGTGTCCAGCCTTCAATGCTCCATTTTTTCACATTTTATATGCCTCCCTCAACTCATAGTCTCCAATCTTACTCATTTTTCACTTAAAGAATGACCTTACATTGTGAACCATTATGACTTTGGGATCACAATCTTTGGCACAGCTCAAAAATTTAGAGGTGGACAAGCATCATTTCTAACCAATTGAAAATTCCTTACCTCCTTGTCTTTCTTCTTCATTTCAATAGTTGATCTTGTTGCCATTTCTTTAGGTTAGGGTTCTAAGATACAGGTTCTGAGTAACTCAATAACAATAAGCATTTCATCACTTTGTTGTATTTGTTGATAATATGCTATTAAATCTTCACAAATTTTTCACAAATTACTTGTTTAATCATATTGATTCACTATATAAGTTCTTTTATTGATTGGTGGTGAAAATGACTGATCAAATTCACTATATAGACTCAAACAATCAAATTAGGTCTTCCATAAATGTTTTGTACACTAGTGGGTATAATGCAGTTGTCTCAATGTTCACATGAGAACTTGGTTAACTCCATTCCTTACATCACTTTATAAAAAAAAAACTCAGTCATCATTAACACTTCCACACTTATCTTAGTTAATACAAAATTTTGGTCTATGTTGTACAACTCTGTCATTACATGCATCAACTCTAGTGTTCGACACCAATTGTGTATATGAACTCTTTTCTTGGTTCTTGCCTCAAATCTATCATAATGCATCTTAACTTATGCAAATATGTATTTTAACACATCTTATGTTAGGAATTGGTGTATAATATAATATTCAACTATACATTTCCTTGCATACCTTCTTTGCTTAATTAGAAGTAGTATGATCACCTGATCCATTGGATTGGGTGGTCTTAGCTTCATTGCTTCTAGTACTACTTACTTCTACCTTCTTTTTCTAGGTTTGGTTCATCTAGTTTTTTGTCATCTTAGTAGTCTTATGACCTTTTTTTTTTCATTTCTAGGTGTTAGTGATTTGGTTTTACAATTTCTACTCAAGTGACCAATCTTCTGACAACTATAGGAAACCAAACATTCATTCATATAACTCTTGGATTTACCTCTAAAATTTGTCCTAATACAATTTTCTACAATATTTCCATATCCACCACAATAATGACAAATATACCATGTGTTGTAATCTCAATTGTAGGAGCTACCTTATTTAGATGAATTTTCTTTCCTTTTGGTTGTCCAAATAGGTTTTACCTTAGATTTTCATTCTTGAGCTTTATCACCATACTTATGACAATTGTGGTAGCATCCTTCAAATCTAGGTGCAATAGGTGCCTTACTATTCTTTGATCTATATTCTTGTGTCTAATGTACATGCTTATTATAGTTAAAGCAATATCAATTAAATTTAGGCTTGGGATTAGACTTACCAATCTTGCTTTTGTAGACATTTTCTATATGTCCTAGTTTCCCACAATGATACCATGTAGTTTTTTTGTTCTTTGGTTTTGCATTCCTCTATTCTCCACTATTTGATGATTCACCTTCTTTAGTAGATGATAGGTGCTTGGTATAGCCTAGTCCATAGGTGTTATCAGATCTTCTTGGTGTTCTCATCATTTCTTCAAAGTATCTAATAGTTTCATTAGGTTTTTTCATCCTCTTAATAGGTTCCTTCTTAGATCTTAACTCATTCCTTAGTTGATCATTATGTGATCTCATATTTGCAATTTCCATATCTTTCCTATTCAACTCTTGATTTGCAAGTAATAGTTCATTTACCATGTGCAGTTTATTTTTTGTAAAATTTTTCACATCAGATTTCCTTTCATCAAGTCTAGTGTGTATTTGTCTCATTATCTTGTGTTCCTCAATTTTCCTTTTTAGTTTAGTCACTTTGCATAGTCTTACTGATTGGATTTCATTCTTTCTTTTTAGTCCTCTAATCTCTTCATGCAATATGTTGTTCCTCTCCAATAGGTATGCTATTGTTGCATCACTTCCACATGAATTTCAATTGTCAAGTAATCCTTCAATGTATTCTTCTTGATATTGAGTGTCATTCTGCTAAATAACCAACTCTTTCCTTCTCTT
The DNA here is from genome assembly GCA_028749045.1 of Cupressus sempervirens. Taxonomy (NCBI): domain Eukaryota; kingdom Viridiplantae; phylum Streptophyta; class Pinopsida; order Cupressales; family Cupressaceae; genus Cupressus; species Cupressus sempervirens. The sequence goes on along the minus strand of CM053792.1, from coordinate 167,518,795 downwards.
TAAAGATTTTTTCAATTCCTCTCTTTTTGCTTCAAGTTTATGCAATATAATCTGTACATCAAGCTTCTAATTCTCAATTATCTTTCCCAACTTGTATGCCTCCATCTCCAAAATCTTAACTCTCAAGTGGTTAGACTTCTTCTAAGAGAACTTAGCTTTGATACCAATTGTTGGAAGACTATTGGGAAAGTAAGATACTAAAAGTGAGGAATGAATCAAGATCTATAGAACTTTTATCCTTATAAATAAATAGAAAATTATTCACCATTAACCCTTAACTCAACAATATCACAAATCACTTTAAAAAGTGTTGCAATGATTTGTCTGATCTAAACTATGATCACAATGATAAGCTTGAAAGTGAATGAACAACACATAACACAAAATATTTGGTTACTCATAAACCCTCCAAGGTGAAGGTAAAACTAGGGTGGGGATGACACCCACAAATCTTCACTATTATAGCAATAAAGTGTGAATGTTAAGGATATAATGTTTGATCACTTCTAGTGATCTACCCTGTGAGGGGCCTGTCCTTCTAAGAGCTTACAAGACTTATTCAATCTACCTTGATTGAAGGATTTAAAACTTACAAAAAAGTGAGCAGTTAGGCCTATTAAGGCCACTCTATTAATATATTTTCTCCAATGCACTTACTAGAATGTATAAGTACCTAATCGTTTGATTAGCACTATGATGCTAGATTATAGATCTCCTCTTTCCAATTCTTGATCCTCTCTCTAATCTAATAATCCTTTTATGTACTTTACTACTTGGTTTATCTTTTTGTTTATTTCTTCTAACATCCAAATATAGCCTCTTCTGCATACACACTTCTCTCCTTCACTCGGTCACTGATTAAAGTTTTGGATCCTTCTTAAATAGGCAAATTGGTAAAGCTTCTAGATCAAGATCAAGGATTCGTATTCAACACTTTTATCATTTATGCATTCCCTTTTTTATCGGTTGCATGTCTTGCATAGGGATCAGTGATCAAAACAAAATGCATAGTCATCTCCTTGAATTACTCCTTGATCATTAAAACATGCATATAAGTCTGCCAAAATGGTTTACATAAGTTTTTGTGCTATTTCAGAAACATATACTAAAATTGGCTTAATCAACATAAACATTCTCGATACTCTACCATAATTGTTATCTATATGTTGTCACTCTACATTCACACTACTCTATATAAACTACCACTCAACATACTTTCTTATCTCAGCACATATTGGAGTAATAAAAAACCACTAATTTTCTTGGTGGTAACTACTCCACAGTCCATATATGATATTTACAAAAATCAAATACATTTCTTGACCTTAATAAAATGGTTGGATCATAGTGATGATCGACCAATGTCTATGCCTTAAAAATAACTAAGTGTTTGACACTAATTGGCAACTTGACTTGGAGATCAACAATCTCCCCCTTTGACATTAGTGGCAAAAACTTTTTTTTATGATTTAACATTACATCCAAAATTACAAAATAGTACTCCACCTTAGATTGTGACTTGGTCTACATAAAGACTTCACAATATACATCATATTACATTCGAAAAGTGTACATTCAAATTGGTCAAACATTATGGCATACATTTCTGGTTATTTTCATTTTGTGACTCTTATTCGCTCTTGTAAAATTCATCTATTCCCCCTTGTTTTAATCACTCATGGGTGTTGGGATAAATGGGTTAAATTGTATTTGTCCAAAAATGGTTTGTGAATCTCTAGAATCATGGCTAGTGCATTATCACAACTAGATTTGATAATTCCAAAACTTGAATTTTGATTTCTAGCTGAGCAACTAGATCAACCAAACTGGCTACAATAGAGAGATGGGGATCTCTCTGTACTAAATCCTTTGCAACTTTCAATTTCCTTTGTATGACCTCCAAATGAACTGTAAACATTTTTGCGGATGGAGATCAATTTAGCCCTTAAGTTATTATCTTTAGCCATCAATTTAGTTAATCTCCCTTGAGAAAAAGTCAACCTATTAAAGAGAATGGAGCTTGAACTTGTGTCCATGCTCAAAGAATGTCCTATTGAATTTTAAAATGAATGAAGCTTCTCAATAAGTTATTGGTTTTCCTTAGTAAATAATTATACATCACAAATCTTTTTATACAAGAATGGACATTTTGTATAACTCCTAAATTATTTGCAAGGTTAGAAAGTTCAACCTATTTTATTGCAATCTCTATTGAAACTTTCTCCAACACTTTGGTCTCAAACTTCTTTTTAGACCACCTCATTATTTTCTCATTAGCCTTTATATCATATTGTTTACCTTTTCAAAAATGTAAACTAAATGATCTATTACAGGTATTTTCTCATTAATACCTTGAATATCAAATGCATCAACAAAAATATATTTGATTTCATGTAATACTTGCCTCGGTTGATGTTCTCTCTTCATTTATTCTTGTTTGTCTTCCTTGACAACACATCTTGCAAATCTACATCTGATCAAATGTCATATTGTTAGGATCAAACTTTGGAATCACTATGATCTTATCAAGTGTAATTGGTTTTCCAGGTGACTTGATCTTCTTCATCTTTTTCACCTTGGGTGTGATAATACTTGATAAGGTTATATGTAATGATGATACTTCATCTCTCATTTTCAAAATCTCTTGACTTTTGGTGTCAATGCTAACTGCAATTGTCTCCTACTAAGTAGATACCACCTATTGATCAAGTGTAGTACTTGTCTTTATTTCAGTCAATAGAGAGGATTCTACAGTCGGCATCTGAACTAATGCTTGAACAACCTCTTTCCCTTTTTTCTCTTGTGTCTCCTTAGTCCTTAGTGGTACAACATCCTTTGTCCCCTCAACATGAGGTCCTAAGGTATCAGTTTCAAATTCATCCGCTTGAGCTTGGATGCACTCATCTCCTTTTTCTTTATCAATTATAGGGTTGGCCTTAGGAGGTGGATGCAAAAGTGGGATTAATAACTTGCCTTATCCCTCAGCACTTTCACCTTGTATACTTTTTTCTTCAACTTTTATTTTAGTTATTGGTAAACTATTAGGTATAAAATCAATAGTTTATGTACTCTATATCCTTGGATAGTCATGAACTTTAATCAAAATTGGATTTATGCATGGAGGAGGTGTGTCTGAGGTTTCCTTTGTGATTGCTTCACTTTTAAGCTCTTCCTAAGTCAAGGCATTGACATTTAGCTATGTATCCTTAGTTTCATCCTCAATAGTAATATCTTCTTGATGTTCACTCTCCTCTACCTTCTCCCTTATTGTGTCTTTCAAGTTATCAAGCTCATCAAAATCTTCTTTATTATCAAGTTCAACTTGACCTGATGTCTCTTCATCCTTCTACTCCTTGTCAAGGATCATGCCAAAAATCATTTCCAAATAAAATTTATTTTCTGAACTACATCTTCAATTTTATTCTTTAATACATAAAATACTCTATATTAGAGAACAAATATGTTCCTATATTTCTCCACGAGTTTGACATTCTTTTTCTTACTCAAATCAGGCATTATTTGTGCCAATGTTTCTCCATGATAATGGGGATTATTTAAAAATGTTTATTCCAAGATTCTATGGTTTTACATAAAGTAAAATGGATTTAGCATTTTTCTATAAATAAATGTGATTGATAATGGTTTGAACATGAAATGTATGCTCTATATTTCTCCATAAGACAACTTCTAATGGTGTACATTTGGAAATGAGTTATTAATGTCCTTAGCTTCCATTAATTTCAAATGGAATAATATTTTTTTCTTTATAGACTTGATTTAAAATTTTGATGGTGTTTTTAATTTAGGTTTGGCTAACCTCGAGTCACTTCAATTGATTATCTTAGTAGATGAAAGATGGAATGTAACATGCATCATGATATTTTTGGTCCTAGCTATGATTTCTTTTTTCCACTTCTCATTTCTCCCATCACAATTTTTTTATCAAATTTTATTTGGATACTTTCCTAAATGACAAATGAAGACTTCACAAATAAATATTGGTTAAAATAAAGGCTAAATCATTTTGGTATAGAGTGTGTTTGTGGTATTATTGTACACATGTTTGTATTCTTTGAAAATGTGTACCTATGTGAAGAGGATATATGAAATATTATATGTCTCCCTAAATTTTTGAGATGTTGTGAAGCTATTTTAAGTATAGTGTGGATATTCAAGTGTTAGTTACCAAAATTACTAAGCTAAAGGTATCTATATATCATTTGGTTGAGTTATTGTTGTACATTAGTAGTGATTTTGTAGTCTTGTATCCTTCTTTTTGGAAATTTTTCCCTCTACTAGTGATCCTTCCTTTAAGTAATTAGCCCTTTAACAAAAAGCCTTAATTTTTTAAAATCACCTCGACCAGTGTTACCCTGATAGGTTTTTAGATAGTTGATAGCAACTCATTATTTTTCCTTTAGCAAGGTTTTCTAGATCAATTTGATGTTTCACATATTTTGTGATTGTTGTGCTTTCATGTTTTTACCGTTCTTCAATTAAGTTTTAAATTACAATTGATGGAATAGATCAAATTTGTGCTAAGGTATAAAATAATTTGGGCAATTGATTCACTTCCCTAGTTATCTTGTATACTCAAAAAAAATACTCCTTTCATAGTGAAACTTTCCAATAAGAGTAAAAGGTTAAGAAAGGTATTCCTTAAAGAAAATCTTATCATTGAGGTTCCTGAATAAAATAAGAAAGAGGAAAATCTATTGGACCAAAATTGGTCTCCAATCAAAGGAGAACTAGATCTATCACTTCTAGTACCAAAGTGGACAACTTGGGAGATCCTTTTGTTTTTAATTTATCCATAATCAATCTATCATAGATAATTGATCCAAGGCATCTTTATCATGGGTTGAAATCCTATTAGGGTTAATATGTTGTGTTGTCTAAAAATTTATGTCTAACACATTATGTTATCTTTCCCAATGTTTACGGTGGACTAGAACATTACTTTTTCCAATATCATGGGATAATATATTGATGAGACACATTAAATTCTTCATCAAGAAGAAAAGTCTTGCCAAAAATATAAAGCATCAAAATAACATGTGTATATCTTCAAACTTTTATCACATTGATGAGACAATAAAGATCTAAGAAGTAAGAAATGCATATTAATGAAATGACATGTCTAAAAAACATATAGTAGGCAAATACATCGTGCTTTCCATTTGAACATTTATTTTCCAATGAAATCATTTGAATATTAGTGTCTATAACATAGTGCAAGAACTTAAAATTCAATTATGAGAAACTTATTTTGCTTTGTAAACATGATTCTAGCATGATCCCATGCTCATTTATCACTATTGGAACTACAATTGGAACAATTTTTATGTTGACATTGATGTCAAACCTTATTGGTGAGATAGGTTCTACCTGAATAAAGTTCCATATCAACATGATTGATTAAGAGGATTTGAGAAGAAGAGATAACAAGAGGACCTAGTGGAAAGGTTGAGCTATGTGGAATTACAATGTGCACTTGATCAATCACACTTTGGCAAGATAATGTGTTGTTTAATCATAACACTAAGTGGAGAAGAGAGTTGTGTTAAAGCATGGAAGAGATTATCAATAAAGAAAAAATGCTTATGATTAACTGAGCTTCAAAGAAATATATTAAGGAACTTATCGTTGAAGTCAAGCTATGTTAGATTTGACCACGCAAATAGTAGAAGCTGAGAAAATTTAGTGTCAACTAAGCCCAAGCAAATGAATTGAGTGAAGAAAATGTAAGTTGAGCAAGAGAAGATAGTGATGAATGAGTTATCTAGTGATGACTAAGGCCAAGGAACATAATGTTCATCAAGTGTCAGCATTTGATAGTTTGTTAAGGAATCTCATTTCTTGGCCGACATAGTTGAATCCTTGGAATATGGAAATCATGTTAAAGATAACAATTAATGAGCTAGAACATTTAATTCAAGGAAAACCATGTTTCAGTATTTATATGCATGGATTCAAAGAGGAGTTTAAAGACATTCCTAGAAGAGTAAGGAGAAAATGAAAAGATGGAAGGATTCGATGAATCTAACCTAACCCTAAGATTTACGATTGTGTTTAAGTGGAAAAAGATCAAGCTACCTATTTAAGGAGGTATAAGGGATAAATTAATGAGGGTTAGCAAAGTTGGTGAAGACCTTAGCAAGGTTGGAGTAGTTGTTAATGCTATTGACTAGCGAACTTGAATAGAAGGCTAAGAAGGGTTGTGAAGTGTGATTTCTTGAAGAGTTTCCATGAAGATCAAAGTTAGTGATGATAATGAAGGTCACCTAGTTTATCAGCATGAGTTACATTGTGATCTAAATTTTCAAAGTGAGTTGTATTTGTTTAGATCAACCTATTGTTACTTTCTAATCATTGTATCAATTTGAAATCCTTTAATCAAGGTTGACCTAACAGTCATTTTTAAATCCTCTAATCAAGGTGACATTCTAATGGGATGATCCAAATTCCTCTAATAAGGTCACTCCTAATAAGGTGATTAAATCATTTAACAAGTCACACCTAACAATGTGTGTTGTAATCTTTAAAAGGGTTGGCTCGACCTAATAGATCTCACTTCAAAAGAGTGAAATATTGGTGACATATTGTTGGTGTTTTTTTTCCAAAATTGGGTTTCCACATTAAATCTTGGTGTCATACTGTGTGAATTTTACTTGAGATGTTTTAATATTAAAGTTTTACATACTACAAGTTTTATGTTACTGATATATTGCTATTGACATTAGGCTACTTAATATTTAGATCTAAATTGATTAAAGTGTCTAAAAGTTTAATTAGTACATCTAGACTTGAGGATAATTGATTAACCCCCTCCCCACCTCTCATTTATTATAAATCATTCTAACAATTGGTATCAGAGTGTTGGTGCTTGTATAAAGAAATTTTGAAGGGACTTGAAGCTAAAGATCAAAATGTTCATGAAGGAGATACCCAAGTTGAACAAGGAGGATTTTCCTTCATAGAAAAGTCTAATGAAGTTGCACATTGCTAGAAATAGAGATTTAGTAGTATTCTATTTGGAGAATAATTATGTGGTTGTACCTACACCTATGATAGCTTAGTAGATAAAGGAGAAATAAGGACACAATTAGATAATGTTAGAGATTGCATATGCCCTAAGCTACTCAAAGTTTGATGATATTAAGGAATGTGATATTGCAAAGAAGATGTGGGACAATTTAGAAAAGATCCATGGAAGAGATAGGAATGTGCTTAGATCTAAAATCATAAAGATTGAGAGGTAATTTTGATGATATGAGAATGGTAGAAGGTGAAAACATTGCCAAATATGTTGGAAGATTCAGAGAAGTTGTGAATGTTGTCAAATGAGCTAATGGAAAGATGAGTGATGAGACTATAATCATCAAGGTACTAAGAACCCTACTTTGTATTTATGCTATTGGATTTTTTACAATACAAGAACTGATATGCACTTCTAGTAATGAGCTAACCTTGGATAGTCTAGTTGGTAGACACATTGCTTTTGAATTGACAATTTTTTATAATTTTGATGTCCCTATTATTGAATATGTTTTCAAGTCAGAATTGGTTTTGCATAAGTCTAATAAGAACAAAGGAAAGCATGAGACTAGTGAGAGTGAATCTTTTGATGATGATCTTGAGGATCTTGAAGCATTAATGGCTAGGAGACTTCCTAGAGTTAGAGGAAAATACAAAAGTAAAATCCCTATAATCTATTTTTCATACAATAAATTTGGACATATTGTTGCAAGGTGTCTCAAAAGGGATGAAAGGATGAAAGGAAGGACAGCAAGTTCAAATGAAGAAGATATGGAAAAGACAACAAAGAATACAAAGATTACAAAGGTAAAGGTAATAAGTCTTGTTACATTACTCAAAAAGAAAGTGATAGTGAATCTAACAATAATGATGAAGAAATTGTTTATGTTGCTATGAAAGATGATTCTAATGAAGATTAGAAAACTGAACTAATTTTATATGTGTGTAAAGGTGATAGATGGATAATTGATATTAGTTTGTCACATTACATGACTGGTGATAAAAGTAAGTTTGAAAGCCTAGAACATTATAAAAGAGGCAGTGATAAGTTTGGTAATGATGTACCATATTTTGTGAAAGGAAAAGGATCAATAGAATTAAGTGATAAGATCAGATGTAAAAATCCTTATTGGGTTGAAGGACTTAACTACACTTTGTTGAGTGTGGTACAACTAAAAAATTTAGGCTATAAAGTTGAGTTTTAGAACAAGAAAGCTAATATCTACAATGATTCTAGAAAATTGACTAGAAATAGACATTGAACCAGAGGTAATTTTTTTTATCTAGACCTATTTGGTGACACTTGTTTGTTTAGAAAATGTGAAGATATATGGTTATGGAATAAGAGGATATGACATGTGAACTTTAACAATTTGTTAAGTATTAGTAAGATGAAGAAAGTTAGAGGGATACCAAAATTGAAGAAACCTAATAATGTGACATGTAAACAATGTTAGTTGGGAAAAATTGAAAAATCTATGCTTCTAATGTTATTTTAGAATTGATTCACAATAACCTTTGTGGATCTATTGGTGTGCGAATCTATTGTAGTGAAAAATACTTTATTCAATTTGTTGATTACTACTCTAGAATGATGATTGTGGTGTTTCTTATAGAAAAACTTGTTGCATTTCAAATGTTTAAGTGATATTTAGATAGAGATGAGAAAGAAATAGGTAAAAGCCATAAGTGTCTAAGATTTGATAGTTGAAGTGATTTCATTTCTAGGGAATTCAACACACTCTACAATGATAGAGGAATCAAAAGATAAATGTCTACACCTAGGACCCCTTCACAAAATGGTACAGCTGAAAGGAGGAATGGATTGAAATCATGGACTATGTTAGGACATTGATGATAGAGAAGAATGTTGCCCCTAAGTACTGGAGAGAAGTTGTAAGTACACTTTTTTATACCTTGAATAGAGTACAATTCAAGAAAGGTACAAACCTTACACCTTTTGAGCTATTATATGAACATGCACCTAATGTGAAGTATTTCAAATAGTGATAAGACATATTCTCTGATTATTCCACTAAGAAAAAGGCATATAAGTGTTTGAACTCTAACACTAATAAAGTAGTGGAAAGTGCAAATGTGAAAGTTGATGAATATGCATAAAAGAATGAAGCTAAATGTAAAAAGGAACCTAAATATTACATAAGCTTTATATACATTGATGAAGGTGAGCCCAACACCTTATCCAAACCTTAAAAGAAATTTTATGAGTAGAAGAAGCAACCAATATATGTCAAGTTATAGGAACAACATATCAAGTATCTAGAAGTGCATGCCAATTGACATGTTGAGTATGTTGAGAAAAAACAAGTTGTTAATCTCAAATTGGTTTTGACAAGTGAGTGTCTATACACTTAAGTCATTTACTTAGTTCATGTTGAACAAGTAACATATGCAAAACACAACATAAAAGTTAGAGCATGTTGAGTAAATAGTATGTGTCGATTCATTCAAGTGCTAAGTAGATAGTATGTGCCAAGTGATTCAAGTGTCGAGCAAATAGTGCATGTTGAGTCATTCAGATGTCGAGTTACAGTATTGAAGTCATAGTGTAGAGAATGTTTTTATGGGTTAAAGTTTAAAGCATTGATTCACCCCCTCCCCCCCACCCCTCCCCCCCCCCCCCCCCCCCCCCCAACCAAGAGTTTACCTTTTCTATTGTAATTCCAACAATTGGTATCAGAGCCTTGTTCTCTAAAAGTAAAGCTTTGTAGCTTTGAGGAAAGATCTTGAAAATGGAAGTTTACAATTTGGGAAAAGTTATTGAGAACCATGAGATTGAAATATAACTCATCCTACATTAGTTGAATGAAGCAAGAGAAGATCTAAAGAAATCATTGAAAAGAAGGAAGGAAAATTCTATTGAGGAGAATGATACACAATACCAAGAGATGGGAACTACTAAACTATTTGTAGATGGAAACTTCAACGAATTTGATGCAACAATTGCAAATCTAATGGATAAGAACAGAACCCTAGCTAAAGAGACCAGAAATCTTAAGTTAGAGCAAGAATCACATGCCATATTACTATGTGAGGTGATCGAACAAAAAAAGAAAGCTATGGAAGATAAAGTTATGATTGAAGATGAGAAAATAATTTTGACCTATAGACTAGAAGAGAGATCATCAGAAGTACCTAGGATTTCTAGCATACAATTGGAAACTTTGAGCCAAATGATGGTTGCAATTCATGAATTGAATGCAAAGGATATTGAGATCACAACACTAAAGTTGTAGAATGAATAGTTGAGCAATGATCTAAAAAGGGAAAAAGAGTTTGTTGAAAGCTTCAATAAACCTACTGAAGCCATCAAGTACTTTGAAAAATTGATGAGATCCCCTAGATCTAATAATGATACATCTATACTAGGATACATTAGTACTAAAGATGGAGAACCATCCAGAAGTGTTGAAGAAAGAAGTGACAAAGGTAAGAACTCAAAACCTACTTTTCATAATTGTGGTAAGTTAGGACATACTACTAATGTGTAGAGGAGAAAGACTATAAATTATAATGCTAAGAAAAAGAAAATGGGTCACTGCCACAAGTGCAACAAACAAGGTCATTAGGCACATGAATGCAAGACTAAAACCATGCACACTTAGAGATTTTAAGGATATTGTTATAACTATCAGAAGTATGCACATAGAGCTTTTGAGTGTAGATTCAAATATAACTAGTCATCAAACAAGTAGACAAAGGTAACCAACAATGAAAACTATTATAATTGGGATTATAATAAAAGGTATAGTTGTTAGTACTATCAAGAGTATGGACATGTTCCTAATAATTTATTAGAACACATTTTAGAAGTGATTACAAAAGGTGGTTGAGTCAAACTACATGTTTTAGCTATTTGAAGACTAGTCACATCAATAGATACTATCCAACAAGGTCAAAGGTACCAAGTTGTGAGTTCAGCAAAGGAAAAGGCAAGGTAGATATTGAAAATTTTAGAAATGAGATGAACAAGACATGGATGAGAAACCAGGATTATAGCACATCAAGTGCAGATGGGATCACTTAACCCAATAGGTCAAGTGATCACACCTCATCAAACTAAGAAATCAAGAGGTATGTGGGATTGATATTTAAAAGATTTACCATACATTAGTTCCAAAGATTTTATTTTTTGAAAATGTTACATATGCATGAATAAAGATGCAAAGTGGTGATAGAAATTAAGAAAAAATCTTTAAGTTTTGTTAGTTTTTCATGTTACTGCCAAGCATGAAATAATTTCATATTGTTATTGAGTGGAATGTTAGTGGATGTCAGTCTAATGATATTTTTTAGTTGAGGCCGAGCTTGTAATGGTTTCCAAGCGTATGGAAATACATGTGGATGCCGAGTGAGCCAAAAATTCAATTGATGTCGACCTTACAACTATGTAAGCACTTAGCATTAAATGTAGCATTTTAAGGGCTATTTGATCAATTTCTCATTCATTTAACATCATTTAAATTCAAAGAAGTGCTCAAAGAGCTAAAGGAAAATTGGAGAATTTGATCTAAATCATTTACAAGAGATTTAAATGGTTTTTTGACACCATCAAGTAGAATTTATAAGGTATTTACCATGTGTCGAGCTAGGTAGTTTTAAATTTCACAAACCCTATATTGGTGTTTGAAAATGTTACCCATTTCCAATTACCCTGATGAGAACAAAATGCATCTAGGGGCAGCTAACTCCCATTATCAACACATCCATTTAGACACCAAGCCAGCTATAAGGCTATACTCCTTCTGCACTTTAGGCTCTGCAAAACCTAGGCGGGTGAACCTATAGATTCCTTATATGGTACCAGTTATCAAAGCATACACTGAATCTAATACAAAGTAGATAGAAACCCTTATTTCTCCTAATAACTTATGAAATAAAATATATCTACAGTAGCTATATGCAAAACAATGAAATTCATAAGCTGAGTGAGGGCATTCTATTTATAGCTCTTCAACATGAAAGGGAAATTCATTTGATTAAATATGTTGAATTAACAAAACGTCAAATATGCAACAGTATAACCAGTGATCCTATAACTGATCAGTGCCTAATCCATTGGGCAATTCCATGAATTCAAAACATACATCTGTGACATCAGGACATATCTCATATACCCAGACATCAGATCTATCCAACCACCTTGTGATTCAAACATCAGTGTTCATTCAGGTCTCATTCTCATGAAATATCCTTCTCAAACAACCAGTAACCTTGTTTAAACATATCGAGCATTTACTTGGCCCTTTGGTCCAACAACAAAATACATCAAACATACAACCTGAAAGGGATGCAAATGGGTCTCAAATATTTGTTCTAAAACCACATAAGACTTACAGATTATTGAGACAGGACACAAGAACCAGAACAAAACTAGTGAAATTGTTGCTCATATGTATTCATTTCCTTGAAACTATACATTCAGATGCATAAAATTAAAACATGAAACAACCTAATATCTCAGAACTATCTATATCATCTCTACAATGTTGTTCACATGAGAGTTCTGCTGAAGAAAAAAAATGGTGTCACAGTCATGGAAACATGTCAAAGTACTAGAACCAATGGTCTCATAGTGCAAAAATTGGAATCCCTAATGGTATCACAGCAATGAACTTCTTCTTCCCAGAAATTGGAACCGTCTAAATGACAGAAAGAAAGAATGATATAGAAGAGAAAGAATTTTTGGATCTGATCTTTTCTTGAGAAGTGTCCACTTGAAATTCAATCTTCTGGCAACTGAAAACTTCGTCCTTCCTTCTCCATCTTGATCTGATTTGATTTCATCATGGCCTTGTAACTGATTTGCAAAATATCCCCTCCTGAATGATGAAATCCCTTATTTGCTAAATATCTTATTTGCATCAAAATGCTAATAAAACTTGCTTTAACTGACTCAGAGATGCCCCCAACTAAATTCTCCTTGTCTTTTACGCATTTTCAAGCTATTAACTTGCCAAAAATCACAACTGAACTTCTTGGTCTGAAAACAGTTGCAATTTAGGTACTTGATAGAAAACCTCATGTAGCTCAAACAGACTAATACCTGTGCAAAAATCAACTCCAGAATCGGAAAGTTCATCTTCTCTCGATTTCGGTGATACATAACATTGCCTATCTGGCCTCTTGAAAACCTTCTGAAAATCATTTTGAAAATGACTCCTCTACTAGAAAGTTCAGGCTTGCACTCAAGACATTTTCAAAAATTTAAAAGTTTCTAAAGTTTAAACTTTAGAAAAGAGCCTCATTTGAGTTTTAAAAAGATGCACGTCAAACTATTCTTTTATAAAAATAATAATAAAATATTATTATTTTTTATTCTTTAATATTGCCCTCTCCTTCAATCTGGGTCAACCTTCAATTGACCAGCCTTTCTGCCACGTGGTGGCCTCTGATTGGCCGATCGGTGCCACATCAGTGCTGCAAGGACCCAGTGCCACATGTCGCAATCCCGCTTTCTTGTAATATTTAACTTGGGCGCAACTTATTTTTGCGGGAAAGCGGGCACCACATGATCCCAACACGTGTCAACATATGGAGCAATCTCTGTTTTCTAGTGCCATGTCATCATAGGTGCACTTTCGATTAAAACTTTACCTTGTCTTTCCCTCCATCACTAGACCCACGCGAGCCTCTCCAGCCTCAAAAGGTGTTTTCTTTCATTCACAACGTAAAACGTGTGATTTTCTATTTAAAAAGCTAAATATAACTTCACCCACCCAATGTGGGATATATGACTTTGAATGTTTTTTCCTTGTGCTCACTAGTATGCGCCTTGGTTTCTATTATGTGCTGCGTGTTCTTCTCTTTTTATGCTTTAGGCTTTACTTTAATACTCTGTTTTGATGTGCCTCCTCTTTATTTGTGCCTTGGATCTACTTAGACAGGCGTTGCTTGGATGCATGGAGTCATTTTTATGTGTTGCCTCCTTCCATTTGGTGGCTTCTCTTCAATTTTAAGACTGCGGCCATTTTGCCTCCTTGATCACGAGTTGCATCATGGCAGCTCCTCTTTTTAATGCTACTACTAGCGGATTGGCGGCTTCTTGTTACTCATGTGACCTCCTCTGCAACATAATTTGGTGGCTTCCTTTTTGAAATGCCTCTGTTCATTGCTTCTAAACAATGGCTTCTTCTTTGTATTAGTGCTAAGACGGCTACTCCCTTTCATTTGATTGCGTTGACTGATCTCTGCTATCTCCATACGCAGATATATGGAGGGCCCCTCTTCTTGTAACAAATGCAGGCTATATGGTTTCCCCATGCTATTGGATATCCCTTCAATGCTATGAGAGCTTTATTTTATTAATGCTCTAACTCTAACATGTGTGAACACTCCCTCTACAACAGACATGGGAAAATTTTTCTATAGGAGGGACAATTAGCTATTCCACATGGCTCACGGAGGCTGAATAAAATTGATCATGGAGTTGACCGGCTTGTCTGCTCACGAGGCTGCCAACTTAACATGGGCATTTTCTTTCTCTGTAGGCGGCTTTGACTTCCACCCCTGCTTCAATATGTGGGGTCTTTTACCTTTTGAAACCGCAGGATCTCCTTCATTGCGTGGGTGACTTCTTCATCAGTCACTTATTCTTGTCGTTGCTTGCCATTTAATAGCATGAGCTACTCCTTTTCACACGTGGGTGTTGTTCTTCCTACGTTAGGCCTCTAGTCCTTTTCTGGTCCTTTTCTTCTAATGCTTGCTTCTCTACTTGGCGTCTCTTTTCATTCTCAGACGCTTATCTTTTTTATTGTATTAATAAAGGTCAGAAAGCATCAACTGTAGCTACATTTTGGCTTGGCATCACTTCAATGACATTGCCAGTTTCATATCAAATGTCTGAACATCCCAAGTTAAACTCAATGTGTCGCACACCTCTTTCATAGTCCTCACCAGTCAAATGCTTGTTTTCTATCATACATGCAAAACACTGAGATGGGGAAACACTATTAGGCTTTTTGATGGTCTTGTTAGCATTATTTGCTGTTTCAATCATTGCACAAGCTCTTAAGCACTCCATCAACTTATCTTGAGTCCCTGACTCCTTATTGCTAGATGATTTATAGAGCAACTCAACATCTACATGGTTGTGGTATGTAATATAAAATTTAGGATCCAAAGCAATTGTCTCAATATCTGAAATGACCATCCCTTCTACATCATTTTGAGATGTGCCTCCATAGATCCATCTGGTCTAGTATTCACAATTCTGATGAATTTAGCCAGGTCCCATAGTGGGTCCGGCTAAAAAAATTTTGTTTTCAGACAACTGATATTCCAAAATGATATAATGAACCTCCGATACTGATTCAAAGAAAATTCAATCAACAATCTATCATTAAAAACCCATTTTATCACTTTTTGTCAACTGTCAAATTAGTGCCAAAAGGTTCGTTGACTGGCCTTAAAAACTGACCAAATCACCTGATTAGGCTTTGAAAACTGGCACACTGACTCTCTGCTCTACATTCTTCCACCCTGTCGAATCTCCTCTCATGTCGAATTCGAAGTCAGAAGATATTCGCTGACAGAGTTGACCACTTAAAAACACCTGTAGATAAACATGTTAGAAAACACTATGCTGGGTTCAAAATTGGCATTATAAAACTGGGTTATTGATCACTTGGGGTTCTGAAAACTAGGATATAAGTTCTTTGCCATGAAGAGAATATAATTTCATGTTTTGAGCTCATGAAAAATTAGAAGGCGCATTTGGCAAATTTCCAAAAATAGGTACTTGGAAATTTTAACTGGGAAATGTGTCAAAAAGTAATTTTTGGCAAATGTACGAACATATGAAAATATGCAAATGGATTTGTCATGACTTGGAAACTGGCATACTTCAAGGATTTTTAAGAGACAACACAATGATATAATCTATTTAGGCTCACCAATCACTGGATCAAAGTTATAACTTGCCGAATAGGGGTACGGATCAATCAAGATACCTTAGCCATAACAAAATAATATAAATTGGGTTTTTGATCACGTTAGCAAACTGATCAAAATGGATTTGTCATGACCTCAAAATTGGAACATATGAAGTGTTTGACCCCTAGAATATAATGCAAAAAGAATTTTTTCATTTGGGTCAACTGGGTCAAAGCTATGATTTGTTGAACAGGGCTTCCCAGAATTGTGAACAACTAGTCAAATGCACAAAACAATAAATGACCAACTTTGAGGGGTTTGAAACCTAGTCAAATAGATTTGAAATGACTTGAAAACTGAAACATAGGTTCTTTTTTAATGCATACTAAACATCCCTAAAGTGGCTAGTCAGGACACATTTCCGGGTGGAAGATATTCAGAGGCAAACACAGCCTCTTGTCACTATTTGACACAGGTAAAATTGCAGATTTGACACTAGCTCAAAACAGGACTTCGCCAAATGACTCAGAAACTCAATTTAACTTCACAAAATGCTTAGGCATGCTAAATGAAAGGTGCTAGAAGCATTAAACACCTTAGGTATCTCAGATGGATAGCCGAGTACATAGGCATTAGAAGCGTTCATAGGGCTCAATTTTTTCAATGGTGCTCAAAATTGACCATGCAATTTTTAGCGCCAATACCCTAGATATATGTAATGGTGTCCAATTCTTTGAAAATGAAAGATGTAGAGGGAAATTAAGTTCTAACTATTTAGTTAATTAGCAATGAGATCAAACAACATATTTTCAAGACAATTCCAAATATAGCATATAAGTAGGATACCTCTGGTGCATTGTCTATGATACCACCACGAATCTTGATGATTCAAGATGCTAGGAATTGTTACACATGTAAGATAGGTAGCATAGGAGATATGGAAATAAGAGAATGATATGGAAAGTTATGCAAAAATGGAGCATTGAAGGAAGAATTTAGAATTGTAGAGAAGAAAGGGTTAACACGTGCCCTAGATTTCCTAAACATCTTCAAAATAGAGTGTATTAAGATTGTCTTAAGAAGAATTCATGATGGCTCTGTATGGTTAGAAAATGGGCCATTTAAAATCACAAAGAAGATAGTTCATAGGATAACAGGGTATCCAACCCTAGATCAGCCAAAGACCATGAGAAGTCAGTCAAAGGAGACTATTGAAATGAACATAGGGGTTGTATGGAATAAGAGGGCAATGACTATTGATACTATCGCATATCCCTTGATAGCTTTTGTAGTGAGGGTAATAGCACACAAATTTTATCAGTCTAGTAGATTAAATAGTGTACCTTACACTGTAGTAGATATGGGCTACAAAATTGTGAAGAATCATACTTATGATCTTACCAAGTTGTAGTTGCAACAATTGATTGAGAATCTAGGATCTATAAGGAAAACCAAGAATGTACAATGTAAATTTGGATCTATTCTAGTATGTATTTTCTTCTATGTGAAAAATGTATTTCCTACATTTGGTAAGGTTGAACAGAAGGTGAATAGATCAATTGTAGTATAGATAGGAGAGTTCATTAAACAATTGGGTAATAACTTTGATTTAGTAATGACTAGTAATTTTGAAGATTTTAAGAAATCTATGAAGAAGAGATTAAGGATACCAGTCTCACTAGTGGAGGAATATTTTAATGATGTTTTCTTCCTAGTTGATATTGATTTCACTTATGTACAAGTAGTAATTCCTAGGGTAAGATGGCTAAAGCCATTAGGATATGAGATAAATGTTGATGAGGCCTCTGCAAAAATCACAACATTACTTGTAGAATAAGTGGACAAAGAAGCCCAAGAATTTGGTAATTATGACTTGGCCAAATCAAATATTACCATGGAATTGAAGACTACCTCTATAATCAGGAAGAAGAACAAATTAGTGAAGAAACTGAAAGAGAAATTTGTGAAGGAGTCAAGGAAGAGGAAGAATAGGAAGATGAAGAAGAAGAAGAAGAAGAAGAAGAAGAAGACACATATGCTCAAGCACCATTAGCACTGACACAAGGTCAAGGAAATGATCAGCAAGAGGAGGAAGTAGAAACTACAAAAAGTGTTGAGGAAGAAGAAGCCAAGGAAGCACCTATAACTACTGAGAAGAAGAAAAGAAAGGAAATGACTAAACCAGTGACAAAACTAAAGAAGATTGCAAAACCTAATCATCCAAAACCTAAAGAACCTACCACAAGGGCTAGTACATGAGTCATTGAATAGAAGGCTAAAGAGATAGTCAAGTCTAAAGAGATGGAAGTTGGAGCACAGAAAATACTGAGGAAAAAGTATGTTGCTCAAGCTAAAATTGATGAGGAGATGATTGAATTAGATGAAAACAACCAATTCTAAGTGGTGAGTCACAATCCATCCTTAGACATAGATAATTTATGTGAGAACATTAGAAACAATGCTAACTTATTAGGTTTCTCTCACATTGAGTTTCATAATATTGGAAAGATTGAGAAGAATCAAGTAGAGGAAGAAGTATATGCCATGATGGCTACATTTAAGAATGCTCCTCTAGAAATTTCCAACTCCATACGTAAGATTTTATATGATAGAGTTGAGCAGAAATGACACTATTGTTTAGACACAAAGAAGAAAATTAGGGAGATAGCCCTCACTCAATTTATGGCAGAACTTAGCAAGGCAAAAATGTCTAAAGTTGTTAAGAAATATGTTGTTAGATTTGTGCCAAAGTAAAGGGCATTTAGCATATTATAGAAAACATAGAGGATTTTGTCCAAAAGTCCAAACAAATGTGGAAGATTATATATGAACTATCCACATCCAAAGTAGCTGACCAAGAACTTATTGAGTTGGGAGATGATAAAGAAGATGACAATGATCAAGGCACAATAGAGCGAGGCACTAATATGAATGTTGATAATTAGGCAACAACTGAGGAAGAGCAACAACAAGAACAAAGTGTACAAGATACACTAATTTTGAGTGCCAATCCTCCATAGGTGATAAGTGCAAACATCAAAACTATCAAAGTAAAGGATGTTTCAGACACTACTACTCAGTACATCAATCCACTTATAGAAGAAGATTTGAAAAGGATACCTTTCCAATCCACTCTCCAAGACAAATTATGTGGCAAACCTATATTAGTAAGTGTTGATGACATATAAAAGACAAAATTGAAAACTACAAAGGAGGAGATGAAAACACAAGAAAAATCTATAATCACTCCTCAATTCACAAGTTTACAACCTTCACAACCCACTATTGTTTATCAAAGGAAGGAGATAGCAAGTTTCACTATCAGTACACTAATACAAGCTACTCTAGTCTTAGAAAATGCACAAGAAGTTGAAAAAGACAAAGTTGAGACGGTTGGAGTAGACAAGGTTCAAACACCAGGTAATGGTGGGACTCCAAGAGAAATAGGTTAGGTAGATGTACCTACACCTCCAACACAAGATCAAGGTGCAACTAAAACCAAAGAGGTAGAAAAGGACAAGCCTAAAGAGACTAGTTTGACATCCAAGCCTAAGAAGTTACTCAAAATTCAAGCACTCATGACATTACTAGAATCCAATACTCCTTCCAATCAAACTCTTTAGAGGTCGAGCATAGATGCAACACCTTTTCAATACTAAGTGGTGATTCATAGCTCATCTAAGGTAGAAGAGCTAATTACTTATGGAGATGTTAACCTATATGAAGAGATTATATTACCAAAATTTAATTATGAATCAATCACAATTGAGTAGATGGGTATACCAAAAGAGGCCCTAGCAAAGAAGAAACATCAAGAACTACTCAAAAGGGAAGATAGGCAGAAGCAAGCTTTGATTGATATCAAATAGATTTTCTTAGATTCATTTAGTCTACCTACTCTAGATGAAACAAAGCCAATCATTGAACAATTGACCACTATAGTGGAAAGAGTTGGTGACATAGACATGGATACTAATGTCAAACTATTATAATGGTCTAAAAAGAAGTTCCAAAACAAAGTGCATGAGAAGATATCTAGTGATATTGTACTAACACAAGTTGCATTGGCAACTATGATAGATAGTGTGAAGAAGGTCCTAGAGAACATTTTCTCTCTGTACAAAAAGCTATGTAATCCTACACTCTTCACACAAGAAATAAGGAATCACATCCTAAGTTTGGAGAGCCAAATGCAGTTATCTAGTGCTTTATTGCCCAAGTCTCTAGCTCAAAGTGAGAAACATTTTAGGACCCTGATCCAATCCCAAAGTTAGTTAGTAACATTACAAGCAGATGAACCAACATTAGGGCTAAATTGATAAGCATCTAGTCTACATTGACTCCTCATATGGATATTTTATGTAAGGAGCTAGGCTATTCAAAAACACTTATGAAGAAAGACCCCAATCTTTCTAAATTAGATGGCTTAGTACACCTTTTTGCTGAGCACAGGGGGAGTAAAGAGAAAAATAGGGGAGAGAAAATGAGAAGAGAAATGAGATATATATACCAAAGGGGGATTAGGAAATAGAGATAAGTGTAAGAGAACAAAAAAATGCAAAAATTAGTTCAGTACAGAACATGGAAAGAGTATTAATTGATAATAGAGTATAGTGCATCGAATCAACAACTCAGGGGGAGATGAAATTTTGAGGTATAAGTCATGTTGCAAAATTTTGATATTTTTGAAATTTTGTAGAGAAGTCAAATAGACATCTATGTTATGCTCATAGGAATAAGATTATTAATGAATGACCAAGTGTTTTTGACACTCATGTCAAAGAGGGAGATTGTTAATCTCATATTTCTGCTGACAAGTGAGTGTCTATACACTTAAGGCATTTACTTAGTTCATGCAAAACAACTAACATATGTCAAGCACAACATAAAAGTTAGAGCATGCTGAGTAAATAGTTTGTGCCAAGTTATTTAAGTGCTCAATAGATAGTATGTGTTGATTGATTCAAGTTCTAAGCATATAGTGCATATCAAGTCATTCAGATGCTGAGTGATAGCATTGAAGTCATAGTTAGTGTTGAGCACTAGGGACTTGCTGAGTAACACAATTTTGACATAGTTTTTGGGAATACCTATGTATTACATGCATCCAATCAAATAAAGGGAAGGTTTAAGTGGTAATATAGATGAATCATAGTCATTGATTCATATCTAATCCTAAATCACATAAGTCTTCTTAAGGAGGACAAAACCCTAAATGTTCTAAGAGTAGAGTATGAGTAAGAAGGAGAGTATGCATGTGCAAATAGGAAATTCATGGTGACCAAGTTATTATTATCTAAATTGCATTGTAGAATTAGTTAAATGAGAATAGAGGAAGGAAATACTAAATAGAAAAGAGACATCTTATGAAGAAGGATCAAGAATACATTAGTTCAGAGGTGATCTGACATCAAGTAATAGAGTCCTAATTGTAGGATCATTGGTGAGACATTCTAACAGGTGAATCAGTTAAATCTCTTAAAAGCGTAGTCCTAATAGGCTATATTGAAATCCTATAAAAATGTGCTTACTTAATTGTGAGTTAAAGTCCTTTAACTAGGCACACTTCTAACAGGGTGTTGAAATCCTTTAACAGAGTAAGACCTAGCAATCTTTGTAAGCCTTTAATAGGGCAGACCTTTCACAAGGTAGATCATGTTTCATGATGAAACATTGTAACCTTCATTGGGTACACTTTATTACTACAGTACTGAAGATTTGTGGGTGTCATCCCCACCCCAGTTTTACCTTCTCACTAGAGGATTTTTGGGTAATCATATATGTGTGAAAGCTTAGTTGCTTACATACTTAGATGTATATTCTTTACAAGGTATTTCAGTTTATTGAATTATGAGATGGATGTGTGAGGAATGTTTTTATGGGTTAAAGTTTAAAGCACTGATTCACCCCCACCCACCACCTCAGAGTTTACCTTTCCTATTGTAATTCCAACATAAGTGATTGTTGAAAAACTAGAAGAGAAAGAAGAAATACTTGAAGTGATACTTGAAAATCAATCTACAAGATGAACATGAAGTAAAAAAAAGAAGAAGAGAACCTAAATTAGAAAAGTATGTAAGAAGACATCATACACCTGATCAAATCATTGGAGACAAAGACTCTAGATTTATAAAGTGAAAAAGATTGAGGAATGACACATTTTTACTATATAAAATTGATCCCAAATTAGTGAAAGATGCTTTGAATAATGAGCATTGGATCAAAGCAATGAATGAAGAGATTGAACAGATAGAGAAGAATAAAACTTGGTCACTAGTACCTAGACCAAAAGATAAGGATGTTATTGGATCAAAGTGGGTATTCATAAATAAGTTAAATAAGAAAAGAGAAGCAAAAAGAAACAAAGCAAGGCTAGTTTGTAAGGGATATGCACAAGAAGAAGGAATTGACTATGGAGAGACATTTTCCCCTATTGCAAGATTGGAAGGATTGAGAACATGTCTTACATATGCTAATTACAAAGGGTTCAAAGTATACCAGATGGATGTCAAATCTATATTTCTGAATAGAATTCTGGAAGAAGTCTACATTGATGAACCTAAAGGATTTGTTGATCCAAAAATAAAGATATGGTATGTAAGTTGCACAAAACTTTATATGGATTGATAAAAGCCACTAGAGAATGGTATGAAAAACTGCATACATATTTCATAAAGGTTGGTTTTACAAGGACAAATGACAATGGAAATCTATATTTGAAGACTGATTCTGACAAAGAGATAATATTAGCTAAGATATTTGTTGATGATATTATATTTACATGAAAGGATGCATTGTGTAAGTCATTTGCAAATCAAATGAGATAGGAGTTTGGGATGTCTATGTTTGGAGAGATCAAATTTTTTGTTAGCTTACAAGTGTATCAAATGAAGAAAGGTATCTACATTACTCAATCAAAATACATCAAGGAGATACTCAAAACTTTTGGTATGGAAGACTCAAGACCAGTTGAAACACCTATGGCTATTAGACATTAACTTTCGAAGAATGGTGATTCTATTGATTTAAATCAAACCTTGTATAGATAAACGATTGGTATGTTGCAATATTTTTTTCATAGTAGACCAGATATTGCAGTAGTAGTTGGGATTGTTGCTAGATTTTCTACAGATCCTAAGGAGAATCACATGATGGCAGTGAAAAGCATACCAAGATACCTAAAAGGAAATAAAGATTACGGACTATATTACAAGAAGAATGACAAGTTTGAGTTGAAAGTGTCTACTAATTCAAATTGGGCTGGTTATGTTTATTATAGAAAAAGTACAAGTGATGGAGCTTTCTTTCTAGGAAAGAGACTAGTTTCATGGACAAGTAAGAAGAAAAATTGTATTTATCAATCCAGAATAGAAGTTGAATATGTAGCTATAGTAGTTAATTACTCTAACATAGTGTGGATTAAGCAATTTTTGAAATGAATGAATAGATTGTTGAACTGATTGTTATATTATATGATAACACAAGTGCTATAAACAAATTTAAAAATCTTGTGATGCATACCATGACCAATCATATTGTTGTCTAGTATCATTACTTGAGAGAGTTGGTATAAGGAAAAGAAGTAAGGTTGGAATATGTGAATACAAAGGAATAGATTATTGATATATTCACAAATGCTTTACCTGAGGATGCACATGAATAGCTAAGAGGTAAACTATGGGTGATTCCCCTAACTTAGGCTAGTTAAGCTAAGATGGAGCTTTGCATCAAATGTGTTGATTAGAATATCTTACAAATTGATGCACAAGGTCACACTTTAGGACTTTCCTAAAGATGTGAAGTGAGAAAAGCACAAGATGTTGAATCAGTCATAAGTAGAGATGACAAAAGAAAAATCAAGTTTAGAGAACTGACTAAGAGATATCTACATGTAAAAGATGTATGTGAAAAAGTTACCTGGTGATGGTATTGGAGTGTCTTTGTCTTTGTTGTCAAAGAGGGAGTTATTATGTAGTTATCATCCAAGAGAGAGAAGTTTGTGCAATTATAATATGAGGAAGCAAATAGAAATAGATGTTGTGAAGAGGGTGATTGCATAAAGATATAAATCAATAAAAGGTTTTTTCATCAATCAAGAAACTCAAAAGTTTGGGATTTTTATATCAAAGAGAGAGGTGGTTGATTTCATGTCCTGATATGATAGAGGATGTCTATGTTTTGTTATATCTAGAGGTGTTGGATATCAAAGTCGTATGGATGAGAATCACAATGAAACTACAAAGGGATATTGTTGGACATTGAGATAAGAATCAAAATGAAACTAAGGATATTAATGAAGATTTGATAGTTAGCATAGAGGGAGTTTCTTGAAGAAAGTAAATGTTTTGTATTGCATGTAACTAGAAGTGTTTCCATCAACATGAAAGAGGGAGATTGATAGAACTACAATTGGAACAATTGTTAAATTTTCATTGATGTCAAACCTTATTGGTGAGATAGTTGCTACATGAGTAGAGTACCATATCAACATGATCGATGAAGAGGATTTGAGAAGAAGAGATAACAACAAGACCTAGTGGGAAGGTTGAGCTTTGTGGAATTATAATGGGCACTTGATCAATTAGACTTTGGCAAGATAATGTGTTGTTAATCATAACTAAGTGGAGAAGAGAGTTGTGTTAAATCCTAGAAGATATTACAAATAAAGAACAAATATTTAGGCTTAACAGAGCTTCATAGTAGAAGATTAAGGAACTTATAGTTGAAGTTGAGGTATGTTAGTGTTGACCAAGAAAATAGTAGAAGCTAAGAGAATTCGGTATTAATTGAGCACTAGTAAATGAACTGAGAAAAGATAACATAAGCCAAGTAAGAGCTATCTAGTGATGACTCAGGCCAAGGCACACGGTGGTGGCTGAGTGACAACATTTGACAGTTTTTGAAGGAATCTCATTTCCTGACCAACATAATTAAATTTTTGGAATATGGAGAGTGTGTTCAAGATAATAATTGATGAGTTGGAGCATTTAATTTAAGGAAAACTATGTTTGAGCATTTCTATGCATGGATTCAAAGAGAAGTTTAAAGAATTTTCTAAAAGAGTAAGGAGGAAATGAAAAGATGGAAGGATTATGAATCTAACCTAAACCCGAGATCAATGGTGGTGTTTAAGTGGAAAAAGATTAATCTACCTATTTAAGGAGGTATAAGGGCTAAACTAATGGATGTTAGTAGAGCTAATGAAGACCTTAGCGAGGTTGGAGAAATTTTTGATACTATTAACTGGCAAACTTGAGTAGAAGGATGAGAAGAGTTGTGAAGTGTGATTGCTTGAAGGGTTGCCAAGAATCTCAGAGTTAGAGATTATAATGCAGATCTATCATTGGATCATCATATGAGCTACAATGTGATCTATATTTGTAAAGTGATTTGTGTTTATTTGGATAAACTTGTTGTTTCTTTCTAACTATTGTATCAACTTGAAATCATTTAAACAATGTTAACCTAATAGTCATTTGTAAATCCTTTAATCAAGGTGATATTATAATGGAATGATCCAAATTCCTCTAACAAGGCCACTTCTAATAGGGTAAATCCTTTAATAGGGTAGCACCTAATAGTGTGTATTGTAACATTTAACAAGGTTGGCTCCTAACAGAGCTCAAAAGAGTGAAATATTAGTGACATGTTGTTGGTAGTTTTCCCAAATTGGGTTTCCACATTAAATCCTAGTGTCATACTTGTTTGAATGTTATTTAAGATGTTTTATAGTTAAAGCTTTACATACTATAAGTTTATTATTATTGGGACAATGGAGTGCAAGTTTTATGTTACTAATATATTTCTATAGAGATTGATATACTTAATGTTTAGATTTGAATTGGTTGAAGTGTCTAAAATTTTAATTAGTACATTTAGACCTAAGGATAACTAATTAACACCCCCCCCCCCCCCCTCTCCAAGTTATTCTAAATCATTATAATAATCACTTGTATGGATATAGGTATTCCTTCCATCTATACTCTTATTTGGTCTCTTTTAGTCACTTACATGAATGAAGTTGTAACAAAGATTAAATTTTTTGATCTAATTTATTTCTTCTTCCTTTTGTAGCCTAAATCCACTTTAGTTGTGGTTTTAAGTGAAAGGTGTAATTTGAGCTGTGTCTTATATATAAAGGCAACTTTTGTACATAATTTATGTGTGGTTCTCTTTTATCTCTTTAGAATAGCTATGTGCTACACTTGCAATTTTCATTTGCCTAATATAAGATAAAATGTCTTTTTGCCTTTCAATTTAACCATCCTGTGCATTTTTTCTCTTGTGTTGAATGTTCCTAAATTATCTTTTTATTTTGTATATTGTATTAAATCTTATTGATAGTTTTTGTTATGTTTTATAGGGATAAATATGGAATCAATCAACCTAACCACAAATGACGAGGGAAACCAAGATTCACATCCTAATATAGGTCCGATTATCACAAGAAAGAGTGTTAATTTGTAACCTAATACTAAAGGGTGAATTCCTTGGAATTACTTCTCCATCACCTCCACCTTAAGATGGTTTTATGAAGGTAGATATGTATTATAGAGATGAAATATAAGGAATGTGTATTGAAATATAGAAGGAAAGAAAACTCACTTTTCAAAATACAAACTAGTAAACAAGTTGTTAAACAATCTTTAGAACTGTCAGACTTCGTTATTTAGACCTAAAAATTTGAGATCTACAAAACCCAAAAATGGTTCATCTTTCTAGTATAGTAGTCAACTTTTGGTAGCAAGGTTGACTTAGCAAGGTCAAAGTTTTCTCATGTTCAATAGTATTTGATTGCAAAAAGAAATTGAATCTCTAAAGTTATGTGAAAAGGGTATTCAAACTTACACTCTATTTTTCCTTCCAATATTTGCAACCTACAAGAAAAAGGGTTATGTTTGTTGATAATGCTAGTAAGTAATAGAAGTAGATTTAACATGAAGCAATGTGAATCTATGAATGTGTTATTCAATTTAGAATGTAATCAAGTATGTAGATGTAATGTCCTTGACTCAACTTTAAAAATCATAAGAGAGGAAATCAAAGTAAATCAAAACCTTCATGAATAAACATGATTTAAATTTGCCTTAGGAATGAATGTGGATCTTGGAGGGAAAAAGGTACAAGATGCAACAAATGACCTTAAATGATGAAGAGAGATATTGAATGTTGAAATCTTTCATAAACTCCTTCAATCACTTGAATGTTTAATCCTTTATCTTTAATGGATAACTTTCTTAAATGCCTTTGAAAAATGTTTGAGTTCTTAAGAGCTTGAGTGAATGTGAATGATGGAATGCTTGAATACTTGTGGATGATCAAATCATGTATATGATGGATTCTTGATGGATGATATGAGATGCAAAATGAGGAAAATTGATGGGTTTGTATATAAATTAGATTAAATTTCCTCCCATTAAAAGATCAGGCCTAAAATTAACACCTTGGGCCAACCCTAAAAAAAAGCCCGAGAATGGGACCCAAGAAAGGTCAAATTTTTGCCCTAATTGAGAATAGTTGAACTTTGTCCCTACTAACCAAGTCTAGAAATCCTTGACAATTTGTTGAGGCCCCATAATAGGTCTAATTTTTTTGGAACTCCTACCTTAGTTTTATTAATGACAAATAGGAATACCAAGGAGAATTTTTCAAATCCTACCCCAATTCCATCTAAGGGAATAGATAAAGATAAGAAGGAGGAGAAATCCAAATAAATGATGACATCACATTAATGGGTGCTAAACCATCGTTAAATCGAAGTGCTTCCAATTTGATATGGTAGACTTGTGAATATATCTCCTTGAAAAACCTATTAAGTTGTAACTATTAGATAACTAAGAGGGGGGTCAATCAGTTATGTTCAATTCTCTTGCAGTCCCTTCAGATAATTTAAATTCCAAAAAAAATTCATATACATCAAAAATAATCACTCAGTGTATTTACCCAACTTATCATTTAAATCACTCAATCTCTTTACTCCAAATTGTTCATTCCTTTTTCTATTATAACCGGTTGATAGTAATAAAACTTAGTTATTATTGACCATTAACTTAGTTGTTACCAAGTTGCAGTAAAATGAAAATAACATGTTAATCAAATTGCAAGATAACAACATTCACACATTTGACACTAAGATTTGTAACATGGAAACCATGTAAAGGGTAAAACCACCTAGGACTAACAACCCTATATTTTCACTCTTATGAAGTAAGATCGAGTGAGATCAACTAAGAGCCAACCTTGTTACAGGTTACATGGACATTGTTAATGTGACCTTGTTAGAGGATTTTAACCAAAATATCATCTAGACCTTATCACTCCTTGATCCTATCTAAAGGAATTACAAACATCAATAATTGATGTTACCATATAGGATTTCATAGACGTGTTAGGTCCACTTGGCCTATGCAATTTTATGCTATAATGATTAGAAAGTAATAGTATAAATTGATCTTTTAGGTATAGCACTACCTTGCTGGTTTAGATTTCCTTTTTGCTCAATATCTTTCTAATCTCTACCCTCTAATCACTTTACTCTATTCTCTTGACTGGCTTATTCACTCCTTCTCTCTTTCTCCTTCTTTCAACTCTTCTTGTCTCACCTAGCTCAACTATATTATTTTAGCTTCAGCAACTTCCCACAATCACCATTCAATTAGCCTCTAACCAACAACCAAAAATTATCTTGAAAATCTCCTTAATAGTCATCTTTGTGCTTCCAGAATCTTCCATTTATCATAATTTAATCATAGTCCTTGATCTCATATTCATACCAAATACAATGTATCTAGCCACATAGAAAATAGAACTTTCATAGAACTTTTTGCTTATCCTTATCCTTCTTCAATATCCAACATCAAATCTTTATTGAATTTTCTCATTCATTGATCTTATAACAAACTTAATTTGTGCCTTTGAACATCTCAAACATTCCATATTTTCATCAAAAGTTGGCCTAGTATTCCATCTTTTAAATCATGCTCTACTAGTTGTTACTAGGTCAATACTAGACTCGCTCGAGCAATATTTAATGTCCAACTTCACTTTGCTAGCTACTTGGTGGACACTGTAGTCACTTGGTGAATATTACCTTCCTTCTTTAACTCAGTTTAGTTTGTGTATCTCAATACAATACAATATTTAATGATTGTAAAAAAATGAAGCCAATATTACATTAGCATTGTCCAACTCATTCAAGTTTCCATTGAATACCATACTTATCAACTTTGTCTTCAATGTGTTTTCTTCAAATCCTCTTCAACAAACAAATAATATGGCACTCTATTGAATTATCATAATGTCTAGCCAACTAAGACTTGACATCAATGACAACATAAAAACTGATATGAATCATTTATATACATTCATAGCATTAGCAATTACATTATCAGTTGGGGATAATAATTTCCCACTTTGGAATTGATGGAAACACATAATATATGATTTTACATTACAAAATATTACATAAGATAATCAAATGAGAGTGAATAGAGAGAAGAGAATGCGCTCTACTAGGATTTGTATGGATTTTGTTTGAATCCTCCTTTATTCATCGCCTCTCATACCACATTTACTGTGGGATTTAATTTCAGTTATAATGGCCTTAGCCTTCTCTGACCCAACAATTGGTGCTTGTAAGGAAACTTGCAACAAAGAATATAACCATTTCTACATAACCCATAATAGATCTAAAATAAATATGGAATTAAAATCCACATGCAAGAGAATAGACAACATACCCACAAAAATTGTGACACAAGATATACCATGGGAAACCATCATTGAGGGAAAAACCCATCCTCCAAAAGCATTCATGACAATGTATTTTCAGCTAAAAACACCATTACAATACAACCATGGAAGCCTTCAAAGCCATAGCCATTACCAAGCAATCCATGTGAACAAGCATGAATCCACACATCCCATGCCATGCTTCCAACCTTTAAAAATGTTCCCTTGGCTAACATGTCAAGCCTTGTCCCACTTGACTCTTTGCCTTTTTGCCTTATGTCTTCTCTCTACAACTACCATTGTGGCTATAGATATAGTAGCAAGTCCCACAAAACCACCAAGTGGTATTACATAAACCATGTGCTAAAATCATGTGCTACCTAACCCATTGACCCAACATTTGTTATTAGAAATTTAATTCTTTCCCCCAATATTAAATAATTACATGAAATATTATCACAATGTTACAATACAACTCATCAATTATATCCAATAGGAATCTTTACATGTTGCACCTCCATCTAGGTGCTCCTAGATATAACATTAATGAAATAAAAATAATACAATATAGCAATATTATGCAATGTGTGCAACACACATAATATCAATAATCTCTCACTTGTTGTATACATTGCATAGGGTCAATTTGTAGCCACATAAATGAATAAGGAAGAAATCCCTCCCAGAACATCCACCATCATGGATCAAAGTATACAAAGTTATCCATCCTAGTACTCACAACAAAATCAAAGTATCTAGCATTTCAATCATGAATGAAGCCACTTCCTATTATGCCACTGCCACTGGACATACATAGAAGTCATCCAAAGAGAAAGCCACCCAACCTATTGCATTAGAAGATCATAAAATCATGTACCAATTGAAATATTGAGCACAAAAACCTAATCCAAAGGTAATCACATGTATCCGTAGTTGTCAAAATATCCATAGCTGAAATAGCACCCACAACAAGTGTTAAATCCATCCAACTATCCATACCTCCAAAGGTATACCAAGTGAATCTCACATCATCAACATATCCAATCTATAACCTGCAATCACAAGCCTCAAGAGCAATACTTGCCACATATAAACCAAGAAGCTCCCGTGGCAAAAGATAATGTCAAATCTATAACCAATCCACTCACAACATCTCAAAGAAGTAAACCAATGTAGTATCAAGGACATCCACAACATATAAACTAATAACCTGCAAGAATAATTCTCATAAAACATCTCCAACACTCTCTCAAGTTTCCCACAACCAACAGAGGAAAGAGATAAAGGAATAACCATGTCATCTCTCACATGACATACATGAGCACAAACCAGTGATCATAATCTATAACCAATCTCAAATCCAATGTAAGTGAAATTGAAAATCTAGGAAGATAACCAAGACCAAAGAGAAACCATACAAATCATAACCTATATCATATCCTTCTACACACACCTCTAGATGTAAGCTAGGCAAGTATGTTCTCCTACATAAAACCCCAACAAGAAGCCTCAACAATACCCAAACTATACTATATAACTAATCATGGATGTAAGCCTCTCACAAGAAGAGCAAACTCATAAGCCATTCCTAAATCAAGGAATAACTATTCCTAATCCAAGGAATATGCCCAATATAAAACTATCTCCCAAACTCAACCAACATAACAACATATGAAAATGGAGATAACCAATGCTAAACCTTCTCTCAAATGAACCCTCCAAAACTAAATCAAGTACCAGAGCTCAAGATTCATATCCATGAAAGACAAGCATAAACATAATGCACTTGAGAGAAACAATGGGCTATACTTCTCAAGTAGCCAATTTTCGAGTAGACTAAGAGTGGGGAATGAGAATGATAATCAAGATATTCAAGTCTCTAAGCAAGGCTCATCTAAGAACAATCTCCTCTCAAGTCCATATCAGGTCAATGCCCCTCAAACTTCCTATTGAAACCAAATAATTAACCCAACAAATAATTCTCTAATCCAAGAGAAATCAGCATCACCGCCGTCTCTAAGTATCCATGAGCACTTGTAACCAATCAATCCATGCCAACTCCAAATACAACATAGCAATATCATGAAGTATCCAGGTTATGATCGATATACTCAATGCAAAGAAACTAAACCAAGATCATTGTCAAAGTTCCAACCATGGCCTCAGGAACATAAACATGACAACATCTAAACCATCTCAACCAAAGAGATAACATGCTCCATATGAACAAATTGTAACATATCAAAACTCTAAATGTGTATCAAGAGCATACCATGACATAAATAAATTAAACCATCCTCACACCAAGGATAACATGTCAAATGAAAGCATAAACCACACCCTTGCCAAGAACCCCATGAGTCCTCAAGATGCAACCATCTCCACACACCATCAAGAAAACCATCTCCACATACCATGAAGAACCATCTCAACACACCCTAAAGATAACCAAGAACCCCATGATTCCTCAAGATCTAACCATCTTCATAGACCATGAAGATAACCAAGTGCACCATGCAAATGTCAAAGATGCTTCTATAGTAACAAGATCTGAGACAAACCTCCAATATCTACAAACACTAAATCATTATATTAATGCAAAAAAACAACCACTCAACCATGTTACTAAGTCATCTA
This sequence comes from Cupressus sempervirens, assembly GCA_028749045.1. Lineage (NCBI taxonomy): Eukaryota > Viridiplantae > Streptophyta > Pinopsida > Cupressales > Cupressaceae > Cupressus > Cupressus sempervirens. The sequence continues at coordinate 167,486,494 of CM053792.1, read as the reverse complement.
TGACATCATAAAATCCATTCCCTACACCAAGATCCTCTAGTTATACACTCACACAACCAAGTGTCAATACCAAGTGAAACCAAGATCTCCAAAATAAGAACATATCAACCAAACTAGGAACTAATTATGCACTATCACCTCATCATTGTCACAAGTTCCCATTAAATCGTGTATCCATGCTATCCATGACATCATGATAAAAAACTATCCTCTCACCATGAGAATCAACCAAGGCATCAAAATCATCAAAGAACTCAAAGTACACATCATGAGCTCCTCAAAAGAAACCAAATAGCCATGATCCTCAACCAAGAAGATATACCACCATAACCAAGTCAGGAATCCAAACCAATAAACATTAAGGATGTACTATATATCCAATCATGTTATGCCAAAATCCATGACACCATGATCATATCTATAAACCGAGCATCTAATTCACAAAGTGTCTGACCTGTCAGCATAAAATAGTCAACTAGAATCCTCCACCATGATTGTACCTGGTAACAACAACTCATCCCTTCTACATGAAGAAAAAATTAGCAAATAATGTGACTTAGGGAATAGACAACCCAAATCCAAGCCACCAATTTGAATATGCATCAATAATGAAAGATCAATGGACAAAGACAACCCACTACCAAGATATAAATGCAACCTGTAAGTATAGACCACTTACAAAACTGCACAACTTGTAGACCCAACAAGTTCTCATATATATCCAAACCAAACACTAATAACCATATTATCATGAGACCAATCTAAAATATGAACTAAGTATACAATGACATCAAAACTTAAATCTCCAAACATACAATGTCATAAACTCATAATTCTACCACAATCAATATATACCATAAGTTATTCAGATTGATATATCATTAAATAAACCATGTCAAATTTACACCAAACCTAAAACAATGTGTAGAGCTCTCTAAGAGCTTTATGTTGACTACTCAAAGTCCAAAATCTGACTCCATATGCCCAAGTTATGCCCTAATATGTGCTCAAAATAAGCAACATCTAACTTTTGGGCTCTTAACACCTAACAAAATGTCAAAATCATAGAACCAAACCTACACAAAGTTGTAGTGCTCTAAATTATCTTTTCAACATCTATAACAAGCCTAAAATCTAATATTCTGAGAGAAAGTTATGGTCATTTTACTAAGACAATTTTTTTACCATTTTCACTGTGATTTTTTTTTTGTGATGAAAATTCCAACAGGATTAAATTTGACAACCATCACAGGCTGAAACTAAAAAACTCTTTCATTTCCTCTAAACATGGCCAAACTAGGGCATATTATATATCAAAATTTATGGAAATGTCAACCCGGATCCAATGGTGGGGTATGTTTTTACCCTGGAGGTCATTTCTACAAGCTCCCCTTAAAACCCTCATTTAAATGAAATATCTAAAAAGCCTTTTGTTCAACAATTTCACATACCCAAAATTTATCAACATCTCATTATAATAGCAAATCCAAAACCCTTAGATCTACAATAAACAACTCATATATCTTGCCCTTTCTTTTATTCTCTCATGCATTCTCGTGGATTCAATCTAGGGTTATAATAATAAAAGCCATAGCTCTAATACCAATTGTAAGGAAACTTGCAACAAAGAATATAATTGTTTCACATAACCCATAATAGACCTGAAATAAATATAGAATTAAAATCCACATGTAAGAGAATAGAAAACATACCCACAAAAATTGTGACACAAGATATACCCTAGGAAACCCTCATTGAGGGAAAAACCCAACCTCCAAAAGCATCCATCACCATGTATTATTCAGCAAAAAACACCATTGCAATACAACCATGGAAGCCTTCAAAGCCATAGCCACTACCAATTAATCCATTTGAATAAGCATGAATCCACACATCCCATGTCACGCTTGCAACCTTGGCCAATGCTCCATTGGCTAACCTATCAAGCCTTGTCCCACTCAACTCTTTCCCTTTTTGCCTTCTGTCTTCTCTCTACAACTACCCTTGTGGCTGCTTATATAGTAGCAAGTCCCACAAAACCACCAAGTGGTATTACATAAACCATGTGCTACCTAATCGATTGACCCCACATTTAATATTCAAAATTTAATTATTTTCCCTAATATTAAATAATTACATGAAATATTATCACAATGTTACAATACAACTCATCAAGTATATCCCATGGGAATCTTTACATGTTGCACATCTATCTAGGTGCTTCTAGATACAACATTACATAATAAAATAAAAATAATACAATATAGAAATATTATACAATGTGTACAACACACATAATCTCAAGATTGTTGGTCTTGGAATTGTTGTTATTGGAAAGAATGGTTCTACTAAACAAATGCCCACACAACTTCATTCCCAAGGTATGAGGTAACTCCCTAATATTTTCTTGAATTTCAAGTAATTTGATAGTGTATGTAATTTTCTAGAATAGCAAATTTTGGTTTGGTATTTTGTGGGTTGTACCCTATCTGAAAGCATGTTATAAGAATGGGTTTCCAAGGTCTGGACACCTTAGGATGTCTTCCTCGAAGGTGTTCAAAGCCTTACTAAAGGCTTCTTTATTTTTTTCTTTGGCAACCCTAGCCAAGCTAAGCATGTATTTATTAGAGGTCCCTAGTCTACCAGGTTCTCTCTTATGGTTTTTCAATGTTGTTCCCATGGTTTTGTTGTCTCTGATGACTGCAAACTTAAAGTCCCTATATGGGTGGAGTTCCCTTAGCTTCCTATTCAATGCTGGTCCTTCCTGCAAGCAATTGTGCAAACTATTGACAAGGTCATTTTTCTTGAACTAGACAATTTTTTTAATGCTCAACCCTAGCATAGGGTTTATGTTGAGATCGACCTTTTGTAGGGACCTCAAAGAATCAGTGGAAATCTAGATAAGTAGTACCACCTTCACTTAAAAGGTGCTTTACCTAAACCTCTCAAATACCTATTATAGGTGTCAATTCATGGAACACAAGATTAAGGATTTTCCTTTGTTGGAACACAATCTTTCACCAGTCCAATAAGCCAAACTAGTTCTAGCTGCCAAAAAAGATGAGTGGACTACTATTGTGAAAAAGGGGAAAGGCTCCATTACAACTAAGGAAGGTTCTTTTCCTCAGGATAATGGTCATTCTAGTTCAATTCTGGCACAACTAGAATCTTCAGTTCCTTTGCTCATGCCTCTGCCTATTTCAAACCCTAGTGCTCAAGGGATGGGATGTGTTTATACCCCCGATTCTTTCTCTACATGGGTTCAAGCACTACAAGTGGCTTCTATAATTTCATCACAATCCCTTCATCATTCTCATAGCCTAGAAGGTCATGATGAGGTATCTACTAATGGGGAGAAGATAAGGCAGGATATCTCTCTTGGAGACCCCTCTTTTGATGCATCCATGTTTCTGCACAACAACTTCTCCTCTCTTGGAGATAAGGAAGACATGCAAGGTGTGTTACAATAAATTGTCTCTTATGGAATGTGTGGGGATTAACAGACCTCCCTAGAAAATATTATGTTCATGATACTAGGTGTTAGCTTGGTAATCTTGATGTTATGTGTCTCCAAGAAGTTAAAGTTGTTGGGTTCGTTCTCAACTCGGCCTATCATGTTATTTGGATGGATAGTTCCTTGTTTTCTTCCTAGCATGATGTTGGATGATGTGGTGCAATCACTCTTCTCTCTCCTTCTTTACTTTCTTTAGTTAATTTGCATGGCTCTAACCCCATGCAAAGAATTGTTTAGATTTTTTCATCTTTTCATAATCATTCTTTTGGTATTGTTAATGTCTATGCCCCCATGCTGCCAATGATGTTGTTGAGCATTCACATCTATGGCTTGGTTGGTGAATTATTTTCTACTTGCCACTTTAGTTTTTTATGGGGACTTCAATATGGTTGACTTGTCTACTAATAAGGAAGGGTTTTTTTCTTTTCAATGGGAAGATGGAAAAAGAGAATCCTGGTTTCACATATGGAACAAGTTGGGCATTTTTAATCCCAATGCTAACTATTAATGATTTGGTGGGGTTTGGCATACTTGCTCCAACTTTCAAGCTAGGTTTGAAAAATTCCTTTAAGAGACTAGATAGGGCCATGCTTTCATCTCAGTACTTTTTTTCTTTTTGACACGAGTGTTCTTTGTCCATCACCCCTTTTCTAGATGTGACTTTTTCGTATCATTACCCATCCTCTTTTCCATCACCTAGTACATAGCTCAACCTCATTCTTGCAAAACCCAGTTCTTTCTCAACACTTCCTTGTTGTCCCATCTACCCATTGTTGCCCACATTCTTCATGTCTAGAACCTTAAGCCTAGGCCCCACACCTCTGTTGGGTGGATTCAATGGTGAAATGTGTTGGAAATAGGAGTAACTAAAAGGGGAGGGGTGAATTAGTTACCACAAAAATAATTCCAAGTCCCTTAGATGTCAATACAAACTTCTTACAAATCCAAATCCTTGTACAACTTGGTTAGAACTAGATAAACATTGTAGCTCAATTAAAAAATCAATCTTGACAAATTAATGTGTATTAACCTTTACTTACTTAGTTATAGAAACATAAAGAAATAATTAAATAACATGAACACATGAGACACCAATTTTTAACATGAAAACCCAATTTGAGAAAACCACCAATGAAACTAGTTACAACTTTTCACTCTTCTAAAGTGAGCCTTGTTAGGAGCCAACCCTGTTGAAGAATACAAAACACACTATTAGGTGTGACCCTGTTAAGATTGGACTTATTAGAGGTCTTAAGACACTTCAATCTAGATATGCCACCTTGTTAGAGGATTTACAAAAATGATTGTTAAGTCAACTCTACTAAGGGATTTTTTCACTACTACAATTGTTAAAGAGTAACAATGATTGACCTGATTGATGAAGCAATTGATTTGTAAATTCAGATCACTATTTTGGCTTATCCTTAGGATCCTCCCTAATCATAATATTATTTTTAGCTCTTTGGATGTTTTTCCCTTAATCAAATTATATCCTTCTTTATCTGCATCTTATTCTCTTCCATAATTTTAGTCTTCCATCTACAACTTGACTTTGCATATATATAAAATCCCATGTCAAGTCGACTTGAATACCCTCTTCAAACAAACAATTAATATCCACTAGGTTGGCTTGCATAGACCAAATAATAAACAAAATTATTCTGTTGTCACTCGGTTGACACTAAAACTGAGTCACTCGGTTACCACTGAATTCCTTTAGTAATAGACCTAACTTAGTTTACACTGGGATCCTTCATTGACTGACCTAACTAGGCATCAAGCATATTTAAGAAGACCAAAAAGTCCTTTCTATCCTACCTAGTATCCTTCAAGGTTTTGTGTGTCATTACAAGAAGGTTTTCACTATACAAGGACACTTTGTTGCACATGACCATGCCTTACAAGCCTTTGTTGCTATCACTACCAATAAGATTGCTCTAAAGTAACATGTCTTCTATGAGAAGAAGCTTACATTTTTTTATCTCAATGAGTTTTTCTTCTAAAAGGTTGATAGGTAAAGCCTCTAGATGTCATGGCTTCCTTTATGAGTATTACAAAGCCCTCTAGGAGGACATTGGCCATATCTACATCAGGTCTATCAAGAAGCATGTATTACTCATTCCTTGGGAAGCATAATTAATAAAGGTAATATCAAAGTCATACCTAAATCCAACAATTCTAAAGAGGTATGCAATTGGCGGCCCATCACTTTATTGAATGGTTCCTACAAGATAATTGACAAGGCTCTCTCCCTTAAAATCTGGCATTTTCTCCCACAGAATATTCATCTTGAACAAACTAGTTTCATCAAATCCAAATATATTCATCATAATATTATTATTGTTTAGGAAGGCATGGAGTACGCTCATCAGTCTAAATAGTAGGCCTTGTTTCTTAAGATTTACTTTGCTAAATCCTATGACCAGATCAAATGGCCTTTCATTTTGGCCATGCTTCAAACCTTGGGGTTTGGTCCAATTTTTTTGCAATCAATTCAAATGCATTTTTGAGATTTCTCTTCTTGTATTAACATAAATGACAAACAATTTGAAGCCTTTGGGCTCTATAGATCTATTTACAAAGGTTGTCCTTTAGTGCCTTCTCTTTATGTTTTGGTTGTTCAAGGGTTTGGTTATATGCTTGTTGACACCATCTCTTGGGGCCTTATACATGGCATATTTCTCCCTAATTCCAATACATAGCTTATGAATGGCCATTCTCTAGATGACTCATTTCTCACCCTTTCAAAAGATGAGGGCAATATTGACAATACCCTACAATGCTTAGATACTTTTTGCCTTGCTTCTGGGTCTTCTATTCAATAGCACAAGACCCTTTGCTACAGACAATTTTTTTTGTCAGGCCCTCACTAGCTATAGTACTACACGTGGAAATGGGTGCAACATAGAGAAAAAAAAAATTTTGGGCATTCCCTTTTCTTTTCAATCTTCCTCAATGGAGCTTTAGAATGTTGTCCTAGCTAGAATTGAGAAGAAGCTGGAATATTGTGTCACAAACCTCTCTCCCTTGTAGAAAAATTTCAAATTTTCTCTAAAGTTTTTTTTGCTATACATGTCTACTATTCCTCATGTTGGGCCTCTTCTAAAGCTTCATACCTCAAGATTTAATGCCTCTTAAGGGACTTCCTCTAGGCCTCTGATGTTGTGCATCACAACTTTCATAGAGTTGCATGGGAATTTTGTTTTCTGCTCAAAGACTCTAGTGGTCTTGGAATGGTTCCCACTTGCAAGCAAGGGATTTCCCTCTATGCCAAGTGGATCATTCATGCTCTCACTATTAATGAGGCCTAGAAAATTTTGTTGTGATATTGCATTTATTCAAGCTTTTGATTAATTGGTCATATTGGAAGGGGATTTGATTTCAAACCCTTCTTGTGACCACCAAACCAATGCAAATTTAGGGAAAATTTCTTGCTAAAAGGATTTGGAAAGCCTAGGAAGCCATCAAGCGTTGGCTTCACTGGGTAGACAATGGTTTTAGAGATGAGCTCTCTATGAGCCATCAAAACTTGTAGTGGTCTCCTATGTTTGTTCCTCAAGGTTTTTCTTTGGCTAAAATTCAAGGAGCTAGCATGTTGTGCTTATTTAGAAGGGGAATCAAGACACCCAAAGATCTCTTTTCTAGAGTTTCTATGAGCCTTTACTCATGCAAGGACTTGCAGGTTCATTTCAAGCTTTCCCATCTAGATTGGCAGACATATAATCTTCTAGTTTTTATTTGCATTCCCATATGTTGCACAAGCTTGGTATCCAGTCATCTTGCCCATGGTGGAAGGATTAGAAGTGGTATCCTACCACTCCTTTGACTAGTTATAAACCCAAGTTGGGTTATCAATGGCTTGTTCCTCACCTTCTTATGGTTGACACTCTCAACTAGCTTTAGCATTTGCAGTCCTCTCATAAGACTCGGAGTCTTTAATTTTCCATAGTTTGGAAATTTTTCACAAAGCCAAAGATATCTCACTTTTCTTGGTGTCTCATTTTCTAGTGGTTGTTGTTGGGCCCTCGGCTCTGACATCTGGGTGTCCTGAACCCTAGATGTCCATTATGTGGCCAGCTATAAATATTCCTACATATTTTTTGGTTCTACAAGTGAGATTAGAATTACTGGCTCTAGATTCATGTTTTTTTTTAACCTTTCCACCTAGAGGCCTTTTCCTAGCAGATGATTGTGTTGGGAGATGCAACCAAACTCCCTTTTAAGTATTCCTAGATATGGCATGCTTTCATATTGGAGATTTTATTTACTATATAAAAAGGCAATAATGATGTTTTATTCTCTCACATATTTTTGATATATTATGGAGGAGCATCTTGGGTCTTGGAGAAATCTCGCATCAACCAAAAACATATCTCTGTTTGTAAAGTAGCATTGTTGTTGGAATTGTATTTTATGTATTCTATGTGCCTGTTACAGGTGTTGTAACTAATTTTGTGCAATTATTTAGAGGCTAAGAATTTCAAGAATTGAAGAGGGCTAGAGTACTATCTATGGCTAAAGGCACAAGTCTTGATTTGTCATGTTTTGGGAGATACGGCCATTTTTCTAATGCATCAATGTTTTCCAATTTCGTGATGGAATTTTGTGCATGACTTTTGGGATGGATGCATAGATCTCCTTAAGGAATCAAACTTTGTGAACTTAAGGGGTTATAGAGGACCTATATTATTGTCTTTAGTTCAAACCAAAAGTTATAATTCAATCAGATCTAGGAGATATCACCATTTTCCTTTGACATCAATTTTTTGGGCAATTTTCATAGGGATGTGTAGATTTTTCATCTTGCATTGTTTCGTATGAGGAAATGGTATCTTTTTAAGATAGAACCATGTTCTTGGATCATGTGTGGACCTAAATATGGATTTTTGTTAAGTTTCATTCATATTTACTATAGTTTTGGTCTACTCTTCCAAGGAGGACATATAATGTAATTAAATGCTTGACTAGCTGACTTGTGGCTTAGTTGGCTATACAAAGAGCTTGGATTGATGTAGGAAATCATTATGAGATGGTAGATGAGATTATGTAGAAGATAATGTTGGAAGCATGAATGTTGATGATATTCCTATGGAGGAGTATAGTAGAAACATGATTAGATCATTATCATGATTATATGTTACATTCATGACTGTGTTTGTCATTGATGTCAATATAGCGGTATATCTGACAAAAGAACAATGGAAAAATCAAGTTGATACAAATATATAGTTGAGTACTTTCACTAAGTGAGGTTAAAGGGAGATATTAATAAGTGTTTGGTATATGAAACTAACATCAAAAGCACAAGATATTATGTCTATAAGAAGTTACGCAAGTTTCAGTGAAGACTATTCTGAGATAGAGTTTACAGAGGCATGTTCTAGTAAACTTGTTATATCTCTTAGCAAGTTTGTTATTCTAATAATTTGAAGTTAAAGATGTGAAGAATACAATTTGGAGATGATGTAACTAATCTCACTCATCATAATATTACATGTATGGAAAGTTATTCAAGTTACAAGGTAGAAGATTAATGTTATCGCTGTGTAACATGTTTCTAATGTGGTCCTATAATAATTAATTGAGAAGGTGTAATAGCCAACTCAGAGAATTATTTTATGGATTTAGTATAAAGGAAGGAAATTTTCCTTTATCATGTATGGATGTAAGCAAATGATTGTAAGCAGCATGAAGAGTGGAATGTGAAGATAAGCATAGCAGAGCGAAGGTGAAGGAAAATTTGTTGCTAAGGTTTTATTGTGTGATCCAAAATTTGATACTTGGATTCGAGGTTCATGACCTAGTCTACAAGGTCAGACAAGTTATTGGTCTAGTTGATAGGATAGAGGATAGAAGTTAAAGTTTATTATAGATAACTATTCTACAAGGAATAGTTGAGAGATAAGTTGTATAGTGAGTTCGGTGATCTTTCCTAAAAAATTGTTTGGACAGTGGATCCTTCTATCTTCTACAACTCCTAATAGTGTTGGAATCTTCTAATGAGGATTCAAAGTCTCCTAGCAGGGACTTATATGTACTAAATGTTGTAATAGACTCCTAACAAGGTCCATCCTCTAACAAAGAATATTTATATTAGTACATCATCTTGTGGGCATCATCTTGTGGGGTTTTCCCTTTGATCAAGGATTGCCCTAGTCAACATTTCTAGTCTAATTGTATATCTGCATCTTTGTATGGTTGTTGTTTACTTTGGTTGAATGGTTAAGATTATTTAAGGTGGATAAATTTTTCAATTATTGGATAGTTGTTTCACATCCCCCTCCCCCAGTTATCTTGGTTGACTATTATTTCTAATAGATAGATCATGAGAAGATCCTAGAGAAGTAGGCTAGATGTGAGTTTGGATTTAATTTCATAACTCTTTGTATATGGTCATAACCTAGAAGGCCTCATAGTTGGGTATGGTTGAATTCATTTTTTGATTATATCATATGGTTGTGAAGAATATGATCTTTGTTTCTCTATTGTTTATTTAATTTTTATTTTTTTTTATGTGTAACTCTAAGCAAGGGATGTTCACTAGTTTGAGTTGGATTAATTACTCTTGAATCTTCCCATCGCTACATCAAGAGGTATCAAAGCTAGGTTTTTTTTTGTGGATTACATCATGGAGAACCTTATTGGATTGGTTGTAGGGTGGTAGATCTAAAATCTAACCTATAAGTTGCAGAAGGTTATGATCTTGTAGGAACTATTGTCAAGATGGTTCATGGTAGAGGAAATATTGATAATGCTATTATGGATATCTTGAGACAGATTTGTAACCAAACTTGAAGCTTTGGAGATAGTGCAAAGAAGTGTATATCTTAAAGATATTAGTGATGAAGAATAAGAAGCACCTAATCCTAAACCTATCCTTGACATTGAACAAGATGAGGAAAGACTTTTGAGAATTTTGTCTAAAGCTAATTCCAGACCTATTGTTGAAGTTGTGCACTATGATGGAAGAATTGAGACATTCAATATTGGATCGGATCTTTGAGATGGAAAAATATTTTGAGTATGAAGGTACTCTTTATAATAAGAAGGTTAAGATTGCAGTCACAAAGTTGAAAGGTCATGCATTTCTTTGGTACAATCATTTGCAAAATGACAAACAAAAGAGAGGAAAAGAAAAGATCAAGACATGGATGAAGATGCTTGGAAAGATGAAGAAGAAGTTTCTCCCAACAGACTACCAAGTTAGTTTGTTGAGAAAATTGTAAAAATTGAGATAAAAGGACATGAGTGTGAAGGAATATACTGAGGAATTTGACAAGTTGGATATCAGATCTAGAGATGTTGATGATGAAGTTGAGAAAGTGGCTAGATACCTAAATGGACTAAGAGCATCAGTTTAAGATGAGATCAGCTATGTTAAGATGGATAGTGTGGAAGAGGCATATCAATTTTCTTTGAAAGCTGAAGAAACATTGTTAAAGAGACATGATAAAAGGCAACAAGGAAGAGGTGGCAGATTTCAAAGAAGCTAAGGTAGAACCTATGGAGAAAGAAGTAGATTTGATGGCACAATGCAAGATAAAGGATGGAAAGATGAACCTACTAAAAGAGCTAATTACTCTAGAAGTAGCTGTATTGGTTATTCTAGGAATAATAATAGTGGAAAAAGAGAAAAAAGATCTTGGTTCAAAGGTACTTGTTACAAATGTGGTGAAAAAGGACATAGGGCCTTTAAATGTACTAACTCAAGAAAGAAGATTGCAGGTAATAGTAGAAATACTTTAGCTTGTAAAGAAGTTGTTGAAACATCTAATGTGTTGGTCTTAGATTGGTTTTGACAATTGAGTGTTAACACACTTAAGAAAATCCAAAGGATGATACCAAGTATAATATCGATACTGAGCTATAATATATGTTGAGTCAAAAATTCAACAAGTGTCGAGTAAACTTCAGGTGTCAAGCAAGTATCAAGTACTGAGTGATAAGTGATGTCGAGTCACTATAGGTGCTGAGTAAAGTATAGATGCCAAGTGAGACAAAATTACTATAGAAGCCGAGCGAGATAGAATTCTTATATGTGTTGAGCATCAGCAATTAGTAAGTGCCAAGTAACACAAAATCAGCATATGAAATTGTACCTTCACAAACTCAGATGTAAACCATTCTTGAGCTTACTTAGGATGAATCTTGAAGGATCTAAAAGATAAGATCGAATCTATTACATTCCCTATGTAATCAGCATGTACCCAATTAGAAAATGGAGAAAGCATGCAACCAATAGGAAAAGTGTAAAGATTTGAGCAGGAAGAGATGGATGAATATCAATTGTAGATTTGTACCTAACCCTAAGTCTTTGTAGCCTTTATAAGGAGGTTGAAACCCCATAATTTGTGTGTGTGAAAGTTGTATGGAATGTATGGGAGAATGCTAGTGAAGTTAGAAGGGGTGTAAAGACTTAGAAAAGGAAGAGCAACACTATAGAATCAAGTTGATCAAAACAAAGAATCGGCATTATGAATAGAGTTATATCAGATCAGGAAGGATCAGATTAGATTGAGTAGAACAAGGATCTGGAATCAGCAATTGAAGATTGTAAGTTATCAGGTCAACACATTCTAATACTTTCTAGCCATTATATTAGGAATGAAAATCCTATGTTGATAGGTTGGTTTAGTAGCCAAGTTGTAAACCTTTAACAAGGTGATAAATCCTTTAATAGGGTAACATTCCAAGTGAGTGTTTGTAAATCCTTTAATTAGGTCACTTTTAATAGGGTATAAAGCCTTTTAATAGGGTGTAAAGCCTTTAAATTTGTAACCTTAATCAATTACAAATTGTTGTAGTGATAATTTATGGGTGTCATCCCCACCCAGTTTTACCTTCTTATTTTGGAGGGTTTCTGGGTGACCAAAATCTTGTGTTATCTATTTTCATGCATGTCTTTTCTTTTATGTTAATTTGATATGGTAGATGCATGTGAATAATTTCAGTTAAAAGTTTTAGAGGTTAAATTTTGTTACTTCTGATTCATCCCCCCTCTTAGAAGTAAATCTTCCCACTTGTAAATTCCAACAATTGGTATTAGAGCTGAGTTCTCATAAGGAGAAGCCTTACAGCTTGGAGAAAAGATCTGGAAATGGAAGTCTACAAACTTGGGAAGATCATAAAAAATTAGGTGATTGATATACAACTCACTCTACATAATTTGGAAGAAGCCAGAGAAGAACTAAGAAAATCCGTAAAGAGAATAAGAGAGGCTGCCATAGCTGAGAATGATAAACAATACAAGGAGATTGACACCTCAAAAGTATTTGAAAATGAAGATTCCAAAGAATTTGATGCAACAATAGAAAAACTGATGGAAAAGAATAGAGCTCAAGTAGAAGAGATCAAAACTCTCAAGCTTGAACAAGAATCACAAGCCATGATGCTTTGTGAAGTGATTGAACAAAAGAAAAGAGCCATTGAAGATAAGGATATGCTAGAAGAAGACAAGAGAAACCTTGCCAATAGGTTGGAGGAAAATTCAATTCAGATTGCAAGAATTTCCAACATGCAACTAGACACCCTAAGTTAGATGGTGAATGCACATCATGAACTAAATATTAAGGACATTGAGATCTCCACACTGAAGATGCAAAATGAACAACTACAAAATGACCTAAAAAGAGAGAAGGAGATTGTAGAGAGCTTTAGCAAACCCAATGAGGCCATCAAGTACTTTGAATAGCTTCTAAAATCACCAAGATCTAGCAAAGACACTTCAAGACTAGGATACACCAGCACTAAAAAAGGAGAGTCATCCAAGACTACAGAAGAAAGAAGTGACAAAGGTAAGAACACTAAACCCACTAGTATTTTCGATGTAAAAAGGGACATACCTCTAATGTGTGTAGGAGTAAGAACATCAATTAGCATGACAAACCCAAAAATATGGGTCACTGTCACAAGTGCAACAAACAAGGACATCAAGCACATGATTGCAGGACAAAAACTATCAGGACACCAAGATTTGAAGGTCACTGCTATAATTGCAAGAAGTATGGACATAGAGCTTTTGAGTGCAGATCAAAGCCTATGTGGACACCTAATCAACCAGCACAGGAAAATAATCATGAACATCACTATAATTGGGACTACAACACTAGGCATAGTTGTCACTACTATCAAGAATATGGACACATCCCACAAAATTACATAAGAACACATTTCAGGGGAAACTATAGTAGATGGTTCAGCCAAACTACATGCTTTAGTTGTTGGAAGATTGAACACATTAGCACACTAATACATTTGGCATCAATTTGTGATGGCTATGTGTCGCAATTATGACAGAAATCTGTCGACACTAGGATGGTAATAGACATCATTGTTTTTTAGTCACAAATTATGACGCATATCTGTCACTATGCCACCACTTTATTGTGACATCAACACCATCACAATTCTAGTGTCTGACGTCGCAATTGCAACGAAAACCCTACAAATTGTGACATTTGTTGACCACTTTATTGTGGCATCAACACCGTCACAAATCTTGTCACCGACATCACAATTCTGACGTCCACCACAAGAATTGCGATGGTAGTTGCTATCATAGCTACAGCAATACTGTTGCAATTCTTGTGGAGGACATCAAAATTGTGATGTCGACCATAAGATTTGTGACAGCAATTGTTGTCGTAACTACAAAAATGTCGTCACAATTCTAGCGATGGGCGTCGCAATTGCGATGAAAATAAATTAAAACAAGAAAAAATTCCTCGATTATATTCAGTTGTCAATACCTGCCCATACTGACCACCCCTGTCAATCAATTGTCAATACAATTATTCTTTCGTATAGGCAAGGATTGCTAGGCTAGATTGAATTGAGAAAGAAGGCACTAAAAACACATTATAAGAATAGTTGGATTGCAAGATTGATAACATAAGACAAAAAGTGGAGTTATTTGTACAAGGAGAAATTGACCCGAGATAAGTGTACGATGAGACAATCTCAATTTGTTGACCTAGGAAGTTGAAGTGAAGATGCAAGGTCTTCAAACAAATGAAGATCATAACCCAAGTCTTGTTCAGGTTCACCACCAACTGGCATTGGTCACAAAATGAGGCCAGTTCATCAATAAGCCTCTGGAGCCCCTCCCAAGAAGAGGCCAAAAGGACTACATCATCTACAAATAGGAGAATGGAGATCAAAACCCAATGCAAGTAGAAGCCATCCTTGGCGAGCGAAGCCTCATAGAGGGAGACCTCAAGCTCATCAATATAGATGCCCAATAATGTAGGGGAGAGAGAGCAATCCTACTTCACCCTGATGGTGTTGTGAATCGGATCTAAAAATCCCTCCAGAGTCCTAAATCTACCAAATATTGTCTCGTAGAGTCTCATAATCACTATCACTAGTATATCTGGAGTACCAATGTCTTTGAGTCTTTGAAAGAGAGCCCCCTGAGGCTTTGAGTGAAAGCCCTTGCGAAAATCTACGAAACAATAGTAGACTTTTGCAATATAGTGTCAAGCCTCCTCAATAGCTCGCAAGGTTAAAATGTGATCCATAGTCTAATAATTTGCATGGAATCATGTATGTCCTCTAGCATGGCACTATCGCTTGTCAAGTTGTCGAGTAAGAATAATGTTCAGAACTATGGCATAAAGCTTGGCAAAGGTATGCCCGATCATGATGGTCCTATAGCTGTCAGGGTCTGATGCCAGCCTAGATTTTTGAATCAGGTAAATCACATGCCTCGACCAAGAAGCATAGAAACTAGTACACACCACTCTATTGAAGAGCACTAGGAGGATGGGGCACATAATCAGAATACCAATCTTTAAAAACTTTTCCTGAAAACTATCCTTGTTGGCAGCTCTGCTACATCTCATAACTCTGATGGCTTCACAAACTATAGATGGAGTGAAAAGATGGCAATGGGTGAGGGAGGTAAGATAAGTGGGTTGTTGACCAGGGATATCATAGAGAGTAGAGGTGTGGGAAACTAGGGAGTGCCAATCAAGGGTGGAAGGTAGGGGAGGATGGTGAAAGAACAAAAGTGTGCTAGAAGGATTTTGGGTTGTGGGCAAGCATGTCGCAAATGGATCTGCACTGTTAAGCCACAAATAATCACTTCCTGTGATGAATAAGGCGATGATATCAAGAGCCCATCTGAGTGCACAAGGGGGAATGGGTAGCAAAAGATGCATGCAAGGAGTGATGGAAAGACTTACACCCAGCGTCAAACCAAAGATTAATTGGACATGATTTTTGACTAGCGTAGCCAAGGGGGGAGGAGGTGCGATGGGGTATGGAGAGGAGGGTAGACTCCTAGATAACATCAGCAACTAGATCAAATAAGAATGAGGCCTGGGAGGGATTAGTAGAAATAAAATTATACCACTTGTAAAGTTTAAACAAACCAACATATTAAGAAAAATAATTCTAAGTAGGACATTCTCTATTAAGATGCATCTAGTTTAGAAGCTTATTGATAGTGTAGGAATATGTACTATGTTTACCTTTTCCCTATAGGTTGAGAACTCCTTATAGAGGTCTAAGTAGTCTTTCTATTTCTTGGGACATGTTGGATTGTAGCTATGACACTCATATTAACATCCTTAAATGGAGATAATTTTTCCTCAAAACAATCACTTGTTCCAAACGTGTCCGTACATGATTCATCTATTGTTCTTGGTAAGGTTCTTCTTACTTGAGTTTCTTGCTTCACTTTCACCTCAGGTTTAATCCTCTTTATTCCTACATGTGCTTCATTTTCTCCATCAACAATTGGATGTCACTAAAGCTTTTGATTTTCTCCATATTACTTGAGTTTCTTGCTTGAGCCTTTGATATCACTAATATATCCCAACTCAATCTCCACAAAGAAAACAATAACTTGGAAAGAAAAATTGAACAAAATATAAATGGGAAAATTGATTCTCTTTTGGACAAAGGTATGCTGCTATAATAGGAGTACAAGACCACAAAGGACATAGAGTATAGTTCATCAAAATAGTGGACTTTGAAACTCTAAAACAATGAAGAATAGCTCATCACTTTTACAACTCTAAAACAATGAAGAGTAACTAATCATTATGGTAATAAGACATCAATGTTACAACTCATGATAGAGAGAGTATAATTATGACTATTAGTGACAATATGAAAAATATGTAGTGACCATGGAACCATCAAAAAATAGTAGCATTGAACATCAAACTAAAATACATATGTAGTCATGTGCTATAGAAAAAATAATCTAACCATCGACACTAACGACATAGCAGAGATAATGTCTGAAAATAATGGTCATGGAAAGCAAGTAGGCATGTTGTGATAAACTCAAACCAATGTTACTTGAGTCACAGTGATCAATCTAAATATAAGTTTTGAGAAATATGTTAAGGAAATACTATAGCAGTAAGCTTATGAAATACAATGAAGTCATTGATGCATCAGTGATGATAGCACAAGGGCAGCATGCTATTGTAGTGGTAACATGCAGCTATAGGAGTTAATGCACTCATTGAGCAGTCCCAAATCAAAAGAAGTCATCAACAATAAAAGAAACATTAATTTAATAAATATTAGTGATATCTCATGAAAGGAAATTGTGTTGTATAAAGTGACATGACAGTACAATGGAGGTATTAGCACTGATTAATAATACCATTGGCAATTGCAAGAGATTATTGTTTGATGAACTATGTAAGTGCACTACCTTGAATGACAATCAACCATGTTTATAGTTAATATTGATGGTGATCAACAAAGTCATATATTATGACAATGTAACCAAATATGCCATTAAAATAGAGATGGCATAAAACCCCAGGATTTACTCACTAAAGTATTGTGCTAAGAATAAATGAGCATTTTAAAAAATGATTAACTCATTGTCATATCATGCTAAAAAACAATGAGCCTTTACAGTACACAAATAAACAAATAGAAATCCCAAAGCATTTGTTGTAGATTTCTTCAAAATGGAGATGCATGATGGTTTACTAAGTAATAGCATACAAATCAATTATGTCTTGGGGTAGATAACGTCTTCCAGAAGACAATCAACAATAAGAATCAAGTAAGGTATTGTTATTAAAAAGTGCAGGGATAGAAGGTGTTGATCAAACATTCTGAGATTAAAATGAACTTGCCTTGTGTTCATGACTAATGGCTAACATCTCCCCTCAATCTAGCTTGTGTTGTCTAAGGCCTTGGGAAACTTGAAACAAAACAATTTTTAGGTCCTTTGCTGAAGCTTCATTTTGAAATTGGTGAACCTGCATAGACAAATATATATAAAAAATATAAGGTATCATGATGCCATCTCCTTATTACCAATAAGTTGTTTGAGTATGTTTTCCACCTATGAACTACTATTGTATATGAGAATCTTTCCTCATCTTTCGTAAATTTTATTATCTTATAATATAAAGGGAGTGGTCCCCAAGAATAAGAAACTAGTGATTAAAGAAAACACATAGTTATCAACAATGATAAGAGTCTATAAGTCTCAAATAAGTGAGTTAAATTCCAATTCACAATGATAAAAATTTATACTTGACATGAAAGAACATGTCTATAAAATTGTTATTTAGTCATAAATTTATTAGAGATTCATAATATAGAATACCCAAAATGGATTCACTCCAGATGCATTCTTCACAAAGTTAATAAGATCAAAAGAGAAAATATTATCTCTTAATAATATGATATTTCCACTGACATTCAGTGTCTTCAAATAGAAAAGTCTTTGAAACTAAAACCCAGACATTCCTCTAGCCCCCTAAACATCTCTAAGGAAGTTAACATCATTTAAAAACATTTACTCTCTCTAGAAAAAGGAGAGCAAGGGACTACCCTGACAGATGAGAACAAGGACCTCTAGGCACTTGACCTGTAGGAAAAAAAAAAACATAACCAAGATGAGGCTACTCCATCAAGGCCTTTTAGCAGAGGTTTTCAACACCACCAGTTCAAAGCAAAGATGAATGATGTTGGGGGAGGGTGTATATTGTTGCAGTAATGTGAGGGGTGACTCAAACTAATTCAACCATCATTGATCCTAAGAGGCAATGGTGCACTAACCTCCCAAGAGCATGGGATCATCTTAAGAAACAACTCTATACATGAAGCCAGGTCAAGAGATATGTCAGCTCTCTAAGGAAATAAATTCTCAAGCTAAAAGTTTCATGTCTACCTCTAGGTGCATCACATTGGTTATACTCCTTTTCCTTAGACATGTAGCTTTTCTTACTATAAATCATACAAAATGGGACTGTCATCATTGCCTTCTTTTTTGAGAGCTTTGGGCATTGACTGACACATCTTCCCTTCATTCATGACATTTCTTTTTCGGCTTTTCGTGGATGAATTTTATTCTAGCATCTGTAGCAAATTTGTGTTTGGCTTTTCTCTTGACTTCTAGGATCAACTAGTCATCAGCAAATAATCTAGGAAAGTGTGTTATCAGTGGGTCTGGTGTTTGGTTGAAGTCAACTGTCAAACTATTTTCAGCTTGATATGGTGTTGTTTTTAGATTATCCCTTTCTTTCTTAATGAACCCTTGCATGATAGTGGCACACAAGAAGGATAAGTACTACAACAACTATTTTCTCATTCGTGTTTGGAGTCTATCGGGTCAAATTCTCTGCACATACAATTGCTTGGTCATCATACAATTTTATGTCAAATAGATTTTCTTCAATGTCACCATCCACATCCATTGTTTGTAGTTTGTATAGACAATGACACTAGATGTATAGATTGCCTAGTTGTAATATGCAACAATAATAAACAAGTTATTGTACAAGAAAAAAAACAATAAAGAAATTCAATAGGCAATGTTGTTTGATAGTGCACACTTGGAACATCGATGTAGAAACCATATATGATAACTCAGGTGTTGAAACACTGATCCAATATATAGTCATAATGAGCAATAACCAAATATCAAAGAGCATATCTATGAAACTAATCTATTTCATTTTGATACTTCTCAAACAAAAATAACTTTGAAAATGGTATATATAACACCATGGAAAACATGAATTCACTTGTACCATTTCATCATAGAAGCATGTATTGCATGAAAATAAGTCATAACTGAGAGGTAGAAGCCAGTCATGCAACGGTGAGAAATTGATTTTCAATTATTAGCTATGAGAAAAAATCCAAGAAGGCATGAATTGGAGAGAAAATTCAAAAGATTGATAAAAAGAACTTAAAACAATAGATCGTTTCAAATCTCAGTACAACCTCAACGATGAACACAATTCAAGAACAAAACTTATTTATTGACCAAAAGAATACCTTACAACTTCTCTTAGATTGAGATTCCTATGTAGATTTACTATTATTTGAACCAGACATTGATGTCCAGACATGGTTCAGCATAACTTGAGTTTCTAAGCCTAACTTTCTAACCTCTGAAAATGGAAGTTCAAATGTCGATCCCAAAAAATTAGTTGAATAATTGACTTGCAATAAAAGAAAGTGAGAAAAATTCATATACATATTCTATTAAACGTTTGAAGACATGAGATTTCTGCATTCCATCAGGTGAAAATTGAAAGAGCTTCTAGCAGTAACTGTGTAGACATTTTTCAATCTAACTAAATCAAATTAAAACAAAAATTACGTTAAAACATCATACAATTAGAAGTTACAGACTGCACAACATTTTTGTACTAATAGAATCTCAACAAAAATGTAAACCATATCTAATACAATGCAATTACATACCTGGGTTTTTCTAGACAACTAAATGGTTGGTCATGACTAAAAATCTAAAGTACAGGATCAAACATTGTTGGATAGAAAGGCTTCCCAGCTTCAAGCCATCCAATCTCATGTTCATTTTTTTCCAAGACTGAATCCCCAGGTTTCTCCTCCTGAAACTCATCCAAGAATTGAACAAATGCCTCAAGTGTCAGATAGCCAAACTATTGGGGGAAACTAAAGCTTTCAGGGTGAAACCAATCATGTTTTTTGAAAAACATTTTAGCACTTCACAAATAGTAAGGACACAATTTCTACTCAATATAAATATCATAGAAAATACTATCATATGCTTACTAGGTTTTATGAGCAATAGAAAATCCCCATTTCTACTAAGCATGCCCGAGTGACAAACCTATATTAGACTAGTAATGATCTCTAGGATATCAGTAGATCACTACAAATTACTCATCTGAAGGTAGATGTTTGTCTCAAATTGGCTCTTTAGATCATATTCATTAAAAACCGAAGCCAAGGAAGCGATTGTTACCTACAATGTTTCCAAATAGATAAGGATGGTATCGTAAGAAATTAGAGTTACGATAAAATAATAATCTTGCAGTTGTTTATGCAAGCTGAAAGACAATTAGATAAAGTAATTAGTTGTCTTAGAAAATCCTAGAGTGAAAACAAATAACTATATTATTTTGGATTTTTTTAAATTAGAATACTAATGATATTTTTATCATACTTAGAAAGGGAAATTAAACTATAAAAATTGTAAAATTCTATAGCTTCTATATACAATTGGTATGAAAAGCTTACTCTATGGCTATGTTGTTTTCATGTAGTGCATCTAACAAGTCTCTAGATCATTTACAAGTTTTGAAGTAATAAAATGTATTAACCTACTTTAAATAATTGTACCTTCCTATAAGCAACTTTTGTTGGTTGGTTGGTTCAAGAAGGAAATTAAAATCCCCCAGTAACCACCCCATATTACATGTTGTTTTACTTTTTATTACTATGCTCAAGAAGAAAGGAGACTGTAATGTCTTCTATAATCGTAATTCATATGGTTAAAAGACTCATATTTGTCTTCCCTCTACTCTTCCTCCCACACATCATTTATTCAATAAAATAGAAGTATTTTAAACAACACAAAAGACTAAAAAATAGTAACCTACTCTAAAAATTTATTTCATATTAATTTAACATTTTATACACCTTAGAAGTTTGGAAATATTTATATTATCTGTAATTACATATTGAGATGTTATAATCAATTTATATATAGAATAAATGTTTAGGCTGTGTCAAAACCTTCAAGGGATGGATAAGCAAGACAACACATACTTCATCATGCCCCCAGATACAATGCCTCTCACATGATCTTTCTATCTCTTGAGTCAATTCTTCCTGATGTGCTTGAGCATACATCGAACAAACCTACATCCTTTATAAGTTTAGGCCAATCTTGTGAAGCAACAACCTAAAAGTTCAAGAATCACGAGAAAAATTAAACATGGAAAAAAATCCAATCCTATCATCATTATAATCTACTAGAAATATAAAATTGTTCATGTCCAAACCTATCAATAAATGCCTAAATGCAACACCTTTTCTTATAGAATAATTCATCTACTCTAATTTTAAAAACTTATAGAAATTATATTTCAAAAGTTTGTTAGGAAAAACACATAGATAGATATGACATTATTCTCATGCTCAAATTACACACACAGTGATAGCTTAACATATATTAATTCAATGAAACTAATTTTAAGAAGGGTTCAGTAATCTAGATGCCTATTTCACATGTGAGCAATGGTACTCTGCAACAATCATGAGATAATGTAGTTCAGATTTTGGTGAGAATGTTGAAATGTGATAAATAACCTTAAAGTTTCATCTAGAGTTACTTGTTAGTGAATGTACATGTAAGTTCATAAGGATCATTGTGATGAAACTAAGTTACAATCATGATTCCAGGAACAACCTGTCAAATAATAAACAAGTCAGAATATGAATTTTATTAAATTTTAAAAGTTTAGAGATTAGAGATTGGATCTATGAAATTTAATTTTACATGTTTAGGGATTAGATCTATGACTAGAGATGTCACTTTTATGCACCCACAAACTGAGGCAAATAATGGACATACGGGTTATGAATCCAAACAAATATTAGTGATGGTGTTGGAAATGAGAATAGAGTAACTGAGAGGGGGAGGGGGTGAATTAGTTACTACAAAAACTTTCCATAGTCCCTAAGATGCCTGAATATACCTTTGGTCTAATTAATAATGTTGAAACTTGATAATGCAGCAAATCATAAATATTAAGAACTAATATGATATCATGCACAAAGTAATTTAGCAATTAAGAACACAAGAGACACCAGTTTTAATGTGGAAACCCAATATGGGAAAAACCACCAATGTAACTTTTTCACTCTTCTGAAGTGAGCCTTGTTAGGAGCCAACCCTGTTAAAGGTTACAAAAACACACTGTTAGGTGTGACCCTGTTAAAGGACTTAGTCACCCTGTTAGGAGTGGCCTTGCTAGAGGTCTTTAGAATAATTCAACTGAATTGTCACCTTGTTAGAGGATTTATTGAATGGTTGTTAAACCAACTTTGTTAAGAGATTTTGAATACACTATTACAATGGTTAGAAAGAAACAATGAAATGACCTGATATAATGTGCAACTTATCTTTGCTGATTACAAATCTCTGTTATGCTTGACTGGATCCTTACTGATCAAATATAACTTTGCAGCTCCTTTAACACATCTAATCCTCCATCAGACTTTTCTCAATATTCGCCTCTTCATACTATAATTTGCATTCATAACTTTTTCATAATCACACGCTTTAATTCATAACTTGAATGACCATATATACCTTTCAAATTATCTTAGTCGGCTCAAATCACTGACTAAAACAAACAATTACAATAGTCGGCTAAAAGTAATTATTAGCAAATCCCTATACTGGCCAACCCTACATGGTGAACTTTGTTCAGAAAATAATTCTTGTGTTTACCAACTGAGCTCAGTTGATACAGAAAACTTCGTGACAAATCATCAATCATCGGGAGAATTCGATAATTACTGAGTTTCCTGAGATAACCAAGTGAGCTCGGTGGAAACTAACCTTTGGAGACCAAGTAAAGCTCAGTTAACACTGACTTTTCCATAATTCATTTGATGACCGAGTGAGCTCAGTGGAAACTACCCTCTGGAGACCGAGTGAAGCTCGATTAACACTAACTTTTCCATAATTCATTTGATGACCGAGTGAGCTCGGTGGAAACTACCCTTTGGAGACTGAGTGAATCTCGGTTAACACTGGCTTTTCACATTCCCTTCATTGACTGAGTTAGCTCAGTTAACATTGTCTTCCATATTTCCTTTGATGACCGAGTGAGCTCGGTTGGTACTGTAAATTGTATTGCAGACTGTCTAAGCTCAGTGAACTTAAGACTAATGACTGATATGACATTTGTGTGACATCAAGGACAATCATTATCCAACAATCTCCCTCTTTGGCATTGATGGAAACACAACATGTCATAACAGAAATGAAATTTTGAAAACAAGTTCAAAAAGATAACAGACTTCTCCCTCTTTCAATAGTCTCCCTCTATTAAGGGACTTCATGGAAATCTTTTCAAAACTTCACAAATTTCAGAAGGATATGATAGTAAAATCTGTCCCTCTTTGACAACACATGCCAAAGACAATAGAAGTTAAGTGATTTATAATGTACCTTTAGTATTGATTCATATGCAATGATTTCTAATGAAACTGCATCAATAGATAGATCTTCAATCCTGTATGTGTTGATGCATTACTAGAATCTTATTTCTAGTGGACTTCAGATAGGGGAATGACCCCTAACTTACCTTTGAGATACAAAAATGCATCCTTAGGTAAAGGCTTTGTGAATATGTCAGCAATTTTTTTTTTTGTATGGACATATTCCAATTTGATCTCCTTGTCTTGTACCAACTCTCTGACAAAATGATATTTTATTGCAATATGCTTGGTCTTGGAATGCATCACTGGATTTTTAGATATGTTGATTGCACTAGTATTGTCACAAAACATGACAATTGGTTCTTTGATTTCCATCTTCATTCCTTGCAATAACTTCTTAAACCAAATAATATTTGAACAGTTTACTGCTGCAGCAACATACTCTACCTCTGCTTTAGATTGGGATGTACAATTCTACTTTTTGCTTGTCCAGGAAACCAATCTTTTTCCAAGAAAGAATGCTCCTCCACTTGTGTTTTTTCTGTCATCAAGATTTCCTACCCAATCAGCATCAATAAACACTTCCAAATCCAAATTATCTCCAAATTTGTACCATAAGCCATAATCTTCAGTTCCTTTCAAATATCTCATTATTCTTTTGATTGCCATCAAGTGAGTTTCTCTTGGCTTTGTTGAAAATCTTGCAACAATACCAACTGCAAGGGCAATATCTGGACTGGTATGAATGATGTATTGCAATTTTCCAATCATAGATCTATATAATGTTTGATCTACCTCTTTGGATTCATCATCTTTGGTAAGTTTCAATCCAGTACACGTTGGAGTTCCAATAGGTTTATAGTCCTCCATACCAAACTTTTTCAATATCTCCTTGATGTATTTTGATTGAGTGATGTAGATGTCATTATTATTTTGTTGAATTTGAAGACCAACAAAGAATTTTATTTCACCGAACATAGACATTTCAAATTCCTTGTTCATTTGTTCTAAAAAAATTTTGCAAAGATCATCATGCCCTGCGAAAACAGTATCATCTACAAATATTTCTGCCAAGACAATCTTATTATCTAGTCCTTCTTTTATATACAAGCTACTATTATCATTAGTTCTTTGAAAACCAATCTGAATAAGATAGTTATGTAATCTTTCATACCATGCTCTAGGGGCTTGTTTCAGACCATATAGTGCCTTGCGAAATTTGTAGACCATGTCCCTTTTATTTGGATCAACAAAGCCTTCAGGTTGTTCAATGTAAACCTCTTCATCCAATATTCCATTGAGGAATGTTGACTTGACATCCATTTGATAAACTCTAAATCCTTTGTGAGCAGCATATGCAAGTAAGGTTCTGACTCCTTCCAATCTTGCAACAGGAGCAAAGGTTTCTCCATAATCTATGCCTTCTTCTTGAGAGTATCCTTTGCATACCAATCTAGCTTTGTTTTTGGATACTTTACCATCTTCACTCAACTTGTTTCTGAATACCCACTTGGTTCCAATTACATTCTTATTTTTAGGCCTAGGTACTAGAGTCCATGTCTTGTTCTTCTCTATCTGTTCTATTTCCTCGTTCATTGCCTCAATCCAACTATCATTTGTTAATGCATCTTTAATGCTTCTACGTTCAAAATCAGCAAGTAAACAAGTATTTTTCAGTTTGCTTCTTGTCAAAGTTCCTTCAGACTTGTCTCCAATGATTTGATCTGGTGCATGATGCCTTCTAACATATTTAGCTAATATAGGTTATTTTCCTCTTAAATGAGTTTCATTGCTATCTCCTTGTGCTTCAATTTCATGTTCAGGTTGTTTTGGTTCGATAAGAATTGGCTCAAGTGCTTTAGACTTGGTAGATACTTGCTCGATAGTGTCTGAATGTTGTTGTGGCTCGGTTTGAACTTTTTGCAGCTCAGTTACTGATGACTCAAGAGTTGAGGATTCTTGAGTGAACGATATGCTTGGTATAGTATCTGGTTCAATGTAAACAAATCTTCTGTAATCTTCAGGTACCCTTTTGTTTTCTTTTTCAGATTTTTCTGCAAACTCATCAACTTTCACATGTGCACTTTCTATAACTTTGTGAGTGGATAGGTTTAAACATCTATATGCTTTTCTTTTGCAAGAATATACTAAAAATATTCCTTCATCACCTTTTACATCAAATTTTCCTTTTCTTGATTCTTTCAAAATATAACATTTGCTTCCAAATACTTTTAGATAACTTACATTGGGTTTGTAGCCATACCATAATTCATAGAGTTTTGAATGAGTCCTTCTTCAACTGTACCCGGTTTAAGGTATGAACTGCAGTGTTGATGGCTTCCTTCCAGTATTTGATAGCAAACTTCTTTTCTATCATCAAGGTTCTTGCACAATCCATGATAGATATGTTTCTTCTTTCAGCTATTCCATTTTGTTCAAGAGTTCTTGGTGCTTAGACTTGTCTTTTAATACCTTTTTCAATACAGAAGTTGTTGAATTCATGTGAGATGAATTCACCACCTCTATCTGACCTTAAGCATTTTAGTCTTTTTCCTATTTCTTTTTCTACTCTTGCTAAATACCATTTGAATTTCTCAAATGCTTCTGATTTGTTCCTTAGATACATGACAGTCATCATTCTTGAGTAGTCATCAACAAAAAGAATGAAAAACTTTTCTCCAGTATAGCTTTCTATTCCAATGGGTCCACATAAATCAGTATACACAATTTCTAGTATATCTTCAAACTGATAGTTCTTACTTTTAAAACTAGTCTTTCCCATTTTACCAATCTGACAATTCTTGCATAGTCCAACTTCAGGTTTCTTAATGTTAGGAATGCCTCTTACCTTTTTGAATTTGTTTATTTTTACCAGGTTATCAAAATTGACATGACACAACCTTTTATGCCATAACCAACTTTCTTCAATTTGAGCAATAAAACATGAACATTCACCCAAGTTCTAGATAGAACAAGTTACCCTTAGTTTGGGTGCCAGATCCTATCAGCTTTCCTTACTCATTCAACAGTCTTGCTTTTCCATGCATGAATTCCACCTTGAATCCAATATTGAGTAACTGTGCCACACTTAGAAAATTATGTTTAAGACCTTCAACCCAATAGGCATTATTACATACAAGTTCTTTGGTTAGACAGATTCTTTCTCTTCCTTTTATGAAACAAGGTTCATTATTAACAAACCTTACACTGCCACCATCATAGTCTTCAAACTGATCAAACTTAGTTCTATCACCAGTCATATGATGTGAGCAACCACTGTCTATAATCCATGTATCATTCTTACTTACATGAGAGACAAGTGCCATTTTATCTTCCTCATCACTCTCAGAATCATCTTTAACGGTAATATAAACAATTTCATCCTCACTATTATCAGAATCTTTAGAATTTTCAGCCATGAAGCATGATTTCTTACCTTTGTTCTTGGATGTTTTGAAGTCTTTCTTGCCATTCCATTTGTAATCTTTCTTTTCATCATTTTTTTTCTTGTTTAGACACCTTGCTATAATATGACCAATTTCTTCACAAGAAAAACAGATTAGAGGTACTTTACCTTTGTATTTTCCTCTGCTTCTAGAGTATTTTCTTGCTAGTAGAGCTTCACTGACTTCAAGATCACTGTCTGAACTTTGGCTTGATTCATCTTCACTTTCTGACTGAGATTCCTTCTCCTTTTTGTTTTTCCCTTTGAGTGAGAGCTTGGCTTGAAATGCTAATTCAATGTTTTTGGAGGCTGGAACATAGTTGTCAAAGTTATCTAGTTCAAATACAGTTAGTCTTCCAACTATGGCCTCAAGATTTATCTGATGATTTGCTTCACACCTTCTTTCCTGAATTGCAAAAACTCTGATTGCATAAATAGGAAGCAAGGTTCTGAGAACTTTGCTTATAACTATTTCTCCTTTGATATCACCTCCAGATGCTCTGATTGCACTCACACATGCTTTAACTCTTTCAACATATTTTGCAATGTTTTCATCCTCTTTCATCCTCATTTGATCAAATTGTCCTCTTAGACTTTCTGCTTTTGCTCTTCTTACATTATCATCTCCTCCATAGATTTATTTTAGCTTGTTCCACATCTCAAAGGCAGTTGTGCAGTCCTTAATGTCATCAAATTCTTCATAACTGAGAGCGGATGCTATGTCTATCATCATATTGTTGTGAGTCTTCTTCTCAGCAATGTCATTGACAGACAATGTGCCAGGAGGTTCTTCATATTTTTCTTCAAGGTATTTTAGTCCAGTATCACCAACAGTAGCCAGATGAAGTCTCATCAATCCTTGCCATGCGGAGAAGTTGTCTCTGTTGAGTTTTGGAATTTCTCTTTTGTAAGACATCTTGATCTTAGGCTTAGATCCTTGAAATCTTTTCTTGCAAGCACCAAAAGCTCTAATACCAATTGTTGGAAATGAGAATAGAGTAATTGAGAGGGGGAGGGGGTGAATCAGTTACTACAAAAACTTTCCACAGTCCCTAAGATGCTTGAATATACCTTTGGTCTGATTAATAATGTTGAAACTTGATAATGCAGCAAATGATAAATATTAAGAACTGATATGATATCATGCACAAAGTAATTTAGCAATTAAGAACACAAGAGACACCAGTTTTAACATGGAAACCTAATATGGGAAAAACCACCAATGTAACTTTTTCACTCTTCTGAAGTGAGCCTTGTTAGGAGCCAACCCTATTAAAGGTTACAAAAACACACTGTTAGGTGTGACCCTATTAAAGGATTTAGTCACTCTGTTAGGAGTGGCCTTGCTAGAGGTCTTTAGAACAATTCAACTGAACTATCACCTTGTTAGAGGATTTATTGAATAGCTGTTAAATCAACTCTATTAAGAGATTTTGAATACACTGTTACAATGGTTAGAAAGCAACAATGAAATGACCTGATATAATGTGCAACTTATCTTTGCTGATTGCAGATCTCTGTTATCCTTGATTGGATCCTTACTGATCAAATATAACTTTGCAGCTCCTTTATCACATCTGATCCTCCATTAGAATTTTCTCAATATTCACCTCTTCATACTATAATTCGCATT
Organism: Cupressus sempervirens; assembly: GCA_028749045.1. Classification (NCBI taxonomy): domain Eukaryota; kingdom Viridiplantae; phylum Streptophyta; class Pinopsida; order Cupressales; family Cupressaceae; genus Cupressus; species Cupressus sempervirens. The sequence goes on along the minus strand of CM053792.1, from coordinate 167,457,463 downwards.
CATAACTTTTTCATAATCACATGCTTTAATTCATAACTTGAATGACCATATATACCTTTCAGATTATCTTAGTCAGCTCAAATCACTGACTAAAACAAACAATTACAATAGTCGGCTAAAAGTAATTATTAGCAAATCCCTATACTGGCTGACCCTACACGGTGAACTTTGTTCAGAAAATAATTCCTGTGTTTACCGACAGAGCTCGGTTGATACAGCGAACTTTGTGACAAATCATTAATTGCCAGGAGAATTTGGTAATTACTGAGTTTCCTAAGATAACCGAGTGAGCTCGGTGGAAACTAACCTTTGGAGACCGAGTGAAGCTCGGTTAACACTGACTTTTCCATAATTCATTTGATGACCGAGTGAGCTCGGTGGAAACTACCCTTTGGAGACTGAGTGAAGCTCGGTTAACACTGACTTTTCCATAATTCATTTGATGACTGAGTGAGCTCGGTGGAAACTACCCTTTGGAGACCGAGTGAATCTCGGTTAACACTGGCTTTTCACATTTCCTCCATTGACTGAGTTAGCTCAATTAACACTGTCTTCCATATTTCCTTTGATGACTGAGTGAGCTTAGTTGGTACTATAAATTGCATTGTAGATTGTCTGAGCTCAGTGAAATTGAGACTAATGACTGATATGACATTTGTGTGACATCAAGGACAATCATTATCCAACAGATGGGACATATAATGTCATGAACTGATTTGTGTCATATTTAAACTAATTATTCATTTGTAATAATTCAATACTGATATGGTGAAGTTCAATAGTTTAAGCTTCTCTGCTAAATTTTTTTTTAAAGAAGGTTTCAGAATCTCATAAACCCCTTTTTAGCTATCATTGAACAAGTTTTGTAATCAGTGTACCTTAAAAAAAGAGTTCCTAATCTTACACAAAAGAATAACAATAAATAGCTTTGTTTTAGTTTGGTTAGTTAGTGAAATGGTAGACGAGAAGCTTGTATGTCCAAATTGATTTTGATTTTATGAAAGTCGGGTTGAACTAAATTCAAGGGAACCATAGGCTCTAGCTATCATTTGACAGATTTTTTATTTAAGTGTTCTCAATATTAAATTTTAATGGAGCCAGGAATCAATTTGAGAAATATTGAAACAACAAAAAATCAATATCACACACACTTAAGTGCCAAGCTATTGTGCCTCATTTGACATAAGTATTCCTCCTCTAGGTTAAACTAACTACAAAATCCATTGTTATGGCTATCTTAAGTTTCTAAAAGAAAACAAGTGAATTGCACACTAATGGAGGAGACACTTATATATTGAAGAATCCAACAATCCATCATTCCTTAACCATTCCTCTATCGTGATAATTTATCTTTTTTTCCCATTGTCTATTAAACTAGCCTTTCATAGCTTCTATGTCCTATGAAAAAAAGTATTTTCAGTTCTACACTGAACTTATTTTCAAAGAAGTTTTCACAAAATTATAACTATTCTAGCCAACATTTGACACATTATGAATTCAACAAGTTGAGGGAGGAAACCCTAAAATCTTTGCCACATGAAAGCAGAGCTAAGGGGTTGGTTATACAAGTCAATCTTAGGAGATCCATTATTTTCTTCTAAAGTGAAGCTCTCACCAGAAAATAGGGTTACAAGCATAGTAGCCTATTTGAATGTATTATATATGACATGTGTGAGTCTTAATTTGGTGCTCCTAGTTACATTCTCCACTGTAAAAGATGCTCATGTCCCTCCACTTGAAAGGGGCCTTAGCAAGACACAATGTTATAGGTCTAAACATAGGACAAAATAGAGAAATATTTAGTATCTTATTGAGCTTCACTTTGTTTCGAGAATAGTTTAATATTCTCTACTAAATAGGGCCAACCACATGAAGGTGGAAGCTCATTTGGCCCCACCCCCATCCCCCTAACATCACTCTACATTCCCTGTTAACATCTAACATTCATTCATTCTTTCAACCATTAATAAAATGTAACATTCAATCAATATCACATGATAAAATTCAATCAATATCACTGATAACATTCATTAACACATTAGATTCATTAACATGCAACATTCATCAATATTCTACATTAACACATAATTCATGAACATTCATTAGCACATAATTAAATTCATTGAGACATAAAATTTAGTCATTAACAATTAAGGTATATAGATGACAATCATTTTTTTTTTTTCTTTCTATTTCTTTTTTCTATGTAAGCTCTAAGAGGAGCATCAGTGTCATCATCAATTCCCCCCTCATCAGTTGTTTTGTTCTCTTTTCTTGATGATCTCAAATTCCTATGATGTTGCAAAGGGGGGTCCTCTACAATAACAAATAAAAGAGTTAAATTAAAAATAATTTATTATAATTGTTACAAGTATTTAATTATTTTAAATAACATAATTGTGGCACTCTTTACCTGATCTGACCACATCATTTTGTCTGGACTCAACATCAACACGCTCATGAACATCAAGCCCTCGATCCTCTATAGCTGCTATACAAAATGTTACTTTAATCCAAACACCAATTGCAATTACATATTAAAAAAATTAATAGAAAATGTATACCTCCACCACTGGGATGCACATCATGCAAACCTTCAACATCCACAGATTGTGTAGAAGGATTGTCAAGCTACATTCCAACATCCTACACATTGTTATCATTGCTTGCTTAAAACAGATATAGTCACTTTATAATGGAACTTAACATCAAATAGACTAACTGGTAAAGTATTCAATTTGAAATAAATTTCATTTAGCTTATTTACCTGTGGCTCAGATGCATCATTATTAGAACCTTCCACATTGATTTCAACTCGTAGCCATTCAGCCATGGATTTATAGCCTTGTTAGAAGCCAATTCTCTTATCCTCTTCTATGAGGCATCTCTTGAACTCTGAGCCCTGCTTTTTTGCATGGTATGGTGAATTTTACTTGCATTGTTTCATCAACCAATGGAGGGTAGTTAAAATATCAAAAGGAAATGGTAAATAGTTAGTAGGGTTTCCAACCCTTGTTACACCTTATTTTGGTCATGTTGGAGTTGTTCTAAACTGTCTTTGGTGTTTGGGAGTCCTAGAGGATCCAATTGCACTCTTGGTTGGGTGTGTAGAATAAAGGTCAAGTGCTACAATTTGCCTTATGACTGGTAATAGCAAGTTTTCCTTAGACCTGATTTGTTGTGGGTTGTGTTGATGTTTGTTTTAGTTTCCATTTATGTTAGAGGGTTGGATTTGTCCAAAACACTTGGTGTCAAGGTTGGGTGTATGAGGCCTTGAATGGTACAAGGGAGAAGTAACTAGTATGTAGCCTTATGTGATGAGTTGGGTCCATGGATTAAAGAAGTAGTTGTAACAGCAGATTAGTTCCTTGTTTGAAGGTGAATCAAGCCTTGAATGTTCTTGTGGAGAATAGAGGATTGGGGTGATAACTTGAATTGCTTAGTTGTTCCAAGGTGCTAGGAGTTTTTTGGTGCTTCCAAAGCGTGTTACTCTGCATCATATATTGGTGTGGAGGAACACTGAGATCCAAGTTGAGGACCAGGAGCATAGACAAGCTAGTCTATCCTAGCATTTCCCATCACATTATATATAAAAGTTGATAGAATTTTTCATTTACTAATACTTACAACTCTTTCTTGAAGTTTCAAAAAACCAACAAAGCCGAGCTTGTGTGTCCCATGCTTTTCTAGTCTTGCCTTTGTTTCCTTTGATGTGTCAAGCAATCTATGAAAAGTTTGAAATATGTTAGATATTATAAATATAGAGGTTAATTAGTACATAATTAGATTCTCAACAGTATCACATACCTTGTTGTACTCTCCATCGGTGTAATATTATTTTTCTGTTCAGCTTTATACTTTCCATCCAAATTTAGAGCCTACCACTCAGCCTCAAGAACATAGGGCAGATGCTCGTACCTAGGGTTATCCCGTAAATTTTTTATGTACTGGTCCCTAATATACTTCAAACATAAACCATCTTTTTCAAGGAGCTTGTTTCTCTCGAATGCATGAGGTCCAAAGGGTCATGCTCTCTATAAGATCATCCTTCAATGGTTTGTCTTGGTTATTCCACCTTTTAAGTAAAAAAAAACATGTTAGACTCATAAATGAAGTGAAGCTACCTTTAATATAGTTCAAGAAATGGATGAAAAGGAAAACTATTTTAGCAATGATATGAAATCAAAATAGTGGTTTGGGGTTTTAGTTAGGATATGATGTTCCACCAGGTATGCAAGGTGGGCCCGAATATTCGCAAACACTCATCACTAAGTTTTCTCCAAAAAACATCATTTCCTATAGAACAATCATGGGATCATTAGTCGATGAAGAGTGATCAAAAACTAAATTACTATTATATCACTATAAAATAATAATAACTTTAAAGTACCTAGAACTTTGGCTAATTTTAATGGAATTCCTTCATCGTTGTTGATGATCAGTATGGCATCCTTCACTGTTCTTGTACTAGGAACATAGGAACATCTAGGAAATGATGTTGCAGCTCCTATTGCAAAAAGTTTCATAAGTTTCATAAGTCTTTGTCGTGAAGTATAAAAGAACAAATGATAATTGATTTTAAAAAGTTGTAAAAAAAAATTGTTTGTTGCTATCATAAGAGAGAAAAAGAGGGATTTGTGTACCAATAGATGGTACAACAGTTGATGCCTGTAAGTTGCATGTTGTCGACTCAGCAGTCGAAAAGAGATTTTTGGTTTTCTTGGATGGAGGTGGCATCGTCATAGGATTCAATTGATTTTAAGCTAAAGAATAAAATTGTTAGAGCATGCGATCTACCTGATTCAGTGGAAAACACAAGTGAGGAATGGAACATGCGATCTACCTGAACCACCTGCAGCACCCTCATCATGGGAATGGGGCTCAAAATCATGCAAAAAACTCTGCAAAGACAACACATCCATATTTTAATTAATGCCATAAAAGAGCATAACATAAAAACCATTATTGAACTCTTGTTATAATTAAAAATTTCATTAATACTTACTTTTAAGGTTTCAAAGGTGTGCAACAATTCAGATCCCCTATCTTTTATTTCCTGAGTAGTAGGCTTTATGGTTGCCAAACGTATAATTTCTCTACCAATTTTCTTTAGCAACTTTTTAATCAAACTGATCGGGTCATCGGTCTCTGCTAAATCAATATAGAAAGGGTCCTCCTCAGGGGGGGGCTGCTGATCAGGGACTGCAAGTTCCTTTCCCTCCTCTGACCACTGGCCCTCTGTGACAACAATAGTATTAGTATTATCAAAATTACTCCAAAAAAATGAAGAAAACAACATTAAAAAAATATCATTTTACTTCTATCTAGTTTGCACAATTACAATGAGTTTTACCTACTCATGTGTAGATGAGCTGGGAACATCCCCAGCATCCCCTCCGAGCAGTTGCTCCATATTGTGACCTTGTGTCAAAGATCAAGTATAAAAATGTTAGCCAAAAAATTATTGACTAAATGGTATGTTGGAGTCATTGATTAGAAGTTGGTTTAATAGTATGTACCACCCCCATGATAGTAGCCTTGTTTGTATCTATGCGGTTGAAATTGTAATCAATAAAAAGCTCGTCCCCTACACGTATTGATTTTGTCGCACAGATGAATACACAATTTCCCTCACACGCCTCAAATATGCAATTGGGTTGCTTTATAGCTGACCTAGGTCGTGTACTATTTATAAAACCTGCAATATTCCTTGTTGCTTTTGGCCTTCCATCAATGTATATAGCCACACTTTTACTTTGATTATTGTCTTGCTATTGTATATAATTTGTCGAGAGGCCATACCTACGCATACTTTTTTTATATTGAACAATATGCATCCAGCTTTTGTAATTGTAACATGGTCCAACATATTCCATCAATTTAGGAACTTTTTTGTAAGACACCTTTATGTCGTCCATAGAAAATAGGCCCAAACCATGTAATGATGATGGTGCTATGTGATATATCGTCTCGTTAACACAAAAATCAGTTTTTATTGCAGGAAGTTCCTTGGGTACCCAATGTTTCTGTAGATGTTGGTAACTCAAGGGCACCTCAATGTTGCCAATCATCTCATCATCATAAGAACATGACCCCCCTTGAGCAAGGAAAAATTTCATGAATTTATTGAATTTCCTTCTAGTCCTTTGACCTCTAGTTAATCTCCCTATTCTAGATAAACTACATGTCTCACTTTCCTCTTTTATTCCTATATTTCCCTCACTCGAGGAAGACACTTCTGAAAAATACCTATTCACTGGTACCTGCAAATGGGAGAGATCTTAGAAGACATCAATTTTACTATTGATAAGTGTATTAAATAGACTATCTATAAGGAGTATTGACTTATACTTGTCGATCCATGAGATTGTGCGAGATGCTCCTGAAAGGGGTTCAGTTTCCTACAAATGTAATTCAATTATCGTGAGCATAATCACATCATAATCATAATCACATCCATCATAAGTATCACATAAAAATTAAAAACATTAAAAGGTACACAATATAACACTTAAATCAGGCTCACATTATAAGCCTACTAGGGAAGTAGGCCTACTGAAGGGCTAAAACTAGGTTTTTGTATCAGCTGATGAATTGAGGGCTTAGTCACCTTGGGGACATGCTATTTGAAGTTTTTTGATGTGTGTGGAGGTGGAGGAAACACCTAGTTAAGGTGAAGTCAATTTTGGCGCCTATTGAGGGATTGTGAGCATTTGATAGTTTGTTGATTAGATTGCTTGGATGAATCCATTGGATGGATTGAGGGACATTCATGGGATTATTCCAAAGATGTAGAATTTGGTGTGCACTCTGATAGGTTATGGAGTTGGCTTGGATCAAGGAGAGGGATCTTATGAAGATGATTGGTTGGTGTTGTGAGAACACTATGGAAGTCCCTCTTGTTATGAATGATTGCAAATCCACCTAGGGTCTCTGCATCACCTACAAAGGCAGAATTATTAACCAACAAATTGGGTAAGCACTTATATTATGTTTTCCCTATGAATTTTATTCTAGGTACAACTCCCTTTTATAGATATTTAATGAATTCCCTTTTCTAAACTAAACACTTACAAATGCTTTTGACCTGAAAGAAAATAAGGCTCAATACATTCATGCATCAATATATGTTTTAAATAGTTTTATTTAATTAATTTAGATTAATAGTTAATTTAGATTAGCAGTATTCTATTTGTAGTTGAAACTTGTAGCTTTTAAATAGATAATGAATAAACTATGTAACCATATATATAAGACAAATATATTTCTATCAAGAAATGAATATTAAATAGATTAAGGATTGATGGCATACCTCTAAATTTAATCATCATCTGCGTTGTCATCATCATCATCATCCTCATCATCATCATCATCCTCCTCGTCATCATCATCATCGTCATCATCATCATCATCCTTGCCATCATTGCCGTTGTTGTTGTTGTTGTCATCGTCGTCGTCATCATCAACATCATCATCATCAACATCAACATCATCTTCATCATCATCATCAGTAGCAGCATCATCGTCATCATCAACTTCTTCTTCTTCATGAAAATTTGTGTGAGGAACATCATCCAATAATTGTCGATCATGATCACCATCTACATCATCTTCTACTTCTTTGGTATCTTCTTCTTCCATTGCATTATACTTTATTGGCCTTCCTCTCGGTTCATGTCTAACAACAAATGACCAACCCAGTTTATGTGGAACCTCTGAGTAAAATACCTGCTCACATTGGCTTGGAAGAACATAGGGCTCATCCCCAACTGGCTCAAATGACCTTGTATTAACCATTGTAAATCCATTATCATGTTCAATAATAGTTCTATTAGGATCATTTGGATTAAGTCATAGCCTGTACCATTTGACAATGAAGAGTACTAATTTGAAGGAACTAAAGTCACACTCAAGTATATCATCCAAAATGCCATAGTATCAATTTTTAGACTCTCGAGGATGTAAGTTATTTCTAGATGAAATATTAGTCACTTGAAAGACTGCAGTTATTCCTGAATCACAAATTTTCTTTGTTTCATCCAACACTTTGATGCAAAATTTTTGACCATTACAAAACATAGCCTTGTGGTGTTTAACCTACAATAATATGTGAAACATGTCAAAATTATTGTATCATGAGTTGATAAACATACAAGTGATTAATAAATTTGTACGTACCTGGAAATCTCTTGAACCACGTGCTAAATCTAGTTCCCTTTGCATAACATTGGAATCTCCATTACGATGAGCTTCTTTAACCAATGAAGATACACCTTCCCATGTTAATGTGCGACTAGAATGTTGACATCATTCAATCTATACTGTCATCCAATCAAGATTGTTTGCAATATACAAATGTAGTGCATCCCACTCTCGAGCACCTGTACAAAAAAAAATAGACGACTTATAACTGATTTATTTTGAAGATTAAGAAATAATTTATTACAATAACATCTTATAATTTATTACCTCTCACTTTCTTCAATGTACCTTTCCCCATCAAGTACTCCCCTTCTAATTTTTTAAAAGACTCGAGATCCCAAATGTGATCTACATGGATATTTGATGCAAACTTAGGAAGATATTCAGTAATGTACACCATAGTCTGGTATACCATATATCCCTCTACCATAGAACCCTCAGGATGTGCTCTTTGTCAAACCAAAGCCTTCAAAGATTTCAAATGCCTCTCAACCATCCACATTGACCTAGTGTGTACAGGTCCACATAATTCAATCTCCTCAACTAGGTGTATGAGGTAGTGTTCCTATGCATTGAAAAAAGTTGGAGGTAGACACTTTTGCATTTCACACAGTAAATGAGGAATTCTTCTCTTCCAATATTTTATATCTTCTTTATGGATTTCTTTAGATGACAACCACCTACATTAAGAGATTCAAGTCACAAAAAATATATAGATATGAGACTTTACAAAATAATATACAATAGATTACATAGCAAGAAAAAAAAATCGCGAATATAATAAATATATACAAAAAATTGAACAAATATTATTGCTTACCTCATGTATTTTTCAAGATCGTATATCACTTGTTTGATGTTATTGTTGAAGTGCTCTGGGAGAGATAGAGGAAGCACATACTACAGTAATTATAAACCAATCATTTCATTGTTTTCTAACATAACATAATGAACAGTACACATAATTTATGAATATATTGTAAATACAGAAGAACACAACTTACCTTGATGAAAGTATTCCAATTATGCCTTTTGAGCCCTGGCCCAAATTCACTTTTTTTTGATATGAGATTGTTTATGTTCCCAGTAAATCCTGTGGGAAATCAAATTTTTTGTATGACTTCTTTTATGGCATCACTTTGTTGCTCTGTTAATAACCAAGGAAGGGCACTTATATTAATCTGATCTCTGTTGCTATTTGAGTGAATGAAATTCTTCAATGCACGATTGGCTTCATGAATGTCATTACAAATTTTGACAATTTTTTCTTTGTCATGCCTTCCATCCAATATTTTCCACAATGTCTCTGTAATATTCTTTCCAATATGCATAGTATCAAACAAATGCACAATTTGTAAGTGCTTGTAGTAGGGAAACCTACTAAATTGTCTGGGATAGCTTTTTAGTCCCTTTGGAAGGTTGTTAGTACTGCCTCGACGACATTCACGATCATCAATTACACAATTAGTAAACAAAAATCACAATAGAAATATATAAATTACAAACATAAACCATTAGGTGGAACAGCATTACCTCGACGATTAATTCTATTATATTCCAACTTCCATAGGCGAGGTGTCATTCTTCATGGCTTTGATGTAGTCTCTTCTTTCCCATTGAAAAGATGTTTTTTCGTACTTCAATACTTATGATTCCTATGGAGGAAGTGTCTACACTCATTAAACACCTGCTTTCCTAAACTTTTTGAATGACAAGATTTCATCTTTGGACCACAAAATAGACATGCAAATTTTCCCTTTGTTTAAGGACCTACAAGATAATGATATAATTGGATTATTAAATATGTTGATTTTTATAATTAGAATTATTGTGCACAACTTGAATTCACTATAACATACCACAAAAATGTGTTAGCCCTGGGGCATCATGTATTGTCCATGCAAGTATTGCATGGAATTGAAATTGTCTTTGTCCTATTGGTCTAGACATGTCATACATAGTGACACCATTCCATAACTCCACCAACTCATTGATAAGAGGCTCAATATATACATTCATATATTTTACTTGATATTTACCTACTTGAATGAACAGTAACATTACATAATTATTGTGACCATTTTAATGCAAGATTTGTAAGTACATGTAAATTAATAACTATCAAATGATAAGATACCTGGAACAATCATTGCCAACATAATGTGCTCCCTCTTTATTAACATCCATAGAGGAATGTTATTGTTGATAACAAAAATAGGCCACACCGAGTAAACAGATCTCATCTCTCCAAATGGATTGACACCGTCCGTTGCCAATGAAAGCCTGAGATTATGAAGTTCTTCTTTAAAGTGTTGCCACTTTTCCTCTATGTGCATAAATGTTGAACCATCCGCAGGGATTCAAATAATGTCATCTCGACTTCTATTGCATGCATGATAATCCATAAATTGAGCCAAGCTACTACACTTGAATAATTGTCGCATCCATGGAATAAAGGGGATGTAACGAAGAACCTTTTGAGGCACCTTTTCTGTTAGTCGATCTATTCGATATCTCCTCGTATGACATACAGAGCATTGTGTTGCAAATTCATGTTCTTTATAATATATAATATGATCATTGGGACAAGCATGTATTGCTTCATACTCCATTCCAATATCTTTCATAATAGTAGATAATTCTTGATATGAGCAAGGTAGAATATTTGATGGAAGTAACAAAAACTCGCCTATCAATCTACAACAAAAAATATAAGTTGTTAATATAAACAATATTAGTGGTACATTATTCACCCTTTGTTAACTATAAAGACATATATGACATTCCTTAACATACATGACATTTTTATGTTGGATAAACCATTCATAACCTTCAAGTTCAACAACAACAATACAGCAGAGAGAAGATTAGTCTTTGTATAGGGGCTTGTATGCCTTCTCAAGTAGAGGTACATTGAGGCTATCATCATCATCATGATCAGATATGCTTGGACTAAATGTGTCATGGATCAATGTATTTATACCATCATCTTCAGTTGTGTTTTCTAGTGCATGATCGTCATCTTCCATGGGATCATTATCTTCACCTTGGCTATTCGCACCTCCATGTTCCTCCACTTCGAAAACCATATTCTTCAGATTGTTGTGGTTCATATCATGTACTTCCCTGGGGAGATCAACCTATATAAATTTTATTAACATAAATAAACCATGATAATCAACTCATCATTAAGTGATTTCATATGTATATAAATTGTTAAAATGATATAATGAACAACTTACCAGTGGATGATAGTCATGCCCCCCTTCAATGTGACCATTCTCCCTACAATGTCTCATAACTATTTTGATTAGCAGCCTTCTATGGTTTAAGCCCTTACAAATTTTGCAAGGACAATAACATTTCCATCACCTTTTCTTTTCAAGTTAGACCACAATCTAGCGATTGTCTCCCTATTTTGTTCTTCACTTATATTATCTGACATGATCGTTCTTCGCAGGAAGCAAAAATTGGGCTATGAAAACTTTGGTCTACAACTTTCACAAACTAAGAAAAACTGTCAAAAGTACACAAATATTCTTAGACCTAGCTAAATACTTTCTTTGACTTTATTCCTAAGACATTTAACCCAATCACCTTTTATAGCATTCAGTCAAATCTTTAGTAGAGTGAATTAGGGTAAATATCTTAATAGAGTAGTTATAATAGGCCTATGTAAAACTCCTAATAGATATAAGTGTCCAAGGGTATTTCATCTATTCTCCTGGGTATTGAATATTAGTCATGAGCAAGTGTCAAAGTGTTTGTGTGCCAAGTGAACCAATTTTAACATATTTATTTAGAATTGCACAAACACTGAGGTAAATAATTTTTGGCCAACTTATCACATGTTTTAATAATTGAGGAGTAATTTAAGGAGTTGATTACATGTTTTGGGATGGATCATTAATCCCTATGCAAGGTGTTTAACCAATGAGAAAAATGGAAGGTCTAAGTGGCAAAAGGGAGAAATTTGGATCATTGATCTTGATTGAAAACCCTCCAGTTGGTTAGATAAGAAGGATCCTGACCTTATTTTTGTATGTGTAGCAATGAGAGTATATGTGCAAGAAGAAAATTTTAGATGCTTGAAGTAAAGTTTGAAGGTGATACTAGGAAGAGTGACCAAGTAGAGAAGTGAAGTGCGAAACAAAGTTATACCAAATCAAAGAAGGATCATATAGTGGAAAGAGGAGATATGTAATCAAGCATTATAGTGCTAACCAAAGGATCATGTACTAATACATCTTTTAGCAGAGTGAATTAGGGTAAATCTCTTAATAAAGTGGTATTAATAGGCCTATGTAAATCTCCTAATAGATATAAGTGACCAAGAGGATTTCATCTATTCTCCTGGGTATTGAATATTAGTCATGACCAAACATCAGAGTGTTCATGTGTCAAGTGAACCATTTTTAACATATTTGTTTGGAATTGCGCAAACACTAAGGTAAAATTGTTTTTGGCCAACTTATTGCATATTTTAATGATTGAGGAGTAATTTAAGGAGTTGATTATGTATTTTGAGATGGATCATTAATCCCTATGCAGGGTGTTTAACCAATTAGAGAAATGGAAGGTTTAGGTGGCAAAAGGGAGAAATATGGATCGTTGATCTTGATCCAAAACCTTCTCTAGTTGGTTAGATAAGGAGGACCCAAACCCTATTTTTGTATCTGTAATAGTGAGAGTGTATGTGTGAGAAGAAAATTTTGGATGCCTGAAGCAAAGTTTGAAGTTGATAAAAGGAATAGTGACCAAGAAGAGCAGTGAAGTGCAGAACAAAGCTATACCAAATTGTAGAAGGATCATATAGTGGAAAGAGGAGATATGTAATCAAGTATTACATTACTAACTGAAGAATCATGTACTGATACATATTTTAGCAAAGTGAATCAGGGTAACTTTTTTGCAAGTTTTAAATCATTTAATCAAGGTAGATTGTATGTCTTGTAGCTCTTAATAGGGAAAACCCCTCACAAGATGGATCATCGAAAGTAGTCAACATTGTAGCTCTAATAGGCAAACATTTTTACTGCAATAATGAAGATTTGTGAGTCTCATCCCCACCCACCCCAATTTTACCTTCACCTTGGAGGGTTTTTGGGTAACCAAATCTTTGTGTTATATGTTGATCATTTACTTTCATGTTTATGGTTGAGATCAGTAGATTAGATTTGATACATCATTGTAATATATGTTTATGTGATTTGTGATATTGATGAGATAAGGATTAGTGGTGAAAGATATCAATTTCATAATTTCTTAGAAGGTTAAAGTTTATATAGATCCATATTCATGCCCCCCCACCCCACCTTAGTATCTTGATTTCCCAATAGACTTCCAATAGTTTTACCTTCTCATTGGAGGGTTTTTGTGTTACCAAATCTTTTGCTGTGTGTTGATTACATGTTTAAATGTTTGATTCATGCAAGTAGATGTCAAATCTAATATTATATAGTAGTACATGATTGATTTCATTCAAGGTTAAGGTTTATGTAGTTTATGGTGAAGCTATTAAGCATGGATTATGTTTGAAGTAGTAAAGGTTTTAAAGATCTTGATACACCCTCCCCCCCTCAGTATCTTACTTTCCCACTAGATTTCCAATAATTGGTATCAGGGCATTGCTTCTCTAACAAATAAGTCTAACCACTTGAGAGTCAAAGATCTTGGACATGGAAGCCTACAAACTAGGAAAGGTGATTGAAAATGAAAACCTTGACTTGCAGCTTGCATATGAACAAGTTAAGGCTACTAAGGAGGAATTGAAGAAATCCTTGAAGAGAAGAACAGAGATGGCAATCCAGCAAAATGACACACACTACAATGAAGAAATAATTGAAGACATATGTCATGAAGGAAGATCCAGTGAAACTGATGCAACAATAGAAGATTTATTAGAGAAGAATAACATCCTAAATGAAGAAGTAAGAGCACTAAAAAGAGAACATGAAATAAAATCAGTGAGACTATGTGAAGTTACTAAACAAAAGAAAAAGGTTGAAGAAGACAAAGCAATGGTAGATGAAGAAGAAAATGGCTACAGGACTTGATGAAAGGATCAATGAAGTACAAATTCTGACTCATAATCAATTTGACATGGTCAATTAGCTATAAAGTGTTGATCATGAGATAGCTAGGAAAGTGGGAGAGATTGAAAATCTGAGATCAGAGAATGGTCATCTAAAAATTAAGTGGAGATCTTAAAAAGAAGTCATTGACAGGATAAACAAACCTAAAGAGGTGATGAGACTACTTGATGAATAGATGAAAGCACAAAAGAGACCTCGTGATACTACTAGATTAGGCTATACCAAGTTCATATCATCTACCGAGCAAGGAGAGTCATCAAAGCATCAAGAACCAAGGAATACAAGACCAAAGTACAAGAATCCAACATGCTACAAAAACTATGGAAAAGCAATTTGTATAACAAATGTTTGCAGGAGAAAAATTGGTAAGTCAAATTCTAAACCAAAATGATGTCCATAGAGGAGAGATTGCATGAAAAAAATCTCTGATGAATAAGAGAGAGTGTGTGATGGGGGAGAAATATACTAAAGGAAGATGATCACATTAAGTTATATTAATTAGGGAGAAGTGTGAGCAATTGATGTCATCCACGTAAGAATGAGGAAGTATAGATGGAGAGTTATTCATATGAGTTTTATATTTGATTGATGAAGAGGATTTGAAAGAAAAGAGAAGCAACACTAGAACAGTTGTATTTGGTATTCTTGGAATTTAGATGTTTTTCATAAATGTTTCCGTCAACTCCAAAGGGGGAGATTGTTAGCATGAATGTTGATGTTATTCCTTTTGGTGAGTATCCTAAACATTGATAGAATAGTTGGGGAGATTGGCATGTTGTATCCATGACTATGTTTCTCATTGATGTCAACATAGTATTATTTCTATAAAGACTGATAGAGTAGTAGATAGAGAATGAGGTCATACAGACTATGTATTGATGATGAGGTCAAGAATAGTTGAGTATATGTTCTACATTGTGTCTTGATGAAATGGACAAGTGTGCGTGTAGAAAGTCAAAGAGATGTGAAAGTTATTTGTGATTTATAGAAGATAGTGTGTAGACAAAGTACCTGAAAAGTGGTTTCTAGTATTTGGATTGTATATATTTATAGTGATAGAATCATGATGAGAAAAAATGATATCAACAGGTGAGTGAGGTCTGAGGTCACACATGTGAGAATTTGTAATTACTATGAGCTAAAAATGCTTTATAATTGCAAAAGGATGTAATGAATTGTAATATCTTGATGAGGTCCTATTATAATTAATTGGGAAAGCCTCAAGGATGACTCGATGAATTTTATTTTGAGGACATGATATAAAGAAAGGTTATTTTCCTTGTGACAAAGTATATGTATATGAATTAGTGTCCAAGTGTGAATTGTACAAGTGATATCCAAAGTTGGTAAATGCATGTAAGCAATCAAAGCGATCAGTGTGATGAAAATATGAACATCTAGTATTGAGATCTAAGAAGGTATTTTGTGTGGTATTGGCATAGTAAGAGGGTAGAGAAATAGTTATAGTTGAAAATATCAATTCCATTTCTATTATTCTGAAAGGAATAATATAGAGACCAATTGGATAGTGAGTTTAGTGGTCTTACCCCTGAAGCTATTTGGAGAGTGGGTCCATCTGCCTTTTACAACTCATAATAGGGTTGAAATCTCTTAACAAGGATTCAAAGTCTCCTAACAGGGATTTATAAGTATTGAATGTATTTCATTGGCTCTTAACAAAGTCCATCCTCTTACAAGGAAATTTTATATTAGTACAACATTTTATGGGTACCATCCCCACCGAGGTTTTCCCTCTGATCAAGAGTTTCCCTAGTTAACATATATAGTGTTATTGTGTATTCATATCTTCTTATGGCTACTAATTATATTGCTCACATGCTTTAGGTTTAATAAGGTTGGTATAAGTTATATTGATCTAATAACTTATTCACCCCCCTCCCCTTAGTTATCTTGGTGGACTTTACTTTCTAACATGTTTATGTCACCTTCTACTTCTCTCTTCTTCATCAACTTGGGCTAAGTGTTTCCTCTTGTTAAGAGGGAGATTATCAATCTCATCCTCTTCTTGTTCTTCTTACTCTAACTTTAGGATTTTTTCATGAATTTGAGTTGAAGAGGTTATTTTCTTCTCTAATTTTCTCCTCTTTACCCCAACTATGACCATCTCTATTCTATTCCACTTGGGAACTATAGCTTCTACCTATATAAGAGGTTCTTTGTGTTGTAACTCTTCTTCTTCTACAACCTCCACTTCTTCTTGCCCTTAGGCTTCCCCTCTCTATGGATGTATAACTCATCTCTCTCATGACCATGCATTTTTTATGGCCTGACCAAAAACATGTCCTTATAAGTGGGGATAGTAACTTTAGTCCCTTTTCCCTTCTATGGTCTTGTTGAAACCTTCAAGGTTGGGATATTAGGTATGACATCTAAGTCAAAATGCATCTTGACCCAATTTCTTTTCATATCTATAACATGTCTAGCCCAATGTTGAATGTCATTATTTTATTCTTTTCTCACCTCAGCATTCATGACAGGTCGCTCAAAGATCTTGTCCCTATTGTAGGTGGGATCCATAATTTTATTGTTATCCTTGTTCCATACCTTGAGAGGTGTGTACAATTCAAAACCTTCTCTCTATTGATAGAATTGTCCTACAATAGTCCCTTATCCAAACTCCATAGTCATCTACATAACTCAGTTGATGATCCTCTATGGTAGCATATGGAATGAACTACTTCCCAATAACCTGTTGGATCATTATTATCAAAATAGGGATGTGCCACTAGGTAATCATCCATAGGACATCTCTTCCTTTCTACATCATGTGTATATTTGTCTTGCTTTTTCTTCACTTCATAAGGGTCAACAATGATAGGCCACACCCACATTTTCTTGTGCATTTTACATACTCTATCATATACATAAGTGATTTTCCTAGCAATCTCTAAGAGTATAATTCTATCTGATAAAAAGCATGGTAGATTTTTTGGGTATAGGAGTGTTCCCACTACTCAGATGTATGCAAATGTCTTTATATTGGATGAAATATCCACCCACTTGTATCACCCTTGTCGTAACCTCTACTAATAACCTCTTCATGTAATCCGCTTCTATGAATTGGACTATCTAGCACTCCAAGCTCTTATCTAAGAGACACTCTTGCACCATTTGGAGGTACACAATATGTCACCACACATTGGCTCTTACATGCTTCCTCTCCTTACCATGCCTAAATAGTTTGTGGCTCTTATTGCCAATAGGTACACTAAATAAGAAGTCATATAGAATTGTGGGTCATTCTAAATCAAGATGAATTTTTCATCCAGTAAGATGCTTATCATTGTTCCCTAGTTGATTTTGTTGCATCTTGCTCTGATGGTTTCAATAAAATGCACCATCTATGTTTCCAAATGACATGTGTCATGGAGTCCTATTACTCTTCTCAAGAGGACGATGTAGTAGCTAATGCTAGCAATCATGTAGCCTCATTCCATATCCACCTTATTAGGATTCGTATTATGTGGGGTCTTAGTAATCAAGTACATGTCTTACAGTATGTCTTTAGCCACCTAAGATTTCTCCCTATACCAATGGTCAATATTGCCATACATTATTTCCTTGTATTCATCTTCTTTAGGGAGCTATAAATCTATTGTGTAAATAAGTATTTACTATTTACACTTCACTTAAGTTTACTTAGGATAATACATATTCCTATTAGTGTCTAGGAGTTTGCATATTCATATGAGTTTTCATGTAGAAAACATAGTAGTTTGCACTCCAATTGAGAAAATTTTGTCTACTACATCTCTTTACAAGATACACCTTTGTATTCTAATCCTCTCGTTGTTGCACATGCAATCATGCACAATAAAGGATAATCCACTCTTGGTGGACATGTTCTTAGTTATTATGATTATCTCTTTGTTGACTCCTAGTCATCTTGATTGCCTTTATTTACAAGGCACTTCTATGATCTATTTATCAAATTTCTATTATCATTTTGATCATTATTGAGATTCTCATTTTTTCATCTCTTGTCTCTCTTGTGCTATCTCTTGTGCTTCTAGATCTTGGTGTTGCATTATTGCCTTAGGAAAATTCTTACATGGTATCAGAGCCATAGGAGCATACATTTTCATAACCATTAGAGAGCATCATTTTGCTTCATTTTGGAGGGCTATGATTTAGATCCAAGATATATGTAGTTATTAGGAGTGATTTGAGTAAGATCTAACCTTACCATTGCATTCAAGTGGTCATTCCAACGAATTTTGACTATAAACTTTCCCATGTTGTGCAAAAGTCAAATTTGAGGCAATAAAAATTGCAAATTAGAATTAGAAGCCTAATTTACCAATTTAGAGGATATCCAACGTCAAAAACCAATCTATAAATTGGAAAGAATTGATTCTACTCAAATCCCTCCATTGTATATTCCCATTTTCTGATCCAACATCTTGTAGAGGTGACATTTGGGAAGATATTACCTTGATTTTTTTGCAACCGAGCTCAACATCTAGATGAAAAAGTAGGGCCAAATTATCTTATTGGTTTAAATGTGACCCATGATAGACCACATAGATCTACCCAATTGACTCATTTTGAGGATAGCGAAATTGATCCAACACTAGCATATAGCCTACAATACCAACATCATTGGTTTGGCATTCATCTAATCCACTCTTCTTTGTGTGCTATTCACCTTTACATATCTCATCGAGTGAGCCCAACAACATTGGAAAGTAGTGTGTTTTTCATTCTATATTAAACTAGAGCTCACTCTACTACCAAGTTGAGCCTGATCCCATGTGAGCTGCATAGATAGGAACTTTCCACACTAACCTTCTATATGTAGTTAATCTAAATCCTCATCACATAAGCAAAGAAAGTCATCACATTTGGATACACGAGCCACTATCAAGTATGATCTCTATGTGCATCTTCTCATTAGAGCATTCATCAAATCCACACATTGGAGGTGAATCAAATCTCTAGTGTGGCAAATTTGATTTGAAGACCATTAATTTTCCCCTCTCTATGACATCATACTCTATGAGAACATTGAACAAATGGACAAATGAGATCAATTCTAATCTTTCAAAGACATTGATCTAGATTTACAATCACTGCACACTCATTCAATTGTTGGAAATTTGGAGATCTTCAAATCTTTGTTGTGTCTCCTCCAAGAAGAATTGTAGGGCTTCTCTTAATAGATATCAAGTTTGATCCATTGCCCCAAAGATATTTAGTTTTGAGTCATCTCTAAGAAATTCCTGATAGTAATAACTCATAACTGCCTATGATATCCATTTGCCTTCATTGGTGGTGAGTAATTGTAATAATAAGCTTCATCCTTAATACTAGGTACACCTGATCCGGCCACAGATGTCAAATTTCAAACTTGAAAGGAGGCTTCAAAATTTCATGATCACTATAGACATTAACTAGCCCATAGATTTGTTGGCATCATTGCACATTTTCATATTGGACCTTTCACCATATTGATTTTTGATTTGGTACTCCATTTCAAGAGGTCATAACTCACTCATCAAGACTCCAAATTGAGCTCATGTTTTTTTTGTCTAGAATTTCCTGAAATTTCCATTGGTGCAGCTAGTTTCTAGTTTTGGTGGATAGGTTTTTCACTATTTTCAAATCTTTATGACAATATCTACAATTAATCCTATTTTTTGTTACTTCAAAGGCTTCATTCAAGCTCATAAAAACATGTTTTCAAGTGCCATTATTTTTGAAATTACATAATTTTTTGTCTACTTTTTAGATGTTATATCAATTTGGACCAATTGTAAGTGGATATTGTACTTTCAACATTTGGTGATTTTTGCCCTATTTTAGCACTTTTACTTTTTAGATCCTTGAAAGATCTAGTGTTGTATGTACTTGATTCTTCTATAGCTTCATCATTTTTGTTGTAACCATAAAAATTAGAAGTTGAATTTGGTCTATTTTTACATGTGGCCTATTGTACATGCACTAAATATAAAGTTTCAAAGCATCTATTTTGGGGGATTCTTTAATTAAGTGATTTGGGGGGGGGGGGGTGTGTCTTGTGTGATTGTTCTTGCATTCTTTTAGTTTTGCATTGTGAGTTCTTCATTTTCTAAATTAACTCCACATAACTATGACACATGGAAAGAAAATGTATGGACCAAGTTAATAAGAAAGGCTTGAATCTCTTTGTGAATGGAACAATTCCAATTCCCTCTAGTCCTGATGTAGATACTAAGGAAAAAAATGCATGGAAAATTGAAGACTCAAAGGCTTTCAGACTCATTAAAGAATCAACCATTGAAGATCTTTTGTTTCACATTATACCCTTGAGTAGTTCCCAGGAAGCTTGAGATAAACTTGAAACTTTGTATGGTAAAGTAGATGAAGATAAGGGATTCGTAATTCTAGACAAGCTTCTCAAATTGTATCCAAAAAACTTTAACACAATCCAAGATTTCATCAACAAGGCTAATGAGTTGAGAGTACAACTTAAGGATTGTGTTATTACCATCAAGTATTCCCAATTGATTCATCATATGATGGACAATCTTCCTTCAAAATATGCAACCTTTTTTTCTAGCTACAAAACTCACAAGTTGACAATGGGAAATTTATTCACTACACCTTCATTTGAGTCTTTCGAGAGATTTTGATGTTGGACCAATCAAAACTAATGAGTATGGGAATTCTCAAGTCTTCAAATTCTAAGGCATTGGTAAATAATCGAGGGAATCAAGGTAAAATGAATAAAGACAAGTGGAAACACAAGACACAAAATGAGAAAGAGAAATCAACCTCCTCACCACAAGAAAACTCCAATAATAAGGGGAAATCATCCAAGAGGGAGTTTCTTACTTGTGCATATTGCAAGAAGAGTGGACATGAAGAACATCTTTGCTATAAGAAGGAAATATATGAGCTCAAGAATCTTCTTAAGAAGAATCAAATAAATCTACCTTCAATAATGACTACTTCATCCTCTTCTTCACATTCAAATAAAGCAAAGGATCACATGGGCAAAGGGAAAGCCTTAGTTTCTACTTCAAGTCAAGATCTAGGGAGATGGCTTTTAGATTTAGGGGCTTCTCATCATATGGCATCTTCACAGTCTATGTTTCATCATTTGATCCTTGTCACACTCCACCTATTTTGATGGGAAATAATTCTTACATGAATGTGATTAGGAAAGGAACTATTGATAAGGGGTAGGGATACTTCAAAGATATGTTATGTGTACCTCACCTAAGTCATAATCTTCTATCTATCTATCATCTCACTCATGGACACAAAAGGAGGACCGTGGAATTCATAGTTGATTCAAATTTTATCAAAGACTTGGAGATTGGAAAGGTTCTTTCTAGGGGGGTGATTGATCATACATCTCGGCTATCCTACTTCTCAAATTTTCTCATGATGATGACAATGATTTCTTAGTAGATTCTTCTATAGACTTTGATCATACTTCCAATGAAGTTTCATAATTTAAGGAGGACTTTGGCTTCTTGAACTTTGGTATTCTCACATGTGATCAAGTTCTTGAGCCATCCATTTATTCTCCTTCTACCCATATTGCATTTACTATTTCTCTTGATGATGCATGTATTCACACAATCATTGATTTAAGTGATTTGGTGCAATAGGATATTCATTGTCTTCCAAACCTAGTTCCATGGGATGACTAGTTGACAAACATTTCTAGTTTTTTTATGGAGTCCTACATTGCATATTTGGGACACACTATTGACAACATTCATCTTCTCTTTGGTGAAGATGATCCTTCTTCAGTTGTTGCAAGGGAGCATGTTAACCCTTATCTTCATTCACTACTTGGTCAATCTTTTAGGGTTGACATGATGGTAGATCCTTTGATACAACAATTGGAGTAGATCACTTTCTCTTTAGAGGAGACATTTGAGTCTTTGACACATGTTCTGCATTCATGCTCAGTTGATCTTGATTTTTCTTTTTTAGTAGAGTGACATAGTACACATGATTTGGAGGAGACAACTTTCATTATTGACTTGGGGCCACTTGAGTAGGTTTCAGAGATTTCATACATTTTGAGGTTTCTTCCTACAGATGGGGGAGGCTTCTTTGATGCACCTTTGGTTTTTTTTCTCCTTCCTAAAGGGAGGAATTTTGTTCTACACTCATGGAGTAGTTTCTACATCGAGCCTAGAGCATCTACGTCCACAAGTGTACATTCTACATTGAGGTGAGGCTACTTGGTCTCTCTTCCACTTCTTCTAGCTTATATGGGGAGGATCTTTTCCTCACATGAGGTCTTCTTCTCTCTCATTTTCTTTTATTGTACTTATCTCTCTTGTTGGAGGGGATCTTTTTTGATGTGGTTTTCCTTCTTTCTCTTCTTTATTAGAGATTACATTGCATATCTTTTGCACTTGCATATTGTGCATGGGTACCTAACATGGCCTAGTAGCTTGAACTCATCTTGCATTATTATCTATATTTTGTGAGCTTAAGTACATTCCAATAAGTTTCACTTAAGGGGGGGTTTTGGAGTATATAAGTATTTACTATTTTCACTTTACTTAAGTTTACTTAGGATAATGCATATTCATATTAGTTATCTATGAGTTTGCATATTCATATGTGTTGTCGTGTAGACAACATAGTAGTTTGCACTCAAACTGAGCACATTTTGTCTACTACATCTCTTTAATGGATACATCTTTGTATTCTTATCCTCTCATTGTTGCACATGCATCCATGCACAATGGAGGATAATCCACTTTTGGTGGACATGTGCTTAGTTGTTATGATTATCTCTTTGTTGACTCCTAGTCATCTTGATTGCCTTTATATACAAATCTCTTCTACTATGTATTTATCCAAAATCTATTATAATTTTGATTTCTCGTCTCTCTTGTTCTATCTCTTGTGCTTCTAGATCTTGGTGTTGTATTATTGCCTTAGGAAAATTCTTACAAAAACTTTCTCTATATTATATGGTCAGTTGTCCAAGTCAATTTTTCCTATCATTCTCTTGACCAGCTTCTCACTAGGCATATGGTTCTTTGCAAGTGTCATGATTAGTTCTAAGGATTACACTGAAATAGGATACGATGCCACATTCACCAAGCCACTCTAGATAAGGGCCAAGATCATCTCTGATCTCTTGTGAAACTTGTTACATAGCACCAAGGATGCATTCTAGTTGATGTGTCCTAGCTCTATATCCTTGACCTCTGAATGCAATTCTATAAGTTTTGACTCCTTGGGCACTCCCTCAAATTTGAAGGTCGTTGACTTTGGTGTGATCTTTTTTGTTGTGGAAGATGAGGATGCCATTATAACTTGCACAAAAGGAAAACGTCAATATATTATTATCTAGAATGCAAAACAACACTCGATGACTTAATAAGACTCACAAAAACTGACTAAACATATTAGAAATCAATGAAAATACAAGTTTTACACATGTATAGATGTACTAGATGTGCTACATGCATTGGCTAGAGAGGTGGGTCTCATGTCTTGGGGTCTATGCACTTAGCACATTTGCACACATGCACTAGGTGCACAACTACATACATATTTTGTGCATTGTGTTTGGTCCAATCATTATGTAAATTTGGGAGATGCACATGTAGCATATCTTGGGACCTATAAGTGTATGTACCTATGACAAGGTCATTATCTTGGTGCTTACACTTGTAAATGTTTGAAAGTCTCAAGGGGTGAAAGGGTGTGATGGTGCACCAACATGAAGCTAGCTAAGAATAATGAGCACATATGGGGAGTCCTCTTAATTATAGGCATAGGTGTAGAAGGATCACCCTACGCACCTTTCCAAGGTTCACACATGCACAAGTGTGCTAGTGTGCACCTTAATGATTATGCCAACTACACTAAGGGTTGAGACCTTGTGCAGGTACACAAGTGTAGTAGTGGCTTAGTGTAAAAGCTTACCTTTTTAGTTGCCAAATCTTAAATGACACAAACTTCCCTAGTTCCTAAACTTGACTCACAGTATCCCCACTTCCTAAGTTGTCTCAAAAGATACCCTTTTCTAAAGAGTGGGTCCCTATGAAACAAAAGCAAAAAGGGGGCGTCCCAATTTTTTAGTTGAAAATAGGGCATGTACTATGAAGCCACAACAGACCTTAAGATATGATTTTGAATTTTGTTGAGACATCAGACTTAGGTAAAGCAATAGATTTGGAACTCTAGTGCCTGTAACATATATATGTGAAAATCTCATACCCAAAGGCTATTATTGGAAAAGTTGACCTACTCTTTGGACATTATTGGAAAAGTGGACCTAGTCCTTTCAACTCTGAATCCAATGAAAGTTGTAGACATGCTATAACTAGTTCCAAGACTCTTCAATCTAGTATGAAACTCCATAACCTATTCCTATACATATAAAAGAAGGGGAAAAGGTTGTGGAAAGGGAATTTCCTTTGTCAACCTCCTGTATAAGAATCCACATTGAAATGAAATTAAAATTACATAAGCAAGGATGAAATGTAATCTAGATTTGAACATAAATCACCTAATACTTAAATGATGCAATATCTCTTTGAAAATGATCAAAATTAATGATTGAATATCTTGGACTCCAAAAAATTCCAATAGGAAACCACAAAATCAAACCCTTAATGATAGATTTCGTAGCTTTCCACAATGTTGGATTGAGGGAGAAAGGGAAGAAGTTTTGTTGGATGAATGTAGATCTCCTCCCTTGATTGAAAAATCATTTGTTTTTCCCTCAAATGTGGGAAAGAAGATAGATATATAGAAGGAAATTCCTTGATGCATGATGCAAATGATGAAATAAAGACTACAAAATGCTTGATGGATTCCTTGCACTTGAGTGCTTGATGGGTGTGAATGCTTGATGATAGATGCCTTCTCTAATGGATTTTTGTTTGATGATGGATTATAATCATGGATTTCTCTTGATCATGGAATGTATGTATGTAATGGATGTGAAGATGAGAAGGACAATGCATTTTTATACACATTTGAGGTCTTAGATCTTGCAAGGCCCAACCCAATGAAAGATCTGAAAGATAAACATCAGCATTGGGTTCAAAGCCCACTAAAACATAATGATCTAGGACAAGGATGAGTTGAACAACCTTATCCAATACAAGCTTGACTTGGTTGACCTTTTCTATGACAAGGTTGACTTAGTTGACTTAGTCCTAACATATATTTTTTAATTTTGCTTGGGACTTAGGGGAGTGTGCTAAAAAGGGGTGGTGAAAGCCATGATAAATCAAGGTAAATTTCAAAATCTAAAAATGCATGCAAAGGTTCTAGGAGGAAAATGAATTATGTGATAGGTGTAAAAATGAGAAATCGTGCATAAAAGTTAGAGACATTATCAATTTTTGAATAAATAATGTTGATTTTAAGGATGCATCAATACTAAAAGGATGTGAAATCAATGTGAGAATCTATACATACTAAAATAAGGTTAAGAATGAGTACCTAATAAGGGTACTTACTTTTTTGACGTAGGGAGGTGTGAGTAACTAAGGCCAATTGGCACACTTGGTTACCCAAACCACCATGCAAGAGTTAACACAACGGAAGCAAACACAAAAGATAACAATGTCATAGAGAGAGAGAGAGAGAGAACAATATTCTTTATCGATTCATGAAAATATCATCATACATGCCCAGTTGTAAGGCCTTCTAGGTTACGGCCAGATACAAAATACATTCAAATCCAAGATCTAGCTTCAAGTTTGAATTTCCAGACACATATGCTTTCAATTTCCTATCCTCCTTCTATCATCTATATTCCTTTAAGATGGGTGAATCATAATCACTAAAGACTTCATTACAAACCATACTTATACCACTCTAAGCCAAAATTCAACCCAAAATGCTAATAACTAAATAAACCTAACATTAAATACTTGAAGAGCCACAAGTCAGCCTCCAATAGAAATTAAATGTCCATAAATTGATACTTGAGAAAAATCATGATATCTCCTAGCTCTAATTGAATTAGAACTTTTGCTTCGAGCTGAAGGTATTACTTTAGGTCCTCTACAACCCCTTAAGTTCACAAATGTTGATTCACCAAGGATATGTTTGCATCCATCCTGAAAGTTAAGCATAGAAACTCATCGCGCAAACTGCCAAAAATTGATACTCTAGGAGAATTGCCATATCTCCCAAGTTATAATAAATTAGGACTTTCCTCTTTGAGAAAAGGGAGTACTCTAGGTCCTCTTCAGTACTTGAAATTTTCAGCCTCGAATTTATTGTATAGAAGTAGTTACACAGCCCACAACAGGCACCCAGAAACTAGAAAAACATAGCTCCATCAACAAGGTAAAAATGGCTCAAACCTTAACATGATAACTCCAATCTCTTTGTGCACATAGGACAAGGTTACCCAATGTGTCTCCAATTCTTGGAAACTATTGAAAGCTCAATAATGCAAGACATTTCAGATAGGAAAAACTAAAAACATGCAGGATAGTAGTGCAACCTAGGATGTTCCTGCATCAATGTTACACGTACATAAGTTGATTTCACAATCAAGTGCAAGCTATCAATAATCTCAAAATAAAGTGCAAGAAATATAAGTCATGGGATTGAGGATTTGGATTCAATATTTGAAGGAAGGCATCCAACTCAAGATCTCCATGTCCTCATTTATTCAAGGTCCTTTCAAGAAAATAGAATATTCTCTTATTCATGCAAATTTCTCACCCATGATCGACAAGTAGAGTCACTCTAATAAAGCAAGAAGATCCACACATCCATTCTTCTTTTTTTTCCTTCTCCATTAAGGATATTAATAATATCTACATTATAGATCTAGGATTGGAGAGCACAGATCTATGCATTCATAAAGGCATCCTTGATTCTAGCACATACAAGCATCTTCATGGATTTGGCTTATTACACATTCATCCATGAGTTTTTTTTATGCAAGGTGAATCTAATATTTATGTTCATCATTACTTTCCTATATGCAATCTCAATTTCATTTCAATATAAATTCCTAAAGGGGTTTGACCAAGGGAAACCCATTTCCATAACATTTTTTCACTTATTTTATGTGTGTGGCTGAACTAATTTTGAAATTGCAAATTTAGATCTTGAACCTTCAAATGAGTTCCAAATCCTCAAAAAAAATCATCAACTTTGGAGCTACTAGGACTAAGTTAATTTTTTACTTGCTCTTGAAACCTTGACCTGTTCCTACACTTTTTTGGCTAGAAATTTCATAATAGACAATTATAGACATTAGATTCTTAGATCCAAAGTTACTAGTGATTTTGAAATTATGATAATAGTCAAGTTCATAATTAAAGGTAAATCGTCTTCTTCTTATTTCAAGGTGAGCTCATTCTATCCATTTTCACTTTACACTTACTTTTATAGATAAGATCTGATATCATGTCCTTTGTATTTATCAATTTTATTCATTCATTCATACACATTCCATAATCAAAAGGAATCCCCCAAATCTCATCCCTGAACCTATACCTTGGATTTGTGCTAATCAAACTTTTGCAAGGGTAACATTGGGATTCCTAAGGAATAACCACATAACTTGGTGAGTGATTTGCCTCCTAGAATTGCTCACCAATTTATATTATGAAAGTCTACTTATTAAAAAATATTGTATGCATGTTAAATTAGAAAAATTAAATTGCCCTACGTATAGGGTCTCTATTCTATTCCAATTGTATTTCCATAAAAAGGTTATGAAGCTCAACATAATCATCTTTTTTTCTTTGGGATGAAGGTTATGCAATGATATTCAATGTAACTGGTTTTCTCCTTCCATGTGACTAAGGTAGTCAATTATTCTACTTGAGGATAATTTAAGTTAGGTTGCATGATGAGTGTTAGTTCTTCAATCCACATATTATTATTTATATGAATTTCCATATTGATAAATAAAAAACTAAATGGCTAACAGAGAGTGAGCTAAAAAATGCCAGCACCTTTCTTTATAGTCAAACTTTAAGCTCATCTAATTTTGGTAACAGATAATAATATCTCTTTATCTATTAAAAATGTGTTCCCATCACAGTAAATTCACTTCATTATGCTTACTATTTAAGCGCTGTACTTTTCCAAAATTTGAAAAGATTATGCCTTGAAAGATGTTCCACATAGTATAATTAGAGAGTTGTTGGGTGACGTGAATTAATTACTTGATCAACAAAGCCCATGTTTGATTATTACCTCATCTTACCAACTATCTAGAAGTTATTATAGTGAGCATTGCAATGTCAGTGATCAGGAGTTCATTGAATACTTCAAACTATTATGAAAGTTAGGTGGTTCAAGATTCCACCCAACTGTTTGATGAGAAGGAGCTAACACATTCGTTGAAGTTGGGGTGGTTCTCTAAATTTCAAGTAAATAAAGTTTGGATTTGGGCACTTAGCATGTCAAATCGGTCAAGTGTTCAGTAGGAGTGAAGGGACTAGCAATGAAGAGTTAAACCCAATGGAAGATTTTAAACTTTAATAAGGGAGGAGACTAAAAAATTCAAATTTACGGTGACAAGTATATACATATCATGCAAAGAATATAAATAACTTTCAAATTTTATACTAAACTATAATTCAAATGATACAAGTCTTGGTCATATTCTTATACCAAAGCCCTATTTAACGAATCATCAAATCTTCAACATAACCATTCCATTACTATATGTGCATATAATCTTTACATAAACTTTCATGAAATTTTAAGAAAAAATTCAAACACTTACATGCAACTTCCTATTGAAATCTTATAACC
This sequence comes from Cupressus sempervirens, assembly GCA_028749045.1. Lineage (NCBI taxonomy): Eukaryota > Viridiplantae > Streptophyta > Pinopsida > Cupressales > Cupressaceae > Cupressus > Cupressus sempervirens. The sequence continues at coordinate 167,428,427 of CM053792.1, read as the reverse complement.
ACAAAAAGAATATCATTTCACATAAGTAACCATGACAAACAAAAATTCCAAAAGTCACATGACAACCAAAATAAATTTTCTAAACCAAAGAAACACATCTTTATTAGTATTTGTCGATAGGCATATTAGTATTTGTCGATAGGCATATGCTATTGTAATTAGTTTAGTTTAAATAGTTATTAACCAAATTCATTTTAACCAATTAGAATGAAGTATTTTTAACTTTTTTGAGTTTATATATATATATATAATTTTATTTTATTTTTAAAAATAAAAAAATTGATCGGTGAGTGGCCAAAGCCTTATATTATATTAGATAAACAAAAAGATTACAAAGTTCTTCGTTCTGATGAGCACTGGTAGGAAAGAACAGAGTAAGAAAACCTCTAGTCTAGCCCAGGACCGAAGTCCTATAGTATACAAATAATAAAAGGGGCATTCCCTAGTAAAAATACAAGTTCAAATTATTAAAAATAATACACCAATGAAAAATAGAGCAGCAAAAGACATCCAGGATGAAGGGGCAAATGAGCACCAAAAATAAGGAACAACCAATAGGGAGGAGCAAGAAACTTGCTAAAGGAAGAGAATATAATCGCTACAAAAAAATACTAACATCCAAAGGGGTTAAGAAGCACGAGTTATAATGAGGAAAAACAAATACCAAAGATAAACAATGGAGAGTGTTGATTAGTGTCAAAATGATAACTACCAAAACCCAATTGGTTAGTTCCCATGCTAGTCTTAAATGTTAGTTAAGAATTAATGCATTATTAAGACAAAGGGTTAATTATAATGTTCTTCTCAATGCGAATATATTTGAATTGAATATTAGCTAATTTTAAGTATTATCTCATTTTAGATTTGAATAGATATTTTGATACCTGGTAATGTTCTATGCTAGTTATTAATATTGAATTGATTAATTGGTTTGATGTTAATTGCAATTATTTGAAAATGAGTTAAAGAGTGTTCATGGTATTGAGAAACCCATACAAGCCTTAGAATCTCAAGGAGTGATTAAATGTTAAATATAAAGAAGATAGGGTGATTGATGAAACAACAAATGCAGAGTCTAATCATCAAGTATTCGGTAATAGGATCAAAAGGAAAAAAAATCAACTACCCTTGAGAGCAGAATTAATAAATCTCTTGAAGATTTAGTACTTTGAGCAAAAAATCCTAATCTGATATGAGAACCAATTCTGGTATATCACATATAGACACGAAGGAATACGCCTTATAAAGGGGTTGAGCCCAAAAACCCATATCAGTCAAAAAACATACACATAATAGATAAAGGAAATAATATTATCATGAATAGTATATTTACATAAGAAAGATAACCATAATCCATTTAGTCCTGAAGAAGTCGTAATCTTAAAATAATCTAATCATTACTTAGGGAAAATGTAGCAACCTAACCATCATATAACCCGGTAAGTAACATCTAGCACTACACCCAAAAAGCCTTTTTATGAGAAGGAGTAAGAGCCACCATACTTAAAAACAAAAAACCGCAATCACCATACCCAAGACCTGTTGATCTTAGATTGGTTTTGACAATTGAGTGTCAACACACTTAAGACATTTACTTAGTCCATGTTGAGTGGCAATGAGTTTGAGTCACTCATGTGTTGAGTCACTCAAGTGCAAACCAGATAGACCAAGCCAATTGATTCAAGTACTGAGTGAACAATCGATGCCAATTAGTTCAGGTGTCGAGTCAGAAGCAAAATTATAGTGTATGTCAAGCATCAGTAACTACATAGGTTTAAGCACAAAAATGGATGAATCTCAGTTGTAGATTCATACCTAACCCTAAGCCACCTTAGTCTTCTTAAGGAGGACAAAGCCCTAAACTTTCAAGAGAGTAGAGAGCATTGTGAAGGGGCGAATGATCGAATTGAAGGAGTAAACAAGATAGTTTGCAGAGCATTCAAGGTGACTGAGCAATGAAAGTGAATTATAGAATTAGTTAAGTAAATAATAAAGGATAAAGGATACAACCTTGATACATCAGATTGTAAAGGATTAATCAGAGATTGGATAGAGGTGATATGTTATCAGGCAAGCAAGTGCCAACCACAAAATCTATGCTAAGACATTTTGACGGGTGATTTCAGTTAAATCTTCTAGGCAAAGTAGTCCTAACAAGCTTTACCAAATCCTTTAACAGGATGGCATTCCAAGTGAGTGATCAAAAGTCCTTTAACCAAGCACACTTCTAATAGAGTGTTGAAATCCTCTAACAAGGTGGGACTTAACAGTCTTTGTAAGCCTTTAATAGGGTAGGCCTTTCACAATGCAGATCATGATTCACGGTCAAATAATTTTAACCTTAATTGGCTACACTTTATTGTTGCAATAGTGAAGATTTGTGGGTGTCATCCCCACCCTAGTTTTACCTTCTCATTGGAGGGTTTCTAGGTAAACATAATTGGTGTCAAGTGTGTGTGTTTCATTACTTATATGTTTTAGATGCATTTACTTTACATGTTATTTCAGTATGTTAATGCATGTGATGTATGAATGGTGAAAGTTTTATGGGTCCAATTTTAAACTCCTGATTCACCCCCCCCCCCCCCCCCCCCCCAGAATTTTACCTTTCCCACTTGTAATTCCAACAATTGGTACTAGAACCTAGTTCTCAGAAGGAGAAGCTTTGAAGCTTAGAGGAAAGATCTTGAAATGGAAGTCTACAAATTGGGAAAGATTATTGAGAACCAGGAGATTGAGATACATCTTATACTATATCAACTAAATGAAGCCAGAGATTCTTTGAAGAGTTCCTTGAAGAGAAGGAAAGAAATTGTCATTGCAGAGAATGACACACAATACAAAGAGATCAACACCACAAAGCTATTTACAGATGGTAGCTCTAGTGAATTTGATGTAGCAGTTGTAGATCTAATGGAGAAGAATAGAATCCAAGCTAAAGAAATCAGAACTCTAAAGTTGGAGCAAGATCACAAGCTATACTGCTATGTAAGGTGATTGAATAGAAGAAGAAAGCCATGGAAGACAAAGCCATGATTGAAGGAGACAAAAGAATTCTGGCAAACAGAGTGGAAGAGAAGTCAATAAAGCTAACTAGGATCTCAAACATGCAATTGGATACCTTGAGCCAAATGATGAATGCTCATCATGAGTTGAATGTTAAGGACATTAAGATAACTACATTGAAGTTGTAGAATGAACAATTGCAAAATGACCTAAAAAGAGAAAAGGAATTTACTAAATTTTCAACAAGCCAAATGAATCCATCAAATACTTTGAGAAATTAATGAGATCCCCTAGATCCAATAGAGACACATCAAGATTGGGCTACACAAGCACTGAAGAAGGAGAATCATCCAAAGTTGCTAAAGAAATGAACATCAAAAGTAAGAATTCGAAACCTACTCGTCATATTGTGGAAAGAAAAGACATACTACTAATGTGTGTAGGAGCAACAATACAAATTAGAATGTCAAGCCTAAGAACATGGTCCACTATCATAAGTGCAATAAACAAGGTCATCAAGCACATGAATGCAAAACCAAAACCATGCATGTACCAAAATTTGAAGGATATTGTTACAACTATCAGAAGTATGGGCATAGAGCCTTTAAATTCATATCCAAGTCCATGTGGTCATCAAACAAGCTAGCAAAGGTAAGAAGCTATGGAAACTCTTATAATTGGGATTACAATACAAGATATAGCTACCACTACTACCAATACTCTTATGAATGTCGAGTGGAATACTAGTCAGTGTCAAGCTACCAGATTAGCTAGTTGATGTCGAATTTGTAGTAGCTACTGAGTGATGGTAGTATCAAAGGATGCTAAATGAATTTGAAATCATTTTGATCTCGAGTTTACAATTGTACAAGCATTAAGCATTAATTGCAAGGGTTTTTGAAGGGTATATGTTCATTTTTCACTCATTTTTTGTCATTTCAAATTCAAGCAAGAGATAAAAGAGTAGAGCGCAATTCAAAAATTTGTTTGAAGCATTCGCAAAGTTCTTAGTGATGATTTCACACCAGTTCTACAAGATTTAAAAGGTATTTATTCATAAGCCGAGCTATGCAATTTATATTTATAAGACCCTAGTTTTTCACAATGGCATAAAGCTCAAGAAATGTAAGGGGAAGAGATCTTGAATGTGAAATTAGTTAGTAATGAGGTAAAACAACCAAATTTCAAAGCAATTCCATATGTTTCTTATAAACAAGATCCTTCAGGCATGTTTTCCATGATTCCTCTAAAGTCATTATGGTCCAAGATGTTAGAAAATGTTATAATTGTAAGATAGGTAAAATAGGTGGCATGGAGATAAGAGAAGCCTATGAAAAATTGTGTGAAAATGACATCTTAAAAGAAGAATTCAAAATTTTTGAAAGGAAGGGTCTAACACATGCCCTAGAATTTCCTACTATATTCAAAACTGAATGGATAAGAATAGTATTGAGACAAATTCACGATGGATCCCTATGGCTGGAAGGAGGACCAATAAAGATTTTAAAGAGAATAATCCACAGGGTGACTGGTTTCCCAACCCTAGATTGGCCAAAGACTCTACGGAGTGATTCCAAAGAGGTAATAGAGAAGAATACAAGAGCAAAGTGGAACAAATGAGGAATTATAATTGACACTATCACAGATCCACTGATAAACTTTGCAATAAGGGTTATTTCTCACAAGCTTTATCAATCTAGTAGGTTAAATGGTATACCTTGTATTGCAATTGATGTTGTATACAAAATTGTGAAGAAAGATCATATATATGATCTAGTTGAGCTTCAATTGCAACAAATACTGGAAAACCTTAGAGCAGTAAGGAAGATTAAAAGTGCACAGTGCAAATTTAGATCAATTCTAATTTGCATATTTTTCTATGTATAGAATACATTCCCATCTTTTGGCAAAATAGGATGGAAGACAAACAAGACAGTTGCTGCTCAAATAAATGAGTACATTAAGCAGATGGGTGAAAATTTTGAAACTACCATGACAAGCTATTTTGAAGACTTTAAGAAGTCTATGAAGCAAAGGATGAGGATACTTGTTTCTTTAGTTGAACAATACTACAATGATATATGTATTCTTGTAGATATTAATTACACATATGTATAGGCTGCCACACCTAGGGTAAGATGGCTAAGACCCTTAGGTTATGAGATTGATGTTGATGAAGCCTCAGCAGCCATTACTACACTTCTAGCTGAGGAAGTTGATAAAATAGCCAAAATATTTGGAAATTATGATGTAATCAAATCAAAAGTAGAAATGGAATTGAAGACAGCCTCCACACTAAAAAAGAAGGACAAACTAGTAAAGAAACTCAAGGCAAAATTTGGTGAAGGTGCTAAAGAGGAAGAAGACAAAGGAGATGAAGAGGATGAAGAAGAAGAACAATAAAAAACCAAAGAACCTCTTACATTGACCCAAGGCATGGGTATAGACAAAGAAGAAGAGGAAATAGAGGGTGTCAAGAAAGAAGAAGCCAAGGAAGCACCAACACATGCCGAGACCAAGAAGAGAAAGACCAAGGCACAGCCTATGGCTAAAGCAAAGAAAGTGGCTAAACCAAGCCCAGAAAATCCAATAGCACCTACCACAAGAGCCAGCACATGAGCCACCACACAAAAGGCCAAGGAGAAAACCAAGTAGGTAGAACAAGGAGGCCAAGAGTAGAAGAAATAGAGAAGGAAATACATTGCTTAACCTGACTCGGATGAAGAGAGAACTGAATTAGATGATCAAAGCCAATTTAAAGTGGTAAGCCATACACCACTTTCTAATCTTGAAAATTTATGTGAAATAATTAGAATTAATGTAGATCACCACTTTCTAATCTGTCTGGTCTTAAGAATGTAAATTTTGATAGTTTGGGAAAAGAGGAGAAAAAGTTAGTAGAAGAAGCCCTATACACAATGATGTCCAAATTTAAGAATATGCCATTAGAATTTGCTAACTTAGTACCCAAGCCATTATATGATTTAGTTGAGCAAAAATGGCACTATTATTTAAATTTGGAAAAGCAAATAAGGGAAACTACACTAGCCCAAGTTATGCCAGAACTAACAAAAGGCCAAATTGCTAAGGCAAATAAGAAATATGGAGAAAGGTTCACACCAAAGCATAAAACCTTAAGCATTCTCCAAAATAACATTGAAGATGTTAAGAAATTCACTCAAATGTGGAAATTAAACTATGGATTAACTACAGTGAACCAAGGAGAGAAGGACCCCTTTGAGGGTAAAAATGATGATAAAGAAGAAGACGGCAAAGATGATAGCAAGGAAGAGAGAAATATAGAGGAGGAGACTAAGAAGATGGATACTAACATGGCAATAGCTAAACAATAGCATGAGGATCGGAGTGTGCAAGACACACAAATACCGAGTGCCAGTCCTCCTCATGATACAAGTGTAGCTACAAAAACCATAATTGTCAAGGATGTCTCTGATGCATCAGCTCATAACATCAACCCATTGACTGCAGAAGATTTGAAAAAGATTCTAGATCAATCTACACTGCAAGCACAACTATGTACAAATCCTATTTTGATTAGTGTAGAAGAACTTCAAAAGGCAGTAACAAAAGTTACAAGGGATAAGGTGAACACACAAGAACCACCTTCTGCAATCCCTTCAATTACTAGTGATCAACCATTGATTCAAACAACCAAAGACACATCAATCAAGGTTGATACAAGTGCTAAAGTGGACATAGTTGAGTAGAGGCAGACTACCACAAAAGAAAAAGAAATAGCAACAGAGCAAACAGGATAGATACATCTGTACATGAAGCACAAACATAAGGTGGAAGTCATGTCATTATCATAGATCAGGATAAGTCTGAAGAAGGTAAAAAATAAAGAGGCCATCCAAGCACTGGTAACTTTACCAACATATGGCTCCTCACTTACAAAACTTCTTCAGAAGTTGAGCACAAAAGCTATAACCCTGCAAATCTCAGTTCCAAGATCAAGCTCTTCTAAGGTTGAAAAGGTAATTCACTATGGTGATATAACTTTAGATGAAGAGATAGTAATTCTAAAATTTGATTATGACACAATGACAATAGATCTAATAAGCATTCTACAACAAGCTTTAGAGAAAAAGAAACAACAAGAAATGCTTAGGAAGGAGTATAGGCAAAAGCAAGCACCACAAGAAATTAAAGACATCTCTTTAGATTCATTTATCTTGCCTACTCTTGAAGATATTGTAGAGAAAGTTAATAATGAAGACCTGGATACAAATGCTAAACTTTTAGAATGGTTTGAAATAAAGTTTCAAAGAAAAGTAAATGAAAAGATATCTAGTGATACAGCACTGACACAAGTTGCATTGGCAACCAAGGTTGAGGATGTGAAGAAGGTACTTGAGAATATCTTCTCATTGTGCACCAAATTGTGTGATCCCACACTCTTCACCCAAACACTAGACATAGAATTCTGAGCCTGGAGAGTAATCTAAGCATATCAGGTACACAACTACCTAAGAACCCAGCTTAGAGTGAGAAGCATTTCCATACATTGCTTCAATCATAGATTCAATTAGCTATGTTAACAATAGAAGAGGCTAATATAAGAGCCAAATTGACATAAATTTAGGCCTCTCTCACCCCACACATGGAAATTCTCCATAAAGAATTAGGCTATACATAAACTTTGTTAAAGAAAGATCTCAATCTTTCTACATTAGATGCCCTAGTACACCTTGCAATCGAGCTCGCTATCGAAGTTAAGTCATTGGATGTTGCATGTGACAATTAGGATGCAACTCTAAAAATAATTATGGAAGTCCATAAATCCTTTTTGGACAAATATACTATAAGTGTATAGCCCCTTTGACATAAGTGTCAAAAAGGGGGAGATAGAAGCAAGGGGGAGTAAGTATGCAAGGAGTCAAGGGGGAGTTGAGAATAATGAAAGGAGGAGAGATACAAATGAGAATGGGGAACAAAGAAAGAGACTAGAAAAAAGGGGGGTGAGAAGCATAAACAAAGGGGGAGTTATCAAGAATACTCAATTTTGACCCCAGTGATATACATTTTTTGAGAAATATAGAGCAGAGCATATAACAGAGCAGAGTAGATATCAATTAAAGCAGAGCATAAAGAGTATAAGTGCATTAAAGTCAAAGAGTAGTAGTCAGTATAGACAAATCTACTCAGAATGGAGAACAGATTTTGGATATAGAACAGACATATTAACTTAGGGGGAGTGATACATTTTGAGATACATAGGTTGTTGCAAAAAAAATTTGAAAATTTTGAAGTTATGTACATAAATTGAGTCATGGATATGTTATATCGAGAAGATTAGATTGATTATGTATATTCAAGGTTTTTGAAACTCGTGTCAAAGCAGGAGACTGTTGATCTCAAATTGGTTTTGAAAATTGAGTATCAACACACTTATGACATTTACTTAGTCCATGCCAAGTTGCAATGAGTGTTGAGTCACTAATTTTCCAAGTCACTCAAGTGTCGAGCAGATAGACAATACCAAGTGATTCAAGTGCCTAGTGAATAGTTGATGCCAAGCAGTTCAATTGCCAAGTTAGAAGCAAAATTATAGTGTATACCGAGCATCAGTACCTACATATGTCGAGTAACATAGATTGGACAAATTTGTTTGTTATGGCACAAACAACTATGTAAACCATTTTTCAGCCAACCTAAGGATAGATTTTGATTCTTTACATATAAGGACGAATCTACATGTAGATTTCTTATGCAATTGCATGCAGCAAATTAGAAAATGGGAAGGTTTAAGCAGTAAAATGGATGAATCTCAGCCATAGATTCATACCTAACCCTAAGCCACCTTAGTCTTCTTAAGGAGGAAAAATCCCTAAACTTTCAAGAGAGTAGAGAGCATTTTGAAGGGGTGAATGATTGAATTGAAGGAGCAAACTAGATAGTTTGCAAAGCATTCAAGGTGACTTAGCAGTGAAAGTGAATTGTAGAATCAGTTAAATGAAGAACAGAGGATAGAGGATACAACATTGATACATCATATTATGAAGAATTAATTAGAGATTGGATAGAGGTGATCTATTATCAGGCAAGCAAGTGCCAACCATAAGATCTATGCTAAGACATTTTGATAGGTGATTTCAATTAAATTTCTCAGGTGGAGTAGTCCTAATAGGTTTTACCAAATCCTTTAACAGGGTGGTATTCCAAGTAAGTGATCAAAATTCCTTTAACTAGTCACACTTCTAATAGGGTTTTGAAATCCTCTAAGGGCAGGCCTTTCACAGGGCAGATCACGATTCATGGTCAAACCATTGCAACCTTAATTAGCTACACTTTATTGTTGTAGTAGTGAAGATTTGTGGGTGTCATCCCCACCCCAATTTTACCTTCTCATTGGAGTGTTTATGGGTAATCATATCTAGTGTCAAGTGTGTGTGTGTTTGACTACTTATATGTTTTAGATGCATTTTCTCTACATGTTATTTCAGTATGTTAATGCATGTGATGTATGAATGGTGAAAGTTTTATGGGTCCAAGTTTAAACTCCTGATTCACCTCCCCCCCCCCCCCCCCCAAAAAAAAAAATTTACCTTTCCCACTTCTAATTCCAACAAGACCCTGATTATTCTTTAGATGTCTTCTTACCAAACACCATGATAATTTCTACAGCTTCCCTTTTTTTTTTCCTAGAACCAAGGGGAACTCATAGGCATTTCTCATTCTGCTAGATTTGACAAAATTAGGGATGTAGAATTCAATGCCCTCCAAGTCAGAGAAGTCGACATCCGGGTGAATATAAGCATCAAAGGCCTGAAGGTATTTCAAAAGCCACTATGTCATAGGATCCTCTTTAATGCCTCTCCATTGCAACAAAAATTGCACACTAGCTTCCATTTTGGGCCATTATTGGAAGAAGAGAATATTATCTCTAATTACCAAACTAGGGCACCTAAGGACAATAGCAAGTTTGAAACTACTAGTTGGTGTGCCATGTAGGCTTCTGGAAGTGAAATTTTAAGTTTCTCATTGATATTGAAGACCACTTGTTCTAAACATACTAGCCAGTTAGGGTCAAATAGGTTATAGCAGAGTCTGATTATATCCCATTTTGCTATGTCAGCCCTAGTTAGGCATCCAATCCATGTCCCAAGGATGTCACTATTGGTATGCCATAAATAATCATAGTTGAAGACTCCTTCACCCAAAACCCTACTGACAACAACCCTACTCATGTTGTCTATGAGCTTGAGTAACTAGTTTCATCTCTCAGGTTTAACTATGCCATGAAAGGCCATGGTTCAGAGTTCAGAGGCATGACATAGACAAATATTAGTATCCATGAAGGGAATAGCCCAAAACTAATTTTCAGACGATAAGGGAAAAATGTGGTGAGAAAGGGACCCTGCTCACATTTATAGGAATTACATAAGAATAGGGAAGGATCTAGAAAACTAGGTGATGATGCCATTTCCATACCAGTAGATGATAATTCACCCACTCATAATCATAATTAAAGTGATGCCAATGATCATGATATGTCTAGGTAATAGATTCCTATATGTTGAAAAACATGAACCAAGATTTATACCAATTGGGAAAATCATGGATCCAAGTGTTAAGGGAGATTCTATAGAGGTTTAAATCTTATAATAATCATTCCTAACTAACTATGATTGAACAATATAATGTCTTCTCCATCTCTACCTTTATTTCCTAAAATATCAGCTTCTCTATTACCTTCTCTAAATATATGTGTAAATCTTACTTCTTCAAATTTTTCTAATAGTTTAATAGATTTTTCTAGTCTAGAGTTTAGTATCTGATTAGGAGTTCTTCCATTCCTAAGCGCATTTAGGAGGATTTGTAAATCTTCTTCAATTATAATTTTCTTATTTTTAGGCTAATGCAATGTTTTAGTCCTTCATCTACTGCTTCTAATCTAGTCATATTGTTAGAGACTATTCCTAGAGGCTTGGCTCTTTTTATAAGCCATTTTTCCAATTCCTCCTTGATTATACACCCTATTCCTACTTTTCCAAGATTACCTCTAGAGGATCCATTGAAATTCAATTTCTTCCAACCTCTTGGTGGAGGTTCCCATTTGCATTCTTTTCTGGCTGTGTTATTTCTACTTTTGTGAGTGGGGTGGATTAATTATATGTTTCCAATTCTTTTTAATTTTAGCATCTCACTCTGAGAAGGAGCCTTCTTCTTTTTTTGTTTTCTTGAGGTTCCAATTTATGACCTCTATAATGCTAGCTTCAATCTTATTGTAGAGAGATGTTAGATTGAGTTCTTCATTCTTGAAGATTTGTCTATTTCTTTCCTTCCATATCTCCCATGCTAGGATTGTTGGAGTAATATTCCATAGTTTTCTATATACTTTATTATTTGATTTTTTTGGTCATCCTATTAGATGGTCTTGTCATTTTTTCTGGTAGAGGAGTTGTCCAGTTTAGTTTGGATTTGAGCCATAGCCAATATTCCTTAGCAAATTTGCATTGATATAGGAGATGCTCTACAATCTCTGATTCTTCTTTATAGAGAGTACATCTTGATGGGCTTTCAAATCTCATTCTCCTTATTCTATAGCTATTAGAATTTTATTTTAGGAAGCTACCCAGAGAAAGATACCTGCCTTAGGAACACCTACTAGATCCCAACAGAGATTTATCAGATTATTTATTTCTTCCCATCTTTGTGAATTTATAATTTGGTTGTATCCCTTCTTTACTTTATAGATTCCATCTTTAGCAACTGCCAAGATAAGTTTATCCTCCCTATTGTTGTAGTTAATTAGGCATCATCTAAGGATATTTTCTAAGATCTCCTAATCTGCAAGATTGAGACCACAATTTTCTAAGGATTTTCAATTCCAGATAGTTTCTTCATTAGACAGGTCCAATTGGATATAATCTTCTATCTTAGTCCCCCAAATCATTTGTAATTGAATTTTTGCATTACAAGTTATGTCGGATTGGTCGAGGGGGGGATACCCATTCCAGGAATCTTCCCAAAATAGAGCTTTATCTCCTTTCCCTATATCCCATGTAGTATATTTGGTGATTATGGGGTGACATTTTAATAAAAAGTTCCATGTTGTAGAGCCTCTAGTAGTGTTCCTAGTTCTAAATAGTGATGTGCTATCTGATGCATTTAGATATTTATTATAAAGAATTCTAGCCCATTTTTTTTCATTTTCTTGATACATTCTCCATACTTGTTTTGCTCCTAGTGCTTCATTCTGCCAATCTAGATTTTTTATTCCTAGTCCTCCGACTTCTTTCGACCTACATATTTTTTCCCATCTTATTAATGTTGCCTTCTTCTTGTCTTCTATACCTTTCCAAAAGAAATTTCTTAATTTCTTTTCTATTTTCTGATTGATATTCTTTTGTAATTGTGAGCATGATTGTTGATATGTAGGTATAGCTGATAGAACAACTTTGATTTTTGTTGCTTTCTTGCTTTGGTCAGCCATTTTCCTTTCCAAGCTTCTATCTGGTTATCCATTTTTTCTAGTGCATGCTCCCAACCTTGATTATTTTTATCCCCTTTATCGAGGTATATTCACAAATATTTACAAGGGAAGGTACCTTTCTTATACCCTAGTTCATTGCATATGTATTCTTCTCTATCTACTATTGTATTTAAGAAAAAGATTTCAATTTTTTTTGCATTGATTTTTTGATATGATGCTTTTGTATAATTATTTAGGATTGTTTTAATATATTTTGTCTCTTTTTTGGTACTTACTCTAGCTAGTATTGTATCATCTATGAATTGTTGATGTGTAGTATTAGCCACAATTTAAGTGACCTTTATGCCTATAATTTTTTTTTGGAGTTGTGTTGCCTTGCTTGATCTCCCAAAGGTTTCTGCCATGATGATGAATAGGAAGGGAGAGATAGGATCACCTTGTTGGAGCCCCCTAGATATACTAAAGAATCCTTCTGGAGTTCCATTGATGAGAAGTGGGCTTTTTGGGGTGGAAATGCATTGAAAAATAATGTTAATCCATTGTTTTGAGAATCTAAAAGCTTCGAGTATTTTACATGGGAATCTCCAGTCTACTTTATCGTATGCTTTTTGTATATCTAGTTTTAATAACATGCATGTCAGTTTATTCTTTGAAGTTGAGTGTATTGTTTCTTGAATAATTGATATGCCATCTAGAATAGATCTCCCAGGTACAAACCCTATTTTCTCTTTTGAAATTAATTTTGGGAGATGTTTTTTGAGTCAATTTTCTAAAGCTTTCGAGAGGATATTATAAATAGTATTGCAGAGAGCAATAGGTCTGAAGTCACCTGGTACTTCAGACCTTATTTTTCTTTGGGATTAGAGTTAGGAATGTGTGATTGATTTTTACTAAAAGTGTTCCCCCGTTGCTTGATGCCTCAATTGCTTTCCACAAATATACTCCTATTATTTCCCAACATTTTTGGAAGAAGAAAGCTTGGAATCCATCTGGTCCTGGTGATTTGTCTAGATTAATATTAAAGAGAGCCATTTTAATTTCTCGCAATGTGAATGGTTTATTGAGGGATTTATTATCATCTGTTGTGATTACCTGAGGTATTTCTTTTAGTATCTCTTCTTGTTCTATTATGTTAGAAGTTTCATAATTATTAAGGATATCTTTGAAGTAATCTACAAAAGTTTTTACTATTTTGTCTGGATTATCTAAAAAATATGTTGTGATTTTTTAATTTTTGATATATTATTAGTGGCTCTATGTTGTAATGTACTTATATGGAAGTATTTGGTATTTTGATCTCCTTCTGCTAGCCATTTCTCCCTGGATTTTTGCTTCCAAAACACCTCTTCTTTAGCTAAAATTTATTCTTGTTTTAGTAGATATTCTTTTTCTTGCAAGTAGCTTTCATTATACATTCTCTTTTTGATAACGTCTTTGTTTAATTCTTCCAATTTTTCTTCTATATCTAATTTTTCTTTAAATATATTTTTGAATTGTACTTTATTCCATTTTAGAATCTTTACTTTTATCATTTTTAGTTTGGATACAAAACAGAACATTTTTTAGCCTTGAATTTGCTCTTCTTGCCACCAATTTTTAATATTATTCATGAAGTTTTTGTCGATAAACCACATTTTTTCACACTTAAATGGGTTTCTGCTTGGTTTGGATGGTTCCTTAATTTCAATTTTTACCAGAAAGTAATCTGATCCTACCATTGGTAGAATTTCTACCTTGATTTCTCTATCCAGACTACTTAGATCTCCTTTAAAAATGAATCTATCTAGTCTTTCTACTATGTAGCTAAAGTCTTTTCTTTTGTTATTCCATGTGTATACTCCATTATTTGTTGGAATATCTATGAGCAAATTTATTTTTGTCCATTCTCCGAAGTCTTTTGTTGCTCTTGGGATTGTTTGAATCCCTCCATATTTTTCATCCATTTTTAATATTGCATTAAAATCACCTCCAATGATAATGTTCTCATTCTGTAGTGTGCTTAAAAATGTGTTAATCACATTCCATAGTACTACTTTTTCTATTGTTAGTGTAGGCCCGTAGACATTTATTACTGCAATCTACAGATTATTTTTTGTACTTGAGACTCTGCTTCCCATCCAATTAAAATTTGAGGTTATAATTTCTAGGTTGATTTTTCGATGATTCCATACTATTTCCAATCCACCTGAGGCACCTTATGATATATTGAATTTTGATTTCCAAATTCTTAATTTTTGTCCTAACTTTATACCTTCTTCTTTGTTTAATTTTGTTTTTTGAATTAATAGAATTTTTGTTTCAAATAGTGTGAGATTATGCTTCAATAAGCATTTCTTGCTAAGGGCATTTAGACCCCTAGCATTCCATGTTGTAATTCTCATTGGTCCTTGGAAAGGTGCTTCCCCTTTCTACCTTGTAGAATTTCTTTAATCTTAGTTTGTTCCTTAGCTTGTCCAGATGCCTCCCTAAGCTCCTTGAGTGATTTTTGTCCTCATTTCAGTTTTTTTTTCCACAATTAGGTGTTTTCAACCTTTCCTAATTAATGGATATACCCAAATTTTCCAAATTTAATTTTTTTCTAACTTTTACTACAATATCTAGTTCTTCTATTTCATGATCATCCTCTATTAAAAGTTCCTTAATCAGTTGGTCAATTATTGGGTCTTCTTCTCCTTCTATAGTCTTTCCTTCTTCCTCCATTCTGTCTTTTCCTAATTCTTCTTCCCAGTTGGATTTTTCCACCATGGCTCCAAATTATTCCCATGCTGAATTTTCTTTTCTCTGATAATCTTTTTCTCCTCCTAGTTTACTTATTTGTTTTCTATTTTGTTCAGTTTCTTTGTATATTTTTTTTGTCTCTACTGGTATCAATAGCTTTGTCTCTTCTCTGCCTTCTGTCCTACTTATCTCTTCCTACTTATCAAACATATCCTTCCCATTATTAGGTATTTGCCAAAACTTATAACTTTTCTTCTTCTTTTTTCTGATAGTAATATTACTTCATTCAAATTGATTTTGTTAGTGGGATATTAGGGCTCTGATAATCTTTCCCCATTGATTCTACTTCCTTTTTTGTATGATTTTGTTCTTGATTCTTCTTTTCCTCTAATCCCATTACTATATAGGTCTTTGTTTTTTACTCTCTATTGTAATTTTCTCCATTCTAATCTGTGTTTGTCTCTACTTCTAATAGTTTTTTCTTTGTATTGCCTCCTCTTCCTATATTCTTTTCTGAATTTGACCTCGTGACTATCTTACCTTTATGTTTTGTATGCTTACTATTTTCTATAATAAATTGGTCTTCTAGATCATTCTGTAGGAGTAGTACCTCATGGAAAGCATCTTTAATTTTTTAACATTGAACTTTATCTCTTCTAGTGTCTCCTTTTCTATTTTGCAATCTTTGCAATTTCTATACTTTTCCATCAAAAATTGGTAATCTATATTTGTCTTCCATCTGTATTTTGTTGTTGAAATCTAATTTAAAAGATCATTGATTAGAAAGATTTTTATAAGGGAGATTGTTATGTGTTTCAATCATTGTGTTGTCACTAATGTCAAACCTCCTATTTGTTGGTAAGATAATTGCTTATATGTTTCAAGTACTATCACTTAGTTGATTAATGAGGAGGATTTGATCAACAAGATGTAACAAAAGCACCAAGAGGAAAGGTTGAGTTATGATTATGTAATGAAGTACAAGAATCAGTTAAGATAGTGATAACATGATGTATTGATGATTACTTAAGGTTACAAAATGGCTGGCTATACTTAGAAAGTATAGAAGAATAAGTTAAACAAAGTTCATCTACCAAGCTTGACCGAGTGGATAGTGGGTGCCGAGCAAAGTTAGTTCAAGTCAAGTGAAAGCAAATTCTAGTGGATGTTGAGCAAGATAGTAGATGCCAAGTAAATTTCAGTTGATGCCGAGTGATTTTACAGTTGATGTCAAGTGACGTAGTATGTGCCAAGCACTAGAAGATTGATAATGCCGAGCTGCTACATTATGATAAAGGTCAAAGATTTTTCAAATAAAAGTCAACAAGTTTGTTTTCTTGGAACTTGTGAACTAGAAGGAAGATAAGATTGATGAGCTAGTGGAACAGAATCTTATGTAAACCATTTTGGAGGTGAATTCAAATGCATTCTAGTAGAAGTTTCTAAAGAAGACAAGATATGGAGTAGATACATTGTATCCTACCTAATCCATCCAAAACCTTAATTTAGATGATGGATAATGAGCAGGAAAATGTTCTAATTTCCAATATATAGGAATGTCTGGTCATGAAGCAAAAGAGTTAGAGAGTTTTTGGTGTGAGAACCTAAGAAGGAGAAGGAGAAAGGGGTTTTTCTTTATCAAGTGACCCAAGAGAAGTGTCTACAATGATGTGCTAAAAAATAAGGCTTAAGAAGATGAATGCTTGAAGGGTGAACAAGTTGATAGAGCTACAAAGAATGGAAGCTAAGAAGAATTGAGGACTGAACAGAGATTTGTAATCTACAAGTGAAGTTGTAAGTTGTATCATATCAAAGCTCTATTGTTACTTTCTAACAATTGTATTAGTCTAGGGTAAATCCTTTTGAGTAAGGTTGACTTAATAGTCATTGGGAAATCCTTTAATAGGGTGGCATTCCAAGTGAATGGCCTAAAGTCCTCTAACAAGGCTCACTTTTAATAGGGTGATTGAAATCCCTTAATTGGGTCACATTTAACAATGTGTATTATAACCTTTAACAAGGTTGGCTTTTCACAGGGCATCACTTCAAAAGAGTGAAAAAGGAGTAACATGTTACTAGTGGTTTTTCCCAAATTGAGTTTCCATGTTAAATCATTATGTCAAATGTGTTGATGAATGTGTTGTGTTTCATGCTTTATATTTATGCAAATTGATTTGATAGTAACATATAAGTTTTAGTAGATACATAATGAATGCATGTATGGGTATGAATGCTTTATGGGTTCACTGAATTGTGAGAAAAGTTTTATTTGCACATCTAGACCTTGAATAACTGATTCACCCCCCTCTCAGTTATTCTAAAGAATTCCAACAATTGGTATCAAAGCCATCTGCTTAAGAGGACTAGTTTGAAGGTACTAGAAGCACAAAGATCAAGATGTCTAAAAGAGAAGTACCCAAGCTCAACAGAGATAACTTTCCTACATGGCAAAGTTTGATGAAGCTACACCTTGGAGGACTTGGAGATCATGCACAATCTTCCATTATAGTGGAACATGTTGATCTAGCAAGAGCACTAACTACTAAAGATATGAAGAAAAAGAAAGAACACAATCAGGCAATGTTGGAGATTGCCTCTGCTCTAAGCTATGCCAAATTTGATGATATCAAAGGTCTTGATAGTTCAAAGAAAATATGGGATGCCCTAGCGATCATCTGTGGAGGAGACAAAAATGTTCAAAGAGCCAAGTCAAAGAGTCTCAGAGGTAAGTTTGATGACGTGAAAATGGAAGAAGGTGAGAATATTGCTCAATATGCTGCTAGGATAAAAGAAGTTGTTAGTGCAATAAAAAGTGCTACTAGCCAAATAGATGATGGTACTGTGCTAAGTAAAGCCTTGAGGACATTACTGCCTATTTATGCTATTAGAGTTTCTACAATCCAAGAGTTGAGATGTATACCAAGAAATAATCTAACCCTTGAAGGTCTGGTAGGTAGACTCACTACTTTTGAGCTATCTAATTTTGACAATTACAAACCAGAGAGTCTTGAATCAGCTTTCAAAGCTAAATTGCATTTGAAGGATTTTGAGGAGGTAAAGAAGAAGAAGAAGAAAAGAAAGATAAAAGATGCATCCAATGACAGCAGTGTAGATGAGGAAGACATTGAACAATTGGAAGCACTACTAGCAAGAAGATTTCATAGAGGAAAAGGAAAGTTCAAAGGTAAGTTACCCATCATTTGTTTCAATTGCAATGAAGTTGGTCATATTGCTGCAAGATGTACATAGAAAGAGAACTACAGAGAAGGAAACAAGCAAAAAATAGAAGAGAAAATGATGGCAGAGACTATAGAGACAAAGGCAAGAAGTCTTGCTACATTGGTAATGAACATGATGATGAAGTGGTATATGCTGCAATGAAGGATGAATCTAATGAGGATGAGGCAACTGCACTTGTGACTTGTGTGAACAAGAATGATAAATGGATCATTGATAGTGGATGCTCACGTCACATGACTAGAGACAAAAATAAGTTTGTTACCTTAACTTGTTATGATGGAAATAGTGTAACGTTTGGTAATGATGCACCATGTTTGATAAAAGGAAAAGAATTTATCAAAATCATAGACAAGATTTCATGTGACAATGCTTACTATGTTGAAGGATTGAAGTATAACTTGTTAAGCGTGTCACAATTGAATAATTTGGGATGAAAAGTTGAGTTTGAAAAATAAAACTACCAAGATATATGATACAAATGGGAAACTAATTGGTAAAGGTGGTCAACCTAGAAGTAATCTATTCTAACTAGATATAGAGGAAGCTACTTGTGTTATTGCAAAATTTGATGATGTATGACTTTGGCACAAGAGATTATGTCATGTTAACTTTGATAATCTTGTTAGTATCAGTAGTATGAAAAGAGTTAGAGGTTTGCCTAAATTGAAGAAACCCGAATATAGTATGCAAGCAATGTCAGCTAGGCAAAATAACAAAGTCAAGCTTTAAGAGTAAAGCTTATACTAGAAATTGTTCATACTGACTTGTGTGGACCTATTGAAGTGCAAAGCTATAGAGGAGATAAGTACATAATGTTATTTTTTGATGATTACTCTAAGATAATGACAATCGTGTTTCTAAAGCAAAAATCTAATGCTTTTCAAATGTTTAAGTGGTACTCGGCAAGAGTTGAAAAAGAAATAGGTAAACATCTAAAATGCTTGAGATGAGAAAGAGGAGAAGAATTCACTTCAAATGAGTTTGAAATGTCTTGTAATGACAAAGGAATCAAAAGATAGACATCTGCACCTAGGACCCCTCCATAAAATGAAATTGTTGAAAGAAGAAATAGGTCTATAATGGACTGTGCCAGAACACTTATGATGGAGAAAAATGTTGCTTTGAAATATTGGAGAGAAGCTATAAGTATTGTTGTATATACCTTGAACCATGTGCATGTCAAGAAAGGTACACATTCAAAACCTTTTGGACTATGGTATGGATATCCACCTAATGTGAAATTCTTTACGGTATTTGGAAGCAAATGTTATATTCTTAAAGATGTTAGGAATGGAAAGCTTGATACAAAAAGTGAAGAAGGAATATTCCTTGGTTATTCCACAAGAAGTAAATCTTAAAAGTGTTTAAATACTAACACTAACAAAATTGTGGAAAGTGCAAATGTGAATTTTGATGAGTTTACAGAAGTACATTAGGCTGAACCTACAAAAGAACTAGAAGAATACAAATCATTTGTACACTTCTATGAAGGAATGCCTGCTAAAGAAGATGCTACAAATCAATTTGCAAACCAACATCAAGTCTCAATAACTACCGAATCACAACCTATGAATGTCGAGTTGCATTCAGGAATCGAGCTGCATTCAAATGTCATGTTGTAGAATGAAAAAAATCCACATTCTGATTCTGAGGTTAGTACACATGCAAGAGATGCTAAAATACCTGATAGAGATGTACATGGTGATATTGAAGCTGAGAGACAAAATGTAGTTACAAGAACTAAACCAAGATTGTCCAAATATGTCAAAAACATCATCCTGTAGATCAAATCATTGGAGACAAAGATGCAAGGTCAATGACAAGAAATAGATTGAGAAATGAATCATGTTTGTTAAGCATGAAGGAACCTAAGACAATAAAAGATGCATTGGAAGATGATGACTAGTACAAGGCCATAGAAGAAGAAATTCAATAGATAGAGAAGAACAAAACATGGAGTCTAGTTCCTAGACTAGAAGACAAGAATGTAAACGGCACTAAATGGGTATTCAGAAACAAGCTAGATGAGAATGGTGAAGTGACAAGAAACAAAGAAAGATTAGTTTGCAAAGGATATGCACAAGAAGAAGGAATTGATTATGGTGAGACATTTGCCCCTATTGCAAGAATGGAAGGAGTGAGAATTCTACTTGCTTATGTTGCATACAAAGGTTTCAAAGTTTATCAGATGGATGTTAAATCTGCATTTCTGAATGGCATACTAGAAGAGGAAGTCTACATAGAATAGCCAGAAGGATTTGTTGATAAGAATAATAAGAACATGGTATGTAGACTACACAAAGCCCTATATGGATTGAAGCAAGCACCAAGAGCATGGTATGAGAGACTTCACACTTATTTTGTGAAGATTAGATTTGAAAGGACTGATGATAACGACAATCTATACATGAAGACAAAAGAAGGCAAAGGTATATTGTTATCTAAAATATTTGTAGATAATATCATATTTGGAGGAAAAGATACTTTGTGTAAGGACTTTGCAAATCAGATGAAGCAAGAATTTGAAATGTCTATGTTTAGAGAGATCAAATTCTTTGTGGGATTACCAGTACACTAGATGAAGTATGGTATATATATCACTCGGTCAAAATATGTCAAGGAGATATTGAAGACATTTGGATTAGAGGATTCTAAACCAGTAAGTACACCTATGGTGACAGGACTCAAGCTATCAAAGAATGATGATTCAGCTGAGGTGAATCAAACATTATACAGATCCATGATTGGCAAATTGCAATATGTAGTACATAGCACACCTAACATTGCATTAGATGTGGGAATAGTTGCAAGATTCTCTACAAATCCCATAGAGAATCACTCGATGGTTGTGAAGAGAATAATGTTGATGGATGTGAAGAGAATAATGAGATACTTAAAAGGAACAGAAGAGTTTTGTTTATATTATAAGAAGAATGAAAAGTTTGAACTGAGAGCCTACATTGATGCTGCTTGGAGTAGAAACCTTGATGATAGAAAGAGCACTAGTGGAGGAGCATTCTTCTTAGGTAAAAGACTAGTTACATGGACAAGCAAGAAGTAGAGTTATACTTTCCAATCTATTGCTGAAGCAAAATATGTTGTTGATGCTATCAACTACACAAACATTGTATGGATCAAACAACTACTCAAAGGAATAAAGGAAGAAATCAAGGAACCAGTGATACTTTATTGTGATAATACAAGTGTTATCAATATATCAAAGAATCTAGTAATGCATACAAAGACAAAGCACATTGCAATCAAGTATCATTGTGTAAGAGAATTAGTTCAAGACAAAGAGGTGAAGATGGAATATGTCAACACAAAGGAGCAAATTGCTGATATCTTCACAAAAGCATTACCTAAGGATGCTTATGAGTATCTAAGAGGTAAACTAGGGGTGATACCCCTATCAAAGGCTATGTAAGAGACAGAGAGAGTGCCCTACATCAACCAAGATGATGTTCATATAATACAAATTGATGCAATAGATCTTACTTTAGGAATTTCTTAAAGTAATCATAGAACTGGAACTACAAATCAGTCACAAGCAAGGTGACAGAGGGAGAAATTGAAGAAACTGCAAAAGCCTGTATCTGCATGCCAAGCGTTTAGTATATGTTTTTGGCATTGTTGTTAAAGAGGGAGAAAGTACATTAAATTTATCAAGAGAAAGTGGAATAATGGAGAAATTATGTCATCAAAAGATCAATAAAGAAAGAGGGAGAACTAGCAGAAATTGATCAAAAGATCAGAGAGGGAGAAAGCAATCAGAGAAAGGATCAGAACAAAGAGTGAGGTATTGATCAAAGAGTTAGAAGGATCATTATCTGAGGGAAATATTATGTTGATTAATTCAGTATGAAAGAGAGGCATAAGAGGGAGTTATATTTTGTAACTTAATCAGAAGATGGAAGTTGTTGATAGAGGGAGAAATTTCAATACAAGTTTTCTTTTTGGTATTGTCTTACTTTTTTAACCTAGTTAATTTGATTGAACAAGATGTTCATCATTTGATTGACTTGGTTGATCAGTTTGGTTTGCCATCAATGCCAAAGAGGGAGATTATTGAAATCTGATTGAAAAGATCATTGATTAGAAAGATTGTTATAAGGGGTATTGTTATGTGTTTCAATCATTGTTTTGTCATTGATGTCAAACCTGATATGTTTTGGTAAAATAATTGCTTATATGTTTCAAGTTCTATCACTTAGTTGATTAATGAGGAGGATTTGATCAACAAGATGTAACAAAAGAACCTAGAGGAAAGGTTGAGTTATGATTATGTAATGAAGTACAAGGATTAGTTAAGACAGTGATAACATTATGTAGTTATGATCTACTTAAGGTTACAAAATGGTTGGCTACACTTAGAAAGTATAGAAGAATAAGTTAAACAAAGTTCATCTACCAAGCTTGACTGAGTGGATAGTAGGTGCCGAGCAAAGTTCAAGTCAAGTGAAAGAAAATTCTAGTGTATGTCGAGTAAGCCAATAGATGCCGAGTAAATTTTAGTTGATGTCGAGCACTAGTAAAATCCAGTTGATGCCGAGTGATGCAGTATGTGCCAAGCATCATGAGATTGATAATGTTGAGCTACTACATTATGATAAAGATCAAAGATTCACCAAATAAAAGCTGACAAGTTTGTTTTCTTGGAACTTGTAAATGAGAAAGAAAGATAAGATTGATGAGTTGGTGGTACAGAATCTTATGTAAACCATTTTGGAGGTGAAATCAAATAGATTCTAGTAGAACTTTCTAAAGAAGACAAGATATGGGGTAGATACATTGTGTGCTACCTAATCTTAGACGATGGATAATGAGCGGGAAAATGTTCTAATTTCCTGTATATAGGAATGTTTGGTCATGAAGCAAAAGAGTTAGAGAGTTTTTGGTGTGAGAACCTAAGAAGGAGAAGGAGAAAGGGGTTCTACTTCATCAAGTGACCCAAGAGAAGTGTTTACGATGATGTGCTAAGCAAGAAGGCTTAAGAAGATGAATTCTTGAAGGGTGAACAAGCTGACAGAGCTACAAAGAATGGAAGCCAATTAGAATTGAGGATTGAACAAAGAACTATAATCTGCAAGTGAAGTCGTAAGTTGTATCAGATCAAAGCTCTATTGTTACTCTCTAACAATTATATTAGTCAAGGGTAAATCCTTTAGAGTAAGGTTGACTTAACAATCATTGGGAAATCATTTAACAGGGTGGCATTCCAAGTGAATGGCTTAAAGTCCTCTAACAAGGCTCACTTTTAACAAGGTGATTGAAATCCCTTAACCAGGTCACATTTAATAGTGTGTATTGTAACCTTTAACGGGGTTGGCCTTTCACAGTGCATCACTTCAAAAGAGTGAAAAAAGAGTAGCATGTTACTAGTGGTTTTTTACAAATTGGGTTTCCATGATAGATCATTGTGTCAAATGTGTTGATGAATGTGTTGTGTTTCATGCTTTATATTTCTACAAATTGATTTGACAGTAACATATAAGTTTTAGTAGATACACAATGAACGCATGCATGGGTATGAATGCTTTATGGGTTCACTGAATTTTGAGAAAAGTTTTATTTGTACATCTGGACCTTGAATAAGTGATTCACCCACGCGCCCCCCCCCTCCCCCACTCTGAGTTATTCTAAAGAATTCCAACATATGTTTCTTCTTCTCTTCTTGTATTTTCCTTTTGTTCCTCTTGGAATACCTCTTTTTCCTTCATGTCTTGGTTTCCTCTATTCTCTAATTTTCTTTTCTCCATGTTTTCTTCTGCCTTTTCGTCCCTTTTCCTGATTGTCCTTAATATTTCCTTCAAGATATTCTTGATGTTTATGCTTTTGAAGTTTACTTCTATTATTTTGTTTATTTCTCCTATGTGTTTGGTAAAGGTTAGTTTATATATAGATCTATTTGTTATGATTTTTCTATTTATGGATTCACTTTGTTCTATTTTTATTGAAACTAAGAATCTTATCTTACTAGTTTTAAATTGATTTACTTCGAATCCTATTAAAGTTCCTAGAGATTGCCCTATTCTTCTTATTATATTGATATCATTGAATTATGATGAAATATTTGCACATTCTAGCCATTTAATTGATTTTTTTTGCTTATTATAGTTTTCATTAAAATTGGGTTGCCATGCTAAAAAATTAATAAGATGCCCTTTCTAAAAACAATTTGATATTTCTATCAATTTATTCCTAAATATACTATCCTGACATTGCAGATACCAAAATTGATTTTCATAAGGAGTTATGTTACTTACCTTTGCTCCACAGATTTTTGTTAGGTTTCGTTCCAGATTGGCTCTATATTTTGCTAGACTATTCCATATTGCATAGATACCTAGATCAGAGCATTCCTACCATTTTGCTTCACCATAGTTGTTGCTAACGATAATAGTTTTGATGTTTTGAACATTGTTTGTGTTTCTTTGTTGAGGGTTTGTAACTTCGCTCCACTTATTTGATCTCCACTACTTCTTCCGATGTGGGGGAATATACACGATTGCTTAGGATATCTTTGTCACCTTCTTGTTTGATCTATAATAGGGTTTTTTAGTATAGACAGAAATAATTTTTGCTTTTCTGCTAGGGCTTTTAATAGAATCATATGGGGTTTCGAAACTCCTAAAGGTATATTATTTGGTTCAAAGATTTGTAAGGATTAAGATATTTGAGTGCTCTACTTTTGATGATTCGGCGTAGGCTTATTTTTTTTATCTCCTCTATTGGTATATTTGGTTTTTTTGAAAAAAGTTTCTTGATTGTTCAATCACTGATCCAAGCCTTTGCTCCTAGTATAGGGTTTTGAGATGTGTATTTTTTTGCCATGCTTGCTATACTTTCTATTTTTAACTATCTTCCAATCATCTTCCTCATTGTTCTTCTAGTTTTTGTGAATTACTGCATTTCGTTCTACATGAAGCTTGATTAGGGTTTTAAAGCCATTCATTTTTTTCCTGATATTTTACAATCTTTTGTTCTTCTTGGATCGCAAAGAGCACTTCCAATCAATTTTTGATTTGTAGGACGCTTCCTCCTATATTCTGAGATTGATTTGCCAAACAATTTAAGGGAGGTCTACATCTAGTGTTTATCACATTTCTTGCTTTTTTCGATATTTTCGTCATTTTTCTAGGCAAAGCTCCAATCTAATTAAGATTTTCACAGTGAATCTTAAATCTTAATCTAAACTTTTAAAGTTCTTATATTATTTTCTAAAGTAATGTGTAAAATATTTAAATAACAAAATGAAAATAATGGATTTTCTTCATGTTTTAATCAATTTGACATCTTATAGACATATAGTATAGAAAATTAAAGACTTTTAAGACAATTTGTTTGTATCCACTACCTCATTCAAATCTTTGTAATGTTATGGAAAAATATTAAGGTTATTTTGATTTCTACACTATTTCAATTTTAACAAGGCTATAACTTCGTTCCGGCAAAGTTGTTTATAGTTTGCTTCTAAATAAATGTATACTATAATGCAATCAATAGAATTGATTTTAAATATTCTTTTTACTTTTGCAAGACTTTTTCTTTTTTG
This sequence comes from Cupressus sempervirens, assembly GCA_028749045.1. Classification (NCBI taxonomy): domain Eukaryota; kingdom Viridiplantae; phylum Streptophyta; class Pinopsida; order Cupressales; family Cupressaceae; genus Cupressus; species Cupressus sempervirens. Next base: position 167,402,448 of record CM053792.1, on the reverse strand, counting down.
GTAAAAGAAGTATGATTTACTATATAAAATGCAAAAAATGTTTTAACCAATCAAATGTCACAAAATTAATTTTTAAAACTACATTTTGTTAAAAATGGGCAACTCTACTTTTACTTAAGAAAAAAATTATCAAGAATATTAAAAGATGCCTTATTTAATTGGTTAAAATATAAGTTATTAATAACTAGTTAAGTTTTTACTGATGCCTATAGTTCTAGCCTACAGCAGGAACTAAAAATGATTAAATAACTAGCAGTCACAAGCTTTTGTGATTGCAATTATGAGCTTATAGGTGTTTAATTTAAGTAAAATAAAATCTAATTATGTAATAAATCAAATAAATAATAGTTTTTTATTTAATTTATCGTATACTAATAAGTTATCATCTAAAAATATTCCCATAAAAATCTTTATGATAACTTTTTAGAATATGATAAATTAAACAAATAAATATTATTTATTTGATTTATTACAAAATTAAATTTTATTTTACTTAAACACCTATTGGCTCATTGTTGCAAGCACAAAAGCTTGTGACTACTAGTTTATTTAATTTATTATATACTAATAAGTTATCATCTAAAAAAGGATGTTTAGTATACTGGACCTACCTTTTTGCTATGGCAAGTCTGGCTGGAATGAAATCGGAGAATATTTCGGGGAGAAGCTTTGGGGATTCAGTAGGTTTGGATTAGAATTTTGGGAATGATTCAGGACACAGTCTTAGCTAAAAGTGAGGTGGTGATGCCTCTTGAGAGGGACGATGCTGTAATGGTTGACAGGTTTGGAATTCAAGGAATTTCTCCAGACTCTACTTGTGTTAGGAGAGGCAGAAGGGCGAAACATAAAGTCCAAAGGATAGGGAAGTGGATGACCCCTCCGGATGGAATTTTAAAAGTTAATACTAATGGTTCATCTAGGGGAAATCCAGGGCCTGCTGGTATGGGTGGGATTGGTAGGGACTCTTCTAGAAGGGTGGTTTTTATATTCTCAATCAATAAAGGGATGCAAACTGTTAATAGAATGGAAGGTTTGGCTATTCTTTATGCTTTGCAGAGGGCATATGCTCTAGGGTGGCGCAAGATGATTTGTGAATCTAACTCTCAGGTTCTTGTGAATCTTCAATTTGAGAGGAAGTGTTCGGATGTTAGTTGGGAGTTGTCTTTGATAGTGCAACAGATTTTACAAGTTAGTTCTATGATGGATTCAGTGTCTTATACCCATATTCCAAGGGAGTGGAATAGGGCAGCTGATAGTTTGGCAAAGTGGGCATCTGGAAATGTAGATGGTTGGTGGATTGATGAGTGGGAGCAGCTGCCAGGTGAGTTACGTCAAGACTTGGAGAGAACATTGACAGAGGATGTAAGTGGAATCAGGGAGAGTTGATTTTGCCTCTACGATTTTTTTGTGATTTCTAGTGTTTCCTAAGGTTTAGGCCCTGTTCTGTTTTGTACTGCTTTGCTCTCTTCTTCAATAAAATTTTTACCCCTCTTTTTTCAAAAAAAACAGTTATCATCTAAAAAATGTTCTGATAAAAATCTATTATGAAAAACTAATAAGAAAATAATATTTTTAAAAAACACGTATAAAGTGGAGCAAAATATATAAACTAAAATAATTATAAAAACTAAAAACTAAACTAAGGGAGGTTTGCTTCACCTCTGTGAGCATCACCTCTATTTATTATCATGAGAGATGGATTCTTGTAAATCACTATTCATTAAACATGAGTCAATGAGTTTGACTCAAAAACTACATAGTTAAACCCTAGTAACAATATCACAATTTAACTACTTGTGGAAAAATATCTCTTAATTATTAATTTAAAGTCTATTAGCTTAAATATATGAATAAAATTATTTTAAAAAATAAAAAATAAACTAATTTAAAATCTACCAACTTAAATATATGAAAAAATAATCATTTAAAATAATCTTCGTAAAAAATATATATATGAAAAAATAATATGAGAAATATTTTTTTAAAAATATTTAAAAATAGCAACTCCCACAAATATCATATCATATTGGCTAAACTAAAAATCAATATTTAAATGAAAAACTATAATTTAAAAAATAATTAAAACAATTTAAAAACTAAAATTTCAATCATACAAATATCCTAATCACAAATCCTATTTGCTAAACTCAAAATCAATATTTAAAGTGAAAACTAAACTTCTTCTTTTTTAATTATAAAAATTAAAACTAAACTAATTTAAAGTCTATTGGCTTAAATATATAAATAAAATAATTATTTTAAAATATCTCCAAAAATTAATATGAGAAATATTTCAAAATATAGTAGAAAAATAGGAACCTATCCCACAAATATCATGTTGGCTACACTAAAGATTAATATTTTAAGTTAAAAAATTAAACTAATCAAAATAATTTAAAAACTAAAACTTCAATCAATTTTAAAAATCAAAATTAAATAAAAAGAAAGAAAACATGAGTTAAAAGTGGAGATAATAACTAGTTAATTTTCTAAATAAATAGAAAAAAAAAGACTTTAAAATATAGATAAGTTATTTTATAAATTAAATATAAAAGTTAAAAATGGATATAAATAAATAAATAAGAAAAAATAACAGTTAAAGTGTAGATAATAGCTAATTAAATTAAATAAATAGGAAAAAAAATAAGAGTTAATGTTGGAGTGATATAAAACTAGTTGGAAAATAATTAACGGCAAGGGCTGACAGTTTTCCGATCAAAGGCTAACAATTTTCTGGCCAAAAAAGTAAATTTTATGGGAACAAAGTTCTCACATATAGCCTATCGGCTAAATTAAAAATATAGTAAAACTATCTTTCACACTTTTGTGCTTGCAACGATAAGTCGATAGGTGCTCGATAAATATTTAAATAGATTAATATATATTATTTATTTAAATTCAATTTGTCAAATATGAAAATAAAATAAAAACCCAATCAAAAAATCTATTATGAAAAAATTAATAAGAAAGATTTAAAAAAAAATATTATGAAAAAATAACTATCTAACAAATATTATATTGACTAAATAAATTATAGAAACTTAAAAACAAAAACAAAAAACTAAACTAATATTTAAAAAATTGAAAAATTAAAACCTAAGTCAATTTTAAAAATCAAAAGTTAAATAAATAGAGATCACAACATGAAGAGATCGAATAATTATTTTTTAAATAAATAGGAAAAAAAAAAAGTTAAAAGTGGAGATTTAAAATATAATATTATGTCAACAAATTCGATTATTAATAATTTTCAATTTAAATAAAATAATATTTACTAAAATCTTTTAAATAGATTAATTATTATTATTTATTTAAATTCAATTTATCAAATATGGAAAAAAATCATTTAAAAAAACCACATCTAAAAAATCTATTATGAAAAAGGCAAAAACGTACAATGCAACGGTAACTTGCGAGCCCCTCATGTGGGAGGTCTTGGGTTCGAATTAACCTTCGCTTAACATATAATAATAATTAATTTCAACAAATAATAATAATTAATCTAGGCTTCGACTGTTTACCCATCAAAAAAAAATCTATTATGAAAAATTAATAAGATAAATATTAAAATATATGAAAAAATAGCAACCCCTCTAACAAATATTCTAAACAATATTTAAAAAAAAAACTAAACTAATATAAAAAAATTAAAAACTAAAATCTAAATCAATTTAAAAAATCAAAAGTTAAATAAATGGAGATCACAAGTGGAGATAACAACTAATAAATTCAAAACAAGAGTTAAAAGTGAAGTGAGATAAAAACTGGCTCATAAATAATTATGATTTACAATGTTCCGGTCAAACTGACAACTTTTTTGGCCTGATAACTTTTCCGTCAAAAATTCAATTTCCGTGAACAAAGTTCCCACAAATAGCCTATCAACTAAAAAATAGTAACTCCTCCCACAAATATCCTATTGGCTAAACTAAAGATAACAATGTTGGAAATATAGATGGAGTAACTGAGAGGGGGGTGAATCAGTTACCACAAAAACAAATCCAAAAATCCCTTAGATGTATGATAAACTAGTTACTGTTGTCACTCGGTAAACATACAAAAAATTGGTGCAACTCGGTAGATGCAGTGTAGATTAACTTATTATTGATCTTTAAACAGTCACAGTGATTAACATGCAACCATAAAAGAAATAACATGAACACATGAGACACCAGATTTAACGTGGAAAGCCAATATGGGAAAAACCACCAAGTAACTAGCTATTGATTTTCACTCTTCTAAAGTGAGCCTTGTTAGGAGCCAACCTGGTTAAAGGTTACAAAACACATTGTTAGGTGTGACCTTGTTAGAGGATTTAATCACCTTGTTAGGAGTGGCCTTGCTAGAGGTCTTTAGAACAATTCAATAGAACTATCACCTTGTTAGAGGATTTACAAATGGCTATTAAACCAACTCTGTAAAGATATTTAGGAATCACTGCTACAATGGTGAGAAAGTAACAATGAAATAACCTAAATGAGATGCAACTAAATTGCTGATACAGATCTCTGTTCTGCTTCACTAGATCCTTCCTGATCAAATAAAACTTTGTTGCTCCTCAAGGACATCTGACCATCCTTCAAAATTCACTCACACTTTCTTCTTCAATCAATACATTTGCATGCTCGCTCATCCATACTTTAGAATTCTCAAATTGACCTTTCATATATACCATTCAGATTATCAAGTGGTCCCAATTACAAATTACAATTACCAATAATCATTACCTCAGTTGGTTACAAACATTACTTCAAATAATTAAACTTTATTTCTCAAAGTAACAAAATCCTTCATTAGTTGACCCTACTCGGTAAACATTGTTCTAGAAATGATTTCCTGTGTTAACCAACTGAAGCTCAGTTAACACTGTAAACCTTGCAAAATCCTTTGGAGATTGAGTGAACTTGGTAAACACTGACATTCTTTTGTTAACCATGAGAGCTTGATTAACACTAATTTCTACCACAAAATCTTTTGATTCCCAAGTGAGCTCGGTATACACTGTCTACGCAGATTAATGTATAGGAATGCTTGGTAAACTTTGAAATTTGCTTTCCTGACCAACTGAGCTTGGTAGACACTGACTGATAACTAATATGACATTTGTGTAACATCAAAGACAACATACAATTAGATAATTATATCCAACAATCTCCCTCTTTGGCATTGATGGCAACACAACATGTCATAGCACAATGAAATTTGAAAACAAGTCTTTTTTTGATAGAAATTTTCTCCCTCTTAGATTTTATGCCACAAACTTCTCTAATGCAGTAATCTCCCTCTGTGAAGGAATTACATAGCTTCTTCTTTAAACAGCAAACTCTCCCTCAAACAAATTCAAATTTCAAAAAGATATGAAAATAAACGCTCCCTCTTTGACAATACATGCCAAAGACAACACATATCAAATGAGTAACAATGTACCTTAAGTACTGATTCATATGCAATGTTCCCATGACTATGTTGCATCAACTAATAGATCTTCAACTTGGTTCCTGTTGATACATCACTAAAAAATTATTTTAGTGAGCTTCAGATAGGGGAATGACCCCTAACTTACCTCTTAGATACAAGAATGCATCCTTAGATAATGGCTTGGTGAATATGTCTACAATTTGTTCTTTTGTATGGACATATTCCAATATGATCCTTATCTTGCACCAATTCTCTAACAAAATGATATTTTATAGCAATATGCTTGGTTTTGGAATGCATCGCTAGATTCTTAGATATGTTAATTGCACTTGTATTATCACAAAACATAACAATTGGTTCTTTGATCTCAACCTTCATGCCTTCCAACAATTGTTTAAACCAAACAATATTAGAATAGTTCACTGCTGCTACAACATACTCTGCTTCTGCTGTAGATTGGGATGTGCAATTTTGCTTTTTACTTGTCCAAGATACCAACCTCTTTCCAAGAAAGAATGCTCCAACACTTGTACTCTTTCTACCATCCAGATTTCTAGCCCAATTAGCATCAGTGAACACTTTTAAGTCCAAATTTCCTCCAAATTTATACCATAATCCATAATCTTCAGTGCCTTTCAAGTATCGCAAGATCCTCTTGATTGCCATCATGTGATTTTCTCTAGGTTTTGTTGAAAATCTTGCCACTATACCAACTACAAGAGCAATATCAGGCCTTTTATGAACTACATATTGCAATTTTTCAATCATTGATCTATATAAGGTCTGATCTACCTCTTTTGAATCATCATCTTTGATAATTTTTAATCTAGTACACATGGGAGTTCCAACTGGTTTAGAATCTTCTATACCAAACTTCTTGAGTATCTCCTTGATATACTTAGACTAAGTAATGTAGATACCATTCTTGATCTATTGTATCTGAAGACCAACAAAGAACTTAATCTCAACAAACATAAACATTTCAAATTCTTTGTTCATTTGCTCTGAAAAATCTTTGCATAGATCATCATTCCCTATAAACAAAGTGTTATCCACAAATATTTCTGCCAAAACAATATTGTTACTGGTCCTTCTTTGATGTACAAACTATTGTTATCATTAGTTCTCTGAAAACCAATCTGAATAAGGTTGTTATGCAATCTCTCATACCATGATCTAAGGGCTTGTTTTAGACCATACAATGCTTTGTGTAATTTGCAGACCATGTCCTTTTTGTCTTGATCAACAAAACCTTCAAGTTGCTCAATGTAGACTTCTTCATCTAGAATACCATTGAGAAATGTTGATTTAACATCCATCTAATATACCTTAAATCATTTATATGCTGCATATGCTAGTAAGGTCCTAACACCTTCCAATCTTGCAACATGAGCAAAAGTCTCTCCATAATCAATTCCTTCTTCTTGAGAGTACCCCTTACATACCAATCTAGCTTTGTTTCTTGATACCTTACCATCTTCATTCAACTTATTCTTAAATACCCATTTTGTTCCAATCACATTTTTATCTTTAGGCCTAGGTACAAGAGTCCAAGTTTTGTTCTTCTCTATTTGTTCTATCTCTTCATTCATAGCCTCAATCCAACTTTCATTCTCTAATGCATCTTTGACATTTCTAGGTTCAAAATCAGCAAGTAAACAATTACCTTTTAGCTTACTTCTTGTCATAGTACCTTCTGATTTGTCTCCAAGAATCTGATCTACTGCATGATGTCTCCTAACATACTTGGCCAATACAGGTTCCTTGCCTCTTGAATGAATTGCATTGTCATCCTCTTGCACTTCAACTTCAGGTTTTGGCTGCTCAAACTCGATAGCTTCAGAATGTGACTCGGGTTCCTGCAACTTGGTTTGAACTTCTTGCAACTCAATGACTGAGGAAGACTCAAGAGTAGAAGTCTCCTGATTGGCAAATGTATTTGGCAATGTATCAGGTTCAATGAAAATAAATCTCCTGTAATCTTCTAGTTCCTTTTTGCTTTCTTCTTTAGTCCTTTCTACAAACTTGCCAACTTTCACATGTGCACTTTTTATGATTTTGTGAGTAGACAAATTCAAACATCTATATGCCTTACTCTTGCAAGAATATCCCAAAAATATACCTTCATCACCTTTCACATCAAATTTTTATTTTCTAGATTCTTTCAAAATATAACATTTACTTCCAAATGCTTTTAGGTAACTTACATTGGATTTATAGCCATACCATAACTCATTGGGGGTTTTGAATGAGTCCTTCTTCAACTATACTCGGTTCAAGGTATGAACTGCAATGTTGATAGCTTCCTTCCAGTATTTGATAGAAATGTTCGTTTCAATCATTAGAGTCCTTGCACAATCTATGATAGATCTATTCCTCCTTTCAACTATTCCATTATGCTCAGGAGTTCCAGGAGCTGATACCTGTCTTTTGATTCCTCTTTCAATGCAAAAGTTATTGAATTCATGAAAGATGAATTCACCACCTCTGTCTGATCTCAAACATTTCAATCTTTTCCCAGTTTCCTTTTCTACTTTGGCCAAATACCATTTGAATTTCTCAAATGCTTCTGACTTCTCTCTCAGATACATAACAGTCATCATTCTAGAGTAGTCATCAACAAAAAGAATGAAGAACTTTTCTCTAGTATAGCTCTCAATTCCAATAGGTCCACACAAATCAATATGCACAATTTCCAAAATATCTTCAGACTGATAGTTTTTACTTTTAAAGCTAGTCTTTCCCATTTTACCAATCCGACAATTCTTGCATAGACCAACATCAGGTTTCTTTATACTAGGAATGTCTCTTACTTTCCTGAATCTGCTTATTTTTACCATGTTATCAAAATTCACATGACATAACCTTATGTGCGATAACCAACTTTCTTCAACCTGAGCAATAAAACATGAGCACTCACCAAGATCAAGATAAAACAAGTTACCTTTTGTTTGTATACCTGATCCAATCAGCTTTCCTTTGTCATCCAGAAGTCTGGCCTTTCCATGCATGAATTCCACCTTGAATTCAATATTGATTAACTGTGCCACACTCAACAGATTATGTTTTAGTCCTTCACGCCAATAGGCATTATCACATACAAGTTCTTTGGTTAATGAGATTCGATCTCTTCCTTTTATACAACAAGGTTCATTATTTCCAAACCTCACACTACCACCATCATAGTCTTCAAAATGTTCAAACTTTGTTTTGTCACCAGTCATATGATGTGAACAACCACCGTCTATGATCCATGTATCATTTTTGCTCACATGAGAGATAAGTGTCATCTTATCTTCCTCATCATTATCAGATTCATCTTTCACATCAATGTAAACAATTTCATCTTCACTATTATCAGAATCCTTAGAGTCCTTAGCCATAAAAACATGTTTTCTTACCTTTGTCCTTGAATGATTTGAAGTCTTTCTTGCCATTGCACTTATAACCTTTCTTATCATCCTTACTTTCTTGTTTGGGCACCTAGCTGCAATATGACCAATTTCTTCGCATGAAAATTAGATTAGGGGAACCTTACCTTTGTATTTTCCTTTGCCTCATTGCAAGTAAAGCCTCAACAACTTCAAGATCACTGTCAGAACTTTCCTCTAATTCTTCTTCACTTTTTGACTGAGATCCCTTTATTTTCTTCCCTTTTTCTTTGAGTGAAAGCTTGGCTTCAAACGCTGATTAAATGTTCTTGGAAGCTGAAACATAATTGTCATAGTTATCTAGCTCAAATGCAGTCAACCTTCCTACTATGGCATTCAAATTTATCTTATGATTAGCTTCACATCTTCTTTCTTGAATTGCAGATACTCTAATTGCATAAATGGGAAGCAATGTTCTAAGAACTTTACTTACAACTATTTCTTCTTTGATGTCTCCTCTAGAAGCTTTGATTGCACTGACACTTGCTTTGACTCTTTCAGCATATTTGGCAATGTTTTCATCCTCTCTCATTCTCATCTGATCAAATTGTCATCTTAGACTCTCTGCTTTGGCTCTTCTCACATTGTCATCACCTCCATAGATATCCTTTAGCTTGTTCCACATAGCAAAGGCAATTTTGCAGTCCTTGATATCATCAAATTCTTCATAGCTTAGAGCATATGCAATGTCTATCATCATGGTGTTATGAGTCTTCTTCTCAACAATGCCATTAAAAGATAATGTACTAGAAGGAGTTGTGTATTCTTCATCAAGGTATTTCAATCCTATATCACCACTAAAAGTCAAATGAAGTCTCATCAGTCCTTGCCATGCTAAAAAGTTATCACTGTTAAGCCTTGGAATTTCTCTCTTATAAGACATCTTGATCTTTAGCTTAGGTCCTTGAAACCCTTCCTGCAAGCACCAATAGCTCTGATACCAATTGTTGGAAATATAGATGGAGTAACTGAGGAGGGGGTGGGGGGGGGGGCGCGGGGGGTGAATCAGTTACCACAAAAACAAATCCACAAATCCCTTAAATGTTTGATAAACTAGTTACTGCTATCACTCGGTAAACATACAGAAAAATGTTGTAACTCAGTAGATGCAGTGTATATTAACTTATTAGTGATCTTTAAACATTTACAGTGATTAACATGCAACCATAAAAGAAATAAGATGAACACATGAGGCACTAGATTTAACGTGGAAATCCAATATAAGAAAAACCACCAAGTAACTAGCTACTAATTTTTACTCTTCTGAAGTGAGCCCTGTTAGGAGCCAACCTGGTTAAAGGTTACAAAACATATTGTTAGGTGTGACCTTGTTAGAGTATTTAATCAACTTGTTAGGAGTGGCCTTGCTAGAGGTCTTTAGAACAATTCAATAGAACTGTCACCTTGTTAGAGGATTTACAAATGACTGTTAAACCAACTCTATAAAGAGATTTAGGAATCACTGCTACAATGGTGAGAAAGTAACAATAAAATGACTTAAATGAGATGCAACTGAATTGCTGATACAGATATCTATTCTGCTTCACTAGATCCTTCCTGATCAAATAAATATTTGTTGGTCCTCAAGGATATCTAACCATCCTTCAAAGTTCGCTCACACTTTCTTCTTCAATCAATACACTTGCATGCTCACTCATCCATACTTTACAATTCTCAACTTGACCTTTCATATATACCATTTAGATTATCAAGTCGCCCCAATTACAACTTACAATTACCAATAATCATTACCTCGGTCGGCTACAAACATTACTTCAAATAATTAAACTTTATTTCTCAAAGTAACAAAATCCTTCATTAGCTAACCTTGCTCAGTAAACACTGTTCCAGAAATGATTTCCTGTGTTAACCAACTCAAGCTCGGTTAACACTATAAACCCTACAAAATCCTTTGGAGATCGAGTGAACTCGATAAACACTGACTTTCCTTCGTTAACCATGAGAGCTCAGTTAACACTGATTTCTTCCACAAAATCTTTTAACACCCGAGTGAGCTCGATAGACACTGTTTACACAGATTAATGTTCGATAGACTCTGAAATTTGCTTTGCTAACCAACTGAGCTCGGTAGACACTAAGAATTACCTTGCTGACCAACTGAGCTCGGTAGACACTGACTGATAACTGATATGACATTTGTATAACATCAAAGACAACACACTATTAGACAATTGTATCCAACAAACAATTATCCTATTTAGCTATTATCTACACTATTAACTATCATAATCAACAAATGACTTTCCGATCAAAGGCTTACAATTTTCCTACCAAAAAAATAATAACCCATTGACTAAAATATATTTCTTACAAATATTGTTTTGATGTATTCTTATATAATAGCTTCTTTTAAAATCTATAGAAATTGATAATATTAATAAAAAGTTAATCATTAATTTTTACTTTTTGTTATTTATGTATAAATTTAGATATTAAACAAATATTATTTTATATATTTATATTATATTTTGTATTATCATTACTATATACTTATTTCTACACTATATTTTTATAATCAAAATTTTAATATTAAATATTATATTATAACCGGCAAATACTAGCTACTAATGACACCGGTTTCCAATCCAACTCAAAAGACAAATGAAAGAAGCACATTCAAATAAATTATTAGCCCTTAAAAGTTTGCCGATTAACTGTGAAAAAATATGTTCATGTGAAGCTAAACAAAATTATATAATAATAATATTATTATTATTAATAGCCTTAGGACACGAGTATTTATCTTCTGATTCGTCTTTTCATTATAAAATATTAATGATAATAATTTCTAAAATTCTAAACGAATAAAATTGAATAAATTCGTTTAGAAATGGCATATGCGAATGAAAATCCCCAAGGGAGGTAGGGTTTAAGAGAGGGATTGAATGTGCGAGGGTTTAAGCAAGTCGCAGGCTCTGTGTATTCTGTGAAATTACCATTGAATATCGCCGACTGTAAGTGTAGTGTAAGGGAGAAGCACCATTAATGGCGCCGCGGGGGAATTTAAAGGGAAAGGGGAAACCGGGCAAAGGTTCCAAGGGGCAGGAGAATAAATCACTCACTAAACGCTTCCAAGAATGGACGACATGTACAATGAAGGTGGCTAAGACTGTCACGCACTACGGCTTCATTCCACTCATCATTATCATCGGCATGAATTCGGAGCCCAAGCCTCAGCTTGCGCAGCTTCTTAGTCCAGTGTAATATCGAATCTCGTTACTCAAATTTCGGGGGTTACACGATATAAGGTATATCGGCGTCTTTATGTTATATGCAGTTATGTCCTGGATAGAAGGGTACATCTTAAGCCTCTAGGGTTTGTTCCCTCACAGGGCTAGTGTTCGTATTATCCGGCATGACGAGGGCTAGGTTTAGGGCTTTTGGGGTTATATTTATTTCCTAGTAATCTTATCAACAAATATGTGTTTCAGTGCTGGAAAGTATGAGTCTTCTTTGATTTGCAGATGTAATGTTGGAGGGGTTTTAGTTGTAATGTAACGTATATGGATTGTTTGGGAGAGTTTAGTGTTAGAATGTTAGGTGGATTCTTTTCAGCCGTGGTTTTGACTTGTAATTTATGGAATTCTGGTTAGGATTGTTTCCATGAATAATGACTATGTAGATGAATGCTTGATGGTATATGAGTTTTGTGCGGGGAATTCTTGTGCCTTGTCTGATGATCATTGTCGTTATTTCATGAAGTTGTATTATAGCGATCTTGCCAGCTGCGAAGCAGTTATTACATTGTATGGTGAAAGTTTTGCATTTGCATGATGTGATGAAATTTCATTTTAGTGTCCGCATAATTTGATGAAACAGTTGCATTTAGTATCTGAATCATTTGAAGGAACTGTTGCCTTTTGGTATTAGCACTTTTTGACAAAACTCTGACTTTTAGTTTTCAGTATTGTTTGAAAAAACTGTTGCATTTTATTATTCACATTGTCTGATGAATAACTTGTGGCCTGTGTTTTACACCTGAAACGTAATAACCATTGATTTTATTATCCTCCGTGAAGAAAAGGTAGCGGCGGTTTTTCTGGTTATGCTGAATGGGGTAACGTTGGACTGTACCCTTTTATTGGTCACACTAGTGTGTTGCAAAATCATTGCATCACAATCGCATCTTATTGCTGTATCAATTGGAACCTAGCAATGTGGTTCCTGCCTTGTTGTTTCACGTGATAATAAATCCATTGATTTTATCTGCATGTGACCAGTTGTGCTCGAAAGCTGTTTGCAAAGACATTAGGTCCTAACCAGCATCTGCTTGTAAGTTTCAGATGAAATTTTCAAATTCCTTAATGCTTTTCTAAACCGACAATTTTTGTGGGGATAAATATTGTAATGATAATCTTCTCCACTAGAAATAGTTCAAAGAATCTGCTTCAACCAAAATAGTATTATTGCAGATTCGTTTTTGGATTAAGGATGATTCTTTCGATGTGTTTCCAATAGGGTAGAAAATAGCTTTCTGTAGAGTTAGTTAATAACTTTATCTGATATTCACCTCTCTTATTTCGGATCTCCTTTGGACGATGGTGTTATTTCCCAGCTTACCGATCAATGCAAAGAGGTGCTGATCTATCCTCAAGCGGATGTTTGATATCCATACTTCAGTGAATCATTTTTTGTTTCCAATCTTAACCTTTGGTCCCCACATTACCGTCCTCTTTCATTCAACATACCACAAGGTTGTAACAGAGTCAACTCAGCAGCCTCCCTCCTGTAGTACCCCTAGGGGTTCAATGTGGTTAAACGTCATGATTTTAAAGAATGTTTCACCTGGCATACCCATAGATGCGTGTGTATCTTATACAAATTGCTGTTACACATTCCTTCCATCATCAGACTCTGGATGAACTGCATGTTTGTGAGTATTACAAATGGTTTGGCTTCTCTTCCTTGATTATACACTAGATGTATAGACTCGAAAGAAATAGCTCCACTGAATTATGTTGGGCTTTGGGATCTTATAAATTGGCACATGTTGTTGTTCCCCTTGTTCCCTTTTCCAGATTTTACCCTCAGTTTACCATCTCTCTTACTTTTCTTCTTCCCTCATAATGTATGATCTGCATTTCCGTCGCTGGTCCCTGTATGTTTTGGATGCTCCTATCTAAATAGTAACTCTACTGGCCAATTTGAGATCTATTAGAAGCACTTTTAAGTTTTAAGCACAATAGCAGCTAGAAGAGTCTTCTAACATCTGCTTCAAGCATAAAATGAGTTTGTTCTCTGCGGTTGTATTGAATGGCTATGGTATTTTATGGCACACTTTCATCATTTTCCCTCTGATAGACATGCTCAAACTTTCATTAAAAACCAAACCTTTTTTCATCTCGTAAAATCAGCAATTAAAAGTGTTTTCTGTTTTCAAGTTCTTTGGCTTTCATCATGGAAATAGAAAAGAAACTGTAATGTTCAGAAAGCTGTGTACTTCACTTTTTGTATTGCAGGAAAGTATTAGGCATAGAGAAATGTACTTGTAGTTTTGAATTGGTAAGTCTTGTTTTTGGATAAACTTTGAAGGTGCATCTTGATGTGGAGACATTGGCTGTACATGAGATTTTTGTGGATTTTGAAAGTAGTTGCAAATAAAGACTTAGAATTGTCTTAAGATCTCTTGAGGTAAAGTTGAAATAAAACAGGTAGTTAATTCTATTAAGATCAGGGAGTGTCAATAGATGTGTTGCAGTGTATTGTGGCCTCGTTTAACTGTTTTGTAGCCACAATCTAAAAAATGTACAAGAAAATTTTATTTCTGTAAGTTTACCTCTTACATGATTTCAACTGATAAGTCTTGTTGAACAACACACTGCATAGAATGATCGAGGTTTGTTTTTAATACTAAATCTGCGCAGTTTCAGAGGGTAGTATTTTGGGATTTGAAACTGAAAAATATGGAGCATTTTATATTGAGATGTATTCTATATGGTTAAAAAGTTTTTTATTTATTTATATTTTTAAATAGCGATCAGAAATCACAATTCTCAAAGACGGACACTAGAGGAAGTAATTGAAAGTTTGATGTACTGGGAATATATTTTGGAAATTGTTAAAGAAGGCTTAGACTTTACAATAGTATGACAGGATTCCAAGTATTGGTGAGGCACGTTTGGGTGGTTCATTGCTATTTAATATTTACATTATTGTACTCTTATACGGGACTTGAGTATCTTTGTTTGAAGTGATTTACAGTTTTTGGTTTAATCAAAATATTTTAACAAAGTAAATTTCAAGTACTATGGTATAGTAGCTTATACGGGTCTATTTGGAGGATGTTTCTTTCTAAATTCAGGTTTTCTGTGTTCTGTGGGGCTATATCCAAGTTCTAAATTGTATTTATTTGCAACTTCTTTCTAAAATTTTACAGAATATTCCTAGGAATTAGTTAGAACTTTATTGGAAATTATCTGCATTTAGACCCTTAAATTTCAAAACATTTGGAGGAAAATACCTCAGATGCTGACAACATGGTTATACAATATGAACTGAGTGTATTGCAAAAGGAAAGTCCATATACTGGAACTCGCTTAGCAAGAAACACTTAGACATATAAAAGCTCTTGCACAAATTAATGCTATTTGTCTACTACAGTACAATTCAGGAGCTCCAATTTATAATCTCATGCATATCTTTCTTATAAGAGATGAGCACACCATTTAGAGGCACATCGGCTTCTACTACTGGAGCTCCAAGTTATAATCTCATGCACCTCTTTCTTATAAGAAGCATGTATGACCTGTTAAAAGGTTGATATATTCCTCGCTCTTTATTATATAAGGTCATCATGATATACTTTGGATTATTAGGGTTTGCAGCAACATCCTGCGATATGATATAAACATTACCTTACATATTGAAAGCTACTAAAGTTTTAATGCACTTGTATCACATATTGAATTTATGGGAGGTATGGCAGAATACTGGCAAATGCTATGATAGATCAATCATTCTTGTAAATATTCCACTTGAGGAGGTTGATTTACTCTTTATCTGCTTGGGCCTTAATAATTTATTGTTTTCTAGGACATGGTGATGCCACTTCTACTAGGTTATTTGTGCCACTGTATTTAAAAGCTATGGAGCTACAAAGTTGTGCTGTGGGAGTCTCGTGGCCATTGTGTAGCTTACATACCCATTCTCCACATTGAGTCTCTATCCCTCAGAGTAAGCCAGTTGGGCCATTCTGTAGTTTACAAACTCTAGGGATTTTCATTGTCATTGAATGTGCCACATGTTGGGCTTAGAGAATATAATGAAGCATCTTTTCCTCCATCACATTTATTGTCAAAGATTAATATGATGTCTATTGATTCATGTTCTTAGAATTATAATAGAGGAGAGGATCTAGTTGAGCACCCTAATTTCATGCTTCTCAAAATCCTACATGGAAATTTCAATAGTTATCAATTTTTTTTGATGAATAGGCCATTTTTATTATATAATAATTAAATTATACTATTCAGAAGGGAAAGTTGAGCCATGAGAGTCGTTCAGGCAGAGTGGAAGTCAATTGAAAACTAGAAACATGGGTATGGCCAATTCCCATTCCCGTTTAAGTGGCCAAGGCAAGTACTTTCCTTATAAATTAGGTCTCCATACCACATCATCAAATATGATGTCACATTATTCTTTTCATCCAATTGTCCAAAACAATCCTCAAAAAGTGAGACCAATGATTGTGCAATCAAGGGTACATTTTTTTAAAAATTGTGACTAGTCATCATAAAAAAATTAATTTAAATAACAATTATTGGTGCAATGTTGTAGGAAAAAATGAATATCAAATCAAAAGTGTGTGTATAAAATTAAGATTTACAAATATTAAATAAACTCCTATATTAGGTTCTTTACCTTATATTTAGATGTTACCCCTCGCTCACCCCATTAACACCCAACTACTCTTATCACCCCCTCACCCACTCACCCACAATCATCACCCCCACCCCCATCACCCACTATCATCATCCACCCCTCAACCACTATTATCATCCATTCACCATCCATTAACACCAAACTACCCTCACCCACTCACTATCCCTTCTCCCCCTCTCACCAATCCTCAACAGACCCTCACCCTCTACCCTCCTTACCCAACTCACTCTCTCAAAATGCCTCTTACCCCATTAATGCCCAACTACTCTCATCACCCACTCACCCACTATCATCACCCCCACACCCCTCACCCACTATCATCATCCACTCACCATCCATTAATGCCCAACTACCCTCACCCACTCACCATCCCTTCTCCCCCTCTCACCAATCCTCAACAAACCCTCACCCCCTGTACCTTCCTTACCCAACTCACTCTCTTGAACAACCTTACATAGCCAAACAAAGAACAAAAAAATAGCTAACTAATTTTGAAGCAGTACAAGTTAGGAGTGTTTCCAAAGGAGATGTCCTAGCCCCCAACAAATAACCACATAGCAGAAGAATAAAAACAATACAGAGATTTAGATCCAAAACAACACCAATTATCATAATAGAATCATAGTATTTACATCCAACATGTTGGGGCTTAAAGGCCTTCCAGATTATGGCCAAATACAAAGCAATTATAGCAACATTTATGCAAGATGCCCAGATCCACAATGTGGTAGAAACCCTAAGAAAGAAAAATCTAAACGTGTGCTTGCAAGCCACCAAGCCACAAGTCTACCTAGCAAGTTACATTAAATAAACCCTCAAGCCACAAGTCAGCTTGGCAATAGACATTAAATACATGAAATAGCAAGCCTCGAGTTTACAATGTATAACTAACTCATATGACAACATAACAATATGTACTCTTAGGCAAAGGTCCACATGTCATCCAACTATCCAAATCCAAAAGCACATTAGCCAACTCCCACGGATTCAAGCTCGCAAAAGTAATCTCCAAAGTTTGTCTAGGAAATTAAGAACACACTACCAATAGTCACCAAAATGCCTCTAGATCCAACACGATAACTCCAATCTTTATGCGCACTTAGGACAAGATTCCCCAATGTGCCTCAAACACATCTCCAACTGTGTGAACCATAAGTCCACAAATCAAAGCCTAATGCTCCTGCATATAGGATTGTTGGCTATCCTTAGATGCTCTTGCATCAAGTTTTTAGCCCACAAATGCAATCTTAGTATTATAATGTTTGCAAGTCCAAAGGCTTTTTGTCTTTAATCCAAAGTGTTCTAATCCAAAGTTTTTTTTTTGTCCTCTAGAGGAGGGATCCAGTACCTAAACACATTCCAATTTTGTAACAAGAGTTATTGATTTAGTACTCACGTAAAAAATTAAATTAATACGTGTATTTCTTGATTTAATGTCCAAACTTTCTCAACATTTTACCAATATTCTTATTGTTGTGGTGACTACTTTAATTGAATGCAATGTACTAGCGGTTGCTAAAAGTAAGCAATGTTGTGATGTCACATTAGCTACACAAGTATGGGTGTCCCTTTTGAATAAGCATCGGTCTCACTTTTTCGAGGAGTTGTTTTGGGTATCTTGGGAAAAAGCATGGCAATGTGGCATCATATTTGATGATGTGACTCTGAGACCATAGTTGTAAGCACAGAAAATGCCAAGTAAGCTACTGTAAAAATTTGGGAGTGATTTGATTTTCTTTATAGGATTTTGAGAAGTGTGAAGTGTTGATGTAATAGGATCTTTGATAGAATAAACAGTATTTCCAAACTATAATAAAATATATAACTTACTTGATTTCAGATTTGTGGATAGCAGATCTCCAATTCAAAATAGTACTTGATGCTTGGAGAATCTTCTACTTGAATGATAATGGGTAATTGTTCTTCAATAATCTGCAAGAGGAATAGATCATTAGGACTACATATATGACTTGTGATTAATATATTTAGTTCCCACCGATGCATGATAATATTTATGTTCAATGAATAGTCATGTCCTCGTAGGGGATAAAGGCCATGTAGAGTCATGACCCTCCATGGGCATAACTACCACTTAACAGCAATGTAATATCAATGTTAAAGATCAGCGACAGTAATCACACTCGATACATATGATAACTAATGTATAAATCTCGATAAGAATCGGTGGCAGTGATATTAACTCCACACACACACACACACACACACACACAGGTATATGTATCTGTTATTCTTTCCTTCAATATAATCATGAGATCATATTCAAATGTTCTTGACTGAAGCTATACTTCAACATGAAGTTAGGGTGCTCAACTATTAACCCCTCTCCCCTAATCCAATCAATATATTTGTGTTCATGATTGATAATGTTCAATAGATTTTCTTAAAATGAACAAAGAATACCATTGCTTTCAAAAATAGTTTGGAAAACATAAATGAATTTAAATGAGGAATTTAAGTATTTTCTATTAAATGTGCCCAAATTGAGCACTCAAACTCTCCAATCAATGAAATAAAAAAATAGCATTTAGTTGTCTTATAAACTAAGAAACATAAGAGCAATGAGACTTAAAGAAAATGAAAAAAGGTTTGTTAATCAATCAAACTTGAGTTTTGTTTTTTTTTTAAATATGAATAGGTCCTTCCATTAATATTAAACAAAATTACACTATTCACAAAAAAAGAGGAGAGTATAAAATCACTTTGCAAAAGTTTTACAAGTAGAACCCAAAAAGCTAGCTAAAAATAGAAACATAGGCACAACCTAGAATTAGAAACAAAATATCAAGTCGATAAGTAGCTAAAGTAGTGCTTGCAAAAGGTGGTGGCTCGCAATCATCCTTCTCCCCCCATACATTAGCAGTAAGGTCAGGATTGAGATTTAGAAGGGACCAACCATCATCTTCTTTATTTTCTTTGTTCTCCTCTCTAGTTGGAGAAATAACGAGGGAAAGTTGAGGGACCACTTGGAAGAGCTAGGCCACTTAGAATCTTCATTAGAGCTTGGCGAACCAACAACACCAAGAGCGGAGGGGTCATCGCCATTAGCAAGTCATCCAAAAGCAGAGCCACCTTGAGTGTTGAAGCTAAGTGGTGGTATTGAAAAGCTCTTCCCTCGTTGGACTATAAATGAGGACTTGGGAATACAACACATGAGAGTGGCATAAAAGAAACTATGGCCATGAGGTGGAGATTGTTTGCTGAAGGTAGAAGTATATGGTGTAACTTTGACAATTGTACAAGGGACATTGCTCCAATGCTATAATAATTCTTGTGAGTGAGCCACCTTATTGGCATGTACTTATGTCTACATACATGACATTATTGAATATACATGCTTTGGGATATTAAAAAACTTTATCATCAAAAAAGTCGAGAGTAAATAATACTCCATTTCTATCTCTTTGTGAACTAAAGAGAATCTAGATTGTGTAAGCATGTCATATTTGAGTAAATTTATTGGGAAGCCTAGGTGAATCTCTTAATAAGATCAAATGTCAAGAGAAGGATTCAAGTTGGAAGGGAAGAAGAAAAAGTCATGAACCCAACCCACAACTATTAGACTCTCCTGCAATACTAGAAGAGGCATATGAATATCTCTAGTAGTCTACAAAAAGGACAAGGACTTTGTTAGTTTGTGGTGACTGATCAGGGTAGTATTGTACACTCCATAATTCCTCGATGGGGTTTGGGGTCTATTTTATTGCCAATTTTGGACCGACATGTTGTAACTAACTATAACACTAAAGTGACAAAAATGTTGTATAAAATGGCTTATGGTTAGAAATTCCATGAGGTGTGATGTGATAATAGCTTCTTGCATCGATATTGAGCTGTAAAGGATTATAAATTGTAATCAGGTTGTAATCACTGGATAATAAAATATTGGACTCATTGTTTGGTGGATGTAGCCCATAAACTAGGTGAACCACATTAAATATTTGTGTATTGTGTTCTCTTCTGTGTGATTTACTATTTTTTGATATTGGATATATTTGCATGTAATTGTTATTTCTATCTCGTTAATCGTAACAAGTGGTATCAGAACAAGGTTGTTTTCAATTATCATTTATAGGAAAGTCTCACAATTGAGTGGGAGAAATAGAAGACAAGGGTAATTAAATAAGTCAACTGCTATGACAAATGAAGATTGGGATATTTTGGATAGAAAGGAACTTGGAAGTATTTGTTTATGCTTGGCACAATCGATGGCATTTAATATTACAAAAGCGAAGACGATGAAAGAGTTGATGCAAACCCTAACAAATTTGTATGAAAAGTCCTCTACTTCAAACAAAGTATTTCTCACGAAGCATTTATTTAATATGAAGATGGAAGAAGGTGGATCTATTGCAGATCATTTAAACAAGTTTAATACGATTAGTAGTCAATTATCTTCCATAAATGTTAATTTTGATGAAGAAATTAGGGCTCTCTTGATTTTGTGTTCTTTGCCTGAAAGTTAGATTGGTTGCAAGTAATTATGTTTCTGGATCTAATACCCTAACATTTGATGATGTGATTGGTGTTATTCTAAGCGAGGAAACTCATAGTAAAAGTTCAGGTGGATCTACATCAGGGAGTGTTTTGAACGCACAAAATAGAAGCAAAAGGAATGAAGAGGAAACAATTCTAGAAATTAAGTGAAATCAAGAGGAAAATCAAAGGAGAAGAGGTCTCAATCAAGAGGACCAAGAGATTTGGTACTATGGGAAACCAGGGCATAAAAATAAAGATTGTTGGACTTGAACGAACATCGAAGGAGACAAACAAGAAGGGAACAAAGAGGCAAATTTGGTAAGTAATAAATCAGAAGATGATGTTTTGCTTATTTCTTTAGAAAGCGTTAATGATTCATGGGGTTTAGATTTAGGGGCTTCATTTCATGCTACTCCCCATAGAGGTTATTTTCTTGATTATGTCTAAGTGTATTTTGGGCTTGTTTATTTGGGGGATAATGAACCTTGTCAGATTGTTGGAAAGGGAAAAAATAAGATGCAGTTGCAGAATGGGAATCATTGGCTACTACAAAAGGGAAGACATGTTCCAAGGCTGAGTAGGAATTTAGTTTCAGTAGGGCAACTAGATGATGAAGGTTGCATAGTTAATTTTAATTATAAAAGTTGGAAGGTTTCAAAATGTTCCCTTGTAATAGAAAAAGGTGTGAATGTAGGCATCTTATATGTTTGTACATGTCATATTGTTCCTTCTACTTTAACTGTTTCAGAGAACAATGAATGTTTAGGAACAATTGTTGCAGTTGAGCAAGGAGAACAAATAGATGTTGTAGATTCTAATACATCTCTATACACAACAAACTTGGGCACATGAGTGAGAAAGGTATGAAATTACTTCATTTAAAGAAAGTTTTACTAGGTATGCAATGTGTCAATATGGATCTTTTTGAAAGTTGTGTGTATGGGGACCAACTCAGATGTCTTCCCTTGATGGCTCTTATTATTATGATACATTTATTGATGATGCAACTAGAAAATTATGGGTTTATTTCCTTAGACATAAATCTGATGTATTTATTACTTTTACGAAATTGACTTGCTAAATTGAAAATGAGTCTAGTAAAAGATTAAAATATCTCATATCTAATAATGGTGGTCAATATTGCATCAATGAATTTGAATATTATTGTTCCACTAATGGTATTCATAGGCAAAAAATTGTTCCAATGACTCCACAAGAAAATGGAGTGGCTGAATGCATGAACATGACAATAATGGAGTGTGTAAGGAGTATGAGGTTTCTATTGGAAGCATGAATGCTAGTGACACTTCTATGGGGGGGTATTGTAGAAAAATGATTAGATCATTATCATGATGATATGTTACATTCATGACTGTGTTTGTTA
Organism: Cupressus sempervirens; assembly: GCA_028749045.1. Taxonomy (NCBI): domain Eukaryota; kingdom Viridiplantae; phylum Streptophyta; class Pinopsida; order Cupressales; family Cupressaceae; genus Cupressus; species Cupressus sempervirens. Next base: position 167,379,816 of record CM053792.1, on the reverse strand, counting down.
TTGATGTCAACATAGCAGTTTTCTGTGGTATATGACAGAAGAACAATGGTAAAGATCAAGTTGGTATGGACAGATCGTTGAGCATTTTTACTAAACAATGTTAAAGGGAGATACTACTAAGTGTCCAATATATGCAGCTAACCTCAGAAGCATAAGATATTAAATCTAGAAGAAGTTATGCAATTTTTGGTGAAGACCGTTCTAAGATGGAGTTTACAGAAGCATGTTTTGGTAAACTTGTTATATCTCTTAGCAAAATTGATATTCTAAGAAGCTGAAGTTAAAGATGTGTAGAAGAAAACCTGGAGATGACATGGCTAAGCTTGCTCATCATGATATCACACGTACAAAAAGTTACTCAAGTTACAAGGTGAAAGATTGATATTATCGCTAAGTGTAACATGTTCTTAACGAGGTCCTATAATAATTAATTGAGAAGGTGTAATAGACGACCCAAGAAATTGTTTTATGGATTCAGTATAAAGGAAGGAGATTTTCCTTTATCATGCATGGAACGTATGAATGATTGCAAGAAGCACGAAGAGCTGAATGCGAAGATAAGCAGAGCAAAGCGAAGTTGGAGAAAACTTTATTGTCGAGGTTTTATTGTGAGATCCGAGGTTTGGTATTTGGATTCGAGATTCGTGACCTAGTCTACAAGGTCTAACAGTGATTGGTTCAATTGAAAGGACAGAGGAAAGAGGCTAAAGCACAATATAGACAATTATTCTGCAAGGAATAGTTGAGAGATTAATTGGACAGTGAGTTCAGTGGTCTTGCCCTAGAAGTTGTTTGGACAGTGGGTCCTTCTGCCTTCTACAACTCCTAACAGGGATTCAAAGTCTCCTAACAAGGAATCATATATACTAAATATTGTAATAGACTCCTAATAGGGTCCATCCTCTAACAAGGAATATTTATATTAGTGCATCATCTTGTGGGCATCATTGCCACCGGGGTTTTCCCTTTGATCAAGGGTTTCCCTAGTTAACAAATCTGGTGTATGTGCATCTTGTTATAGATGTTTTTTATTTTGATTAAATGGTTAAGATTAATTAAGGTTGATAATTATTTTAATTGGATAACTGATTCAAACCCCCCCCCCGCTCAGTTATCTTGGTGGACTATTGTTTCTAACAGTTTCATGTTGGGTTACCCTTAAGAACGTGGGTGGAGGTTGTCAATACTATTGTATATTTGACTAATAGAGGTCCCTCTACTCCTTTGGGTTGTGGTATTCCAGAGGAATCATGGACTGGTAAGAAGGTGAGTTATTTGTGAAGCATTTGCACATATAGATTTTCAAAATATAACAAAGTTGAAAGCTAAATCAAAGAAATGTATATTTGTTGGATATGACATTGATGAATTTGGTTATAGGCTTTGGGATTTTGAAAATCATAAAATTGTAAGAAGCAGGGATGTCATATTCAATGAGAAAGTGTTCTACAAAGATCTGTTGCAGCAGCATGAGATGAAAGTGATTATGTAGTGTTGGTTGATACTCAAAAGGATGATGTTTTGACAGTTCCTCATGCTTCGCCACAATTGCAATAATAAATACCACACAACCTGGCGAACGTTAGACGGTCAACAAGGCTAAGTAGACCTCCAAAAATATGTTCTCCTCTTTCTATTCTATTTTATTAACAGATGTTGGTGAACTTGAATGTTATGATTAAGTGTGCATGTGGATACAAAGATTTAGTGGGAGTTTGCAATGACTAAAGAAACAGACCCTTTGCTGAAAATTCGACTTAGGATTTATGTAAGTTTCCTATAGGTAAAATAGATTTATAGAATAAATGAGTTTATAGGTTGAAAGAAGAGGATGGAGGTAAGCAAATATTTAAAGCAAGGTTAGTTGTAAAAGGATTTGCACAAAAAAAGAGAGTTGATTTTGATGAGATATATTCTCCTATTGTTAAAATGACTTCTATTGACACTGGATTTAAGTATTGTGGCTACTGAAGATTTGGCATTTATATATATATATATATATATATATATATATATATATATATATATGGCACAACCATGTGGATTTGAGGTCAAAAGTAAGGATAATTTAGTGTGCATATTGAAGAAGAATTTATATGGCTTGAAGAAAGCACCTTAGCAATGGTATTTTAAATTGACAACTTTATGAATGAACATGGCTATACTCGGTGTCATTTTGACCATTGTATTTATTTTAAGAGGATGGATGATGAAATTTGCATTAATTTATATTTATATGTTGATGATATGCTTGTAGCTGGGTCTAACATGGATCACATTAAGGGGTTAACAACAGTTAGCACATTAATTCTCTATGAAAGATTTGGGGACAACAAAACAAATCTTTGGTATGAAAATTTGCAGAGATAGGAAGAACAAACAATTGACATTATCTTAGGCTGATTATATTGAGAAGGTGTTGCAAAATTTCTCTATAGAGAATGTCAAATTTGTCAGTACATATTTTCTTGGTCATTTGAAATTGACTAAGGAGATGTGTGCAAAGACACAAGAAGAAAATGATAAGATGTCCAATGTACCTTATGCTTCAGCTATAGGGAGCTTAATGTATGCCATGGTATGTACTAGGCTAGATATTTCACATGCAACATGGGAGTTGTTAGCTGGTATATGAGTCATCATGGGATTGAGCATTGGAATGCAGTCAAATGGATTCTCAAATATTTGAGAGGAACATTCATTAAATATTTATATTTTGGGGGCTCTACTACTGATTTACAAGGCTATGTTGACTCAAATTTGGTAGGGGATCTCAATACCAGGTGGAGTACTATAGTATATGTATTAATTATCATTAAGACAACATTGAGTTGGGTTTCTCAATCACAGAAGGTGAATGCTTTATCCATTACAGAGGCATAGTATATTGCTTCTACAGAAGCAGCCAAGGAGATGATTTGGCTTCAATTCTTCATGGAAAAAATGAGAGATCCATAGAGGGATAATTATCTATATACATATAGTCAGAGTGATATTCATCTTGCCAAGAATTCTACTTTACATTTGAAGACAAAACACATACAGTTGTGGTACCATTTCATTCGGTCAATTTGGGATGATGGATAGTTAAAGTTGGACAAGATATATACAAATGATAATCTAGTAGATATGTTTACAAAGGTAGTGACATGGGAGAATCTGAACCCCTCTTCAGCTTTGATTTTTCTTCTTGACTGAACAAAATAAAGGAATAGTTGAGTCCAAGGTGGTTCAATCTATTAAGAGCCTCATGGAGTAGAAGAATTGCTACAAGGATAGTCTACAAGTGGGAGGTTGTTGTCTAGTGTGGTGCCTAATCATTCCCCAGGTGGAAGATTGTTAGTTTGTAGTGACTGATCAGAGAAGTATTGTGCACTCTCCATAATTCCTCACCGGGGTTTTATCAACATTTTTTGGGGTGACATGTTGTAATTGACTGTAACCCTAAAGCAATAAAAATATTTTATAAAATGGCTTACATTTAGATTTCATAAGGTGTGATGCAATTATAGATTCTTGCAAAAATATTGAGTTGTAAGGGATTACAGATTGTAATCAGGTTGTAATCACTGGATAATAAAATATTAGACTCATTGTTTGGTGGATGTAGCCCAGGGATTGGGTGAACTACATTGAATATTTGTGTCTTGTGTTCTCTTCTGCGTGATTTATTATATTTTGATATTGGATATATTTGCATGTAATTTTTATTTATGTCTCGTTAATCCTAACATACTTGTCACACCCAAATGTTGAAGACGAGGGCCCATTGACAAAGCTTCGAAAATAATACACCAGGCAAAATGAGTTGCTTTAGGCTCAACAATGGTGAACCAAGCAATGGAAATCGATGTTGTTAGTTGGACTAAGAAGAATGCAAGTGTCATTAGTGGTTCAAAGTGAGAACCATCAGAGGAACCAACCACTAGTAACTTGTCTTGGGCTTTTAGTTACAAAAAATAGTTCAAGGGAACCAACACTTGTCTTTCCACCATAAGTTGACATAATGAATGCCAAGCTTGTGTATCATATTTAGAGGCAATACTAAGACCACCAAATCAAGAGCATGTCAATCTATGTGAGCTAGGGATTCATCATTTGTGAAAAGGTCATAGAGTACAAATACCTTATTCGTGGAACAACAAAGCATAAATTCCATGAACTCAATCTAAAGGAAGCTCTTGGGCCTGAAGCAAGGTCACTAATTATTGTGGTGGTTGAAAGAAAGACCGTCACAAAACCTGCCTCATACCAACAAAGTCAAGGCTTGACAACTTCCCAAGCACACTAAATGCTCCTAGCCATAAAAGTACTCTAAATTTGAACATCGTTTCAAATCCAATTTCCTTCTAGGTTGGTCCGTGGACTTGAAAGTTTGAAGAAATACAATGTCTGAGAAGAATATTCTAGTTTTTATTGCCACCCATTTAATGAAAACTCTATGAAATTTATGATGATCTTCTCCAAATCCCATAAAAAAATCTTGTAAGATCTCTTCTAATTAGTAGTAAGATGCTTTAGATAGAGCCCAACACAAACAATAATACACATGATAGCAACCAACACATTCAAGCAGATCTAAAAACTTTTAGCCAGAGAGAGGGGCTTGGTAATCTAGTAAGACAATTTTTTCTCTATCCTACTCAACACTACATTATAGAGGTCAAGGACGTATCCTTGGAAAAAAAAAGGAATGCCCAAGAAATATAATATTTCTACATGAGTCCACTTCCACCATAATAGAGAATTTGGGTTGGGGTGGGAAAGAAAGATTGCCTATAGCACTTGGCTTTGTGCCATTGAGTAACCGACTCAAAAACTTGAAAACAGTATTAAGGAGATAACATTATCTTCATCCTCAATCAAAGTAAGGAAATAATCATCAATAAAAGTGGTCACTAACAAGTTGAGAAGGTGACTTAGGTAGGAAAAAATCCCTAACTTGACTCACTAAAATGGTAGAGGCTAGAAGAGAGAAAACCAAGAGACAACCTTGGTGAATATATTTGAAAAGGAAAAGGTGTTAGATTGTTGAAAATTGATAGTAATACAAGCCCAAAAGTCTCCAAAGATTATCTACATAGATTGAATGAAATGAGGCCCAAACCTTAAGGTGTTGAACGTCACCAAATAAAGGGTCATTCAATACGATTATATGCCTTGAGAAAAATCAAATTTGATTAAAAAAAATACATTCTACTTAGAGAAGCAACAATAATATTGCCTAGAATGAGCCTAGACTTGATAAAATGAATCTACTAAAGACACAATTTCCAAGAGAATATGACAAATCTTAAGTGCAAGGGATTTGGCAAAGATCTTGTAAGATACATTGAGAAAGGTGATAGGCCACTAGTTGCATATATCCTTTGAATCTCCAACTTTAGGTATGAATTTATGTTCCCTATATTGATTAGTTAACGTAATGATTAAGAATTAAATGCATCTAGGGGTATATCTTATAAAGGTTGCAACCAACATAAGGCTAAAGGGCTTTGTAAGATTTGCAAGGAAATCCATCACAACCAAGCACTTCGTCATTTGTCATATATGAAATAAATTCTTAGAGATCCTCAAGGGTCAACATTTAATAAAAAAATATCTTATAGGAATCTAAGATTCAAGAAGTGACAACCACAAGGTAGGCCTTGTTCTATGGTAGGGGAATGTCCTTGCACAATGAAAACTATCTCATAATGTTGATAAAACCATGAAGAATTTTATGCATTTAAGAGAGTACTTGTTGTCCTTAATTTTCTTGATGTTAAGAGAGGAAGGATGAGCTTTAAGAGCCACGAAAAATGTTGTAGAAGCTTTTTCTCCCACCTTAAGCCAATGCAGTCTGACCTTGAGTCTGAGCTCCTTTGAGAACATGACGATCATCAATCTACTTTTGATGTTAGAGTTGAGCAACCTGGACCTACAAGTGAAGATAGAAAGGGTTCACAACAAAAGATTCAGTGGTAGCATACATATATTTGGTGGTTTCATCATATGAAAATTGACAATACATGACAAACTGATTGACATAAATGTGGGCAGACACAAAGAATGACATCATTTCACCATGTAATCCAACCAAATGGCTAAGTTGGGAGGGTCTCAAAATTCCAATCTTTTTTAGTTTGGGTCGCTTTGGACTAATGACTTAATAATGACCTATTCAAAATGAATAACATTTTGGAAAAATGCATATGAAATATTTGTCATTAAATACTAGACTTAATGGGATAGTGGTCTAATAAGGTGACATTAGAAAGAGGTAGAGTTGGCAGTTCTTCATATTCCCCAAAAGAGAAAAACATATTGATCTAAGATCATGACATGATCAAGCCTCTTAAAAATATTGTAAAGAACAACTTTGAAATCACCCTAGGTTTTCCAAACATTGAGAATGATGGCTATTGACATTAGATTCAAAATGGCCTAATTTATTGCATATGTAAAAATAGGCCTTATGTTCTCCAACTATTATAACGACATAATACTTTCCTTATCAAAAGCCATCTCAACCATATAGAAATCTTGCACAACCCCAAGTAGCAAATGGAAATGAGTCAATTATCCATCACTACAATGAAAATCTTTCAACATCATTGGGAATTTAAATGCTAATGATTCCAAAAGAATGATCATCGACTACCACGAGTACGTTGAGTACTCTTTATATGGGATCTAACTCATGATAAACAATGAAGAATGGACGTAATACCTTCCTTATCAGAAGAAATCTCAACCATATTAAAATCCTCCACATAACCCAAGTAGCAAGTGACAATGAATGAATCAACTATCCATCACTACAACACAAATAATAATGATTCCAATTGACTACCATGAGTACCTTGACTACTCTTTATATGGGATATAACTCATGATAAACAATGAAGAATTTCATCAAACAGAAATGGGAGTAACAACATGTCCTCAACTAGCTTTGTACTCATAATGCAAAAAATAGACTATCTAGCCAAATGATACAACATGCAACAGTTAATATGAAATCTTCAATTTTAAGTTCTTGAAGACATATAACATCAATACTAGGATATCTTTGGTGAGTATCCCTAACAAAATACTTTCTAGAAGAATACTTCATGGAGAGGTCAATTAGACCTTATACATTCCATGAGATGTAATTATTAAGTCAAATGCTTGCATGACATCCTCCTATCCAAGGGAGGAGAAGCTATTTTGCAAGAAGTTTGAAGCTTGTCAAAAGATAGAGTAAGATTCCCATGGAATCACCACACAGTTTTCTACACCTTCATCACCAAATTCTTTTTTTCCAAGAGGTTTGTGAGAGTTGTTCAAAGAAGAGATATTAACAGAAACCATTGGCACAACTTAAAAAGTGTGAACCTTCATAGAGCATGCACCACTCTTATCTAAAATTTTCCAATGAGCCCCATATTTTTAAACCTTTATCACCAAATTCATTTCCCCCAAGAGTTTTGTGAGTGTGGTGCAAAGAATAGGTATTAATACAAACCATTGACATGACTTAAAAAGTGTGAACCTGCATGGAGAATTAACCACTCTTATCTAAAATTTTCTCCTAATCCCAAGAGTTTTAAACCCTAAAAATAGAGTTTTAAATATTTCTTGTTTGTAGTTGTGAAGTAGGAGTATTAGACTTATTCAAGGAAGAACCCAAAGTTTTTTCCTTTGAAAACTTCCGCAATCCATTCTTCATCTATTTTAGCACATTCCATAGATTAATGAGGGGCAATCTCCTTCTATGGAGATTTCATCCTAGACACAATAAGGGGACAATCTATAATATTGTACTCAAAGGATTGGCATTGATAGTAAGTATTGGGCATATTCAAATAATATATTCACTGGGAGACATTGATCACCAACTTGAACACTAATGGTCCCTTTAAGGTCATGAGATAAATCAACTTCAACATAAACCCTTTTTTGGGGATGGGCATGAAAAAAATGGTTAAGTTTCATACAAACCACCATGTCAAAGGTTTGGGAAATATTTTGTTGGAACAACCAAAAAGACAAAGGAAAACCACAAAACTCTATCTAGATGGAGACTTGAATGCTTTTATCGTCAGAGAAATAAAGTTGAGTGGCTATAGGTGGAAAACCAACAAGGATGGCTGAACAAACCAAGGTCAATTCTTGATGATAACCTCAACATTGGAGGGGTTGGAAAACTAATCCAAAAATAAACCCTTTGTGAGATTCTAGATGCCATCAAGTCAGACCTTGTTATGGGCCTAGGCTTTGGAATCTAATTATGAAACATGCTTTAAGGAGGAACTTAACCCACAAAATTGTTAGAAAGTAAAGTCCACCAAGATAACTGAGAGGGGGGAGAGTGAATCAGTTATCATATCAATATAACTTTTATCAACCTTATTAAACCTCAAGCATGTGAATAATATAATCAACAACCATAAGAAGATACACATACACAATAACAATATGTTAACTAGGGAAACCCTTAATCAAAGGGAAAACCACAGTGGGGATGGTACCCACAAAATGATGTACTAATATAAAATCTCCTTGTAAGAGGATGGACTCTATTAGGAGCCAATGAAATACATTTAGTACATATCGTTACCTATTAGGATACTTTGAATCCCTATTAGGAGATTCCAAACCTGTTAGGAGCTGTGCTAACCCTGTTAGGATTTGTAGAAGGCAGATGGACCCACTATCCAAATAGTTTCAAGGGCAAGACCACCAAACTCACTATCCAACTGGTCTTTGTACTATTCCTTGAAGAATAATAGAATGTAGAATAACTTGAACTCCTTCTTTGTCCTGTTGACCAGACCAAACCTCTTCAGATCTCCATACTAGATTTTCAAACTCGCATCACACTGATCACTTACACGCATTTACAAACTTGACATATCACTTGCAGAATTCAAAAATCCACATCTCTTCCTACTTCACCACAAGGAAAATAACCTTCCTTTATATCATATCCTCAAAATAATTTACTGATTTTTCCTTGAGGCTTTGCTTGTCAATTATAATAGGACCTCATTAAGACTTTACAAATCATTACATCTTTTTACAATTACGAAACATTATCAGATAACAATAAATACAACTTCTCATACATGTGACCTTAAATTGTGTGCACTCATTGATGTCATTATTAGGGTGTCTACTATCACTATCTAAATTTATCCATCATGATTCTATCCTCGATAAGAGATACAAACAATAGAAACGACTTCTCAGGTACTCTGTCTGCACACTATCCTCTATAACTGTTGAATAACTCTCCCATGTCTTCAACTCTCTACATGTGTACTTCTCCATGACATCAAGACACAATGTAGAGTATGTCCTCATCTAAACATCAATACATGCTCAATATGACCTCGTTCTCTATTTTCTACTCCCAATATTTACAAAAATAATACTATGTTGACATCAATGACAAATACAGTCATGAATGAAATATTTCAATCTCCCCAACTATTTTACCAATGCTTAGGATACTCCCCCAAAGGAATTCCATCATCATTCATACTAACGATCTCCCCCTTTAGAATTTATGGAAACATAGATGAAAAACATCTAAGTTCCAAGAATACCAAATCCAACTCTATTGTTGTTGTTGCTCTCTTCTTTTTAAATCATCTTCATTAATCAAATATGAAACTCACAAGAACAACTCTCCATCTATTCTTCCTCATTCTTACATGGATGGCATCAATTGTTTACACTTGTCCTCCATTGATATAACTCAATGTAATCATCTTCCTTCAGTACATCTCTCCCCCATACATTCTCTTCCTCGTATACATCTCTCACATACTACCAAAAGATGTTTTTCATGCAATTTCTCACCCATTAAAATCAATGGCAAAGGTGTCATTATGTAAATCAATTTCTCAAAGTCTTCAACCTACTCAAGTGTCCAAGGACATTGTTTCATACTAGCTACCAAAAGTCCTTGGTGACTCTGCTCAACCATAGATACTCCCCCATACATGAAGCATCACCATTTAGTCAAGATAAACAATAGTGCTTTGTATCGTTGGACTGATGTACTCCCTGCATTATCTACTCAAAGGTAGGCAGGGGCATAACCCCAAGAATAACTCTAAAATATTCATATGTATCCATAGGAAAAGGCTTCATAAAAATAGCTTTAATCTGCTCTTTAATATTAACATACTCTAATATAAATTTTTTCTCTCTCATAATATGATACTTAATTGATATATGTTTAGTCTTAGAATGTAACACACGATTCTTAGATGTACTCACTATAATTGTGTTATCATAATGGATGATAACATGTTCTAAAAACTCAATCCCAATGTCCTTCAACATTTATTTCATCCACATGATCTTATTACAATTGTTTGATGATGCTATCTACTTTGCTTCGATCGTACTCTGTGAGATATAGTCTTGTTTCCTTCTCATCCAAGAAACCAATCTTCCTCCAAGGAAAAATGCTCCACCACTTGTATTATTTTTGTCATCCATACTGCTTGCCCAATCTGCATTAATATATGCACATAGAATAAAGTCATTTGATCTATCATACCACAAGCCAAAATCAAGTATACCCTTCAAATATTTGAATATTCTCTTTACTGTTGCATAGTGTCATTCTTTAAGGTCTTCTTGAAATCTTTCTACTATATCAATTGTATTTTCTATATCTGGTCTAGTGTGAGTTAAATATTGCAAGCCTCCAATCATGGATCTGTACTTCTTTTCTCAATTGTAGGTGTCTCATCTTTGCTAGATAACTTGTGTCAAGTTATCATGGGTGTACCAATAGGCTTACAACTTTCTAAGCCATATCTTTTCAAACAAAATTCAAATACTTAGTTTGTGATAGGAAAATACCATCACTGTTCTACACAATTTGTAAACCTAATAAATATTTCATCTCACCAATCATACTCATCTTAAATTCATTCTTCATTTCATCAAAAAAATTATTACTTGCTTCATCATCACCTCCAAAGATTTTGTCATCTACAAATATCAGAATAACCAACAAACCATTCTCAATTTCTTTTAAATACAAGTTACTATTTTCAGTACCTTTAGAAAATCCCAACTTTTCCAAATACTTGTCCAACCTCGTATACCAAGTTCTAGGTTCTTGATTTAGTCCATACAATGCTTTCTTCAATCTACATACCATGTCTCATTTTTTTGTCAAAGGAAATCTTCCAAGATGCTCATTGTAGACTTCTTCAAGTTCTCCATTTAGAAATGCTTACTTCACATCCATCTGATACACTTTGAAATTTGTACTCACTTCATGAGCCAAGAACATTCTTACTGCTTCAATTCTAGCAATAGGGGGAAATGACTCTTTATAATCTATACCTTCTTGTTGTGAATATCCTTTACATACCAACCTTGCTTTATTTCTTACAACCTCACCTTATTCATTCATCTTGTTTTTGAAAATCCATTTAGTTCATATAACATTCTTATCTTTAGGTCTAGGAACCAATTCCCATGTCTCATTCTTCACAATCAGGTCTAGTTCTTCCTTCATTGATTGAATCCAATGATCATCCTTGCATGCCTCATCTACACTCTTTGGTTCAACTTGAGAAATCAAACACAGTTCTTCATGTACTCTATTTCTTGTCATAACTCCTTTTTCCTTGCTTCCAATAATCTGATTAGTAGGGTGGTTCTTTGTCAAATTCCTATTAGGTGTAGGCATTACTGAATCAACTCCTACTTCTTCTCTAGGCTTAGATCTTGGTTCTTCTCTTTGTTCCACAACTTGAACATCATTTTTAACATCAAAGAAAGTTTCAACATTTTCAACATTTAATTTTGAAGGTGATAATAATGCTAAGAGAATTAGATTACAGAATTGGATATGTTTGTTTCAAGATGCTAAGATGATGGAAGATGAATCTATAAGAAGTTATAATGGTAGAATATCAAAAATTGTTGCAGGAATTAAGTCTTGTAATGGATCTAAAGATGAAGATGAGATTATATGAAGGATCTTGAAAACCTTGACACCACCATTATAATAATTGGTATCAGAGCATTAGAAAGTAAAGTCCACCAAGATAACTAAGAGGGGGGGTAAATCAATTATCAAATTAATATAACTTTTATCAACCTTATTAAACCTTAAGCATGTGAACAATATAATCAAAAACTATAAGAGGATATACGTACACAATAACACCAAATATGTTAACTAGGGAAATCCTTGATCAGAGGGAAAACCTTGATGGGGATGGTACCCACAAAATTATATACTAATATAAAAGTTCCTTGTAAGAGGATGGTTTTTTTATTTAGGAGCCAATGAAATGCATTCAATACATATCAGTCTCTATTAGGAGACTTTGAATCCTTGTTAGGAGTTGTAGAAGGCAAATGGACCCACTATCCAAACAGCTTCAGTGGCAAGACCACCAAACTCATAGTCCAACTACTGTCCAACTAGTCTTTGTATTATTCCTTATAGAATAATAGAATGTAGAACAACTTGAACTCCGTCTCTATCCTCTTGACCAGACCAAACCTCTTTAGATCTTAATGCCAGATCTTCAAACTCACATCACATTGATCCCTTTGATCACTTACATGGATTTACCAACTTCGCATATCACTTGCACAATTCACAAATCCACATCTCTTCCTACTTCACCACAAGGAAAATAACCTTCCTTTATACCATATCCTTAAAATAATTTAATGATTCAACCTTGAGGCTTTTCCAATTAGTTATAATAGGAACTCATTAAGATATTACAAATCATTACATCTTTTTGCAATTACAAAACACTGTTGACTCATAGTAAATACAACTTCTCATATGTACGACCTTGAACTTTGTAATGGAACTCAAATTTACATTCCCCATTTTGAGTACCATTCCAACTTTTGAGTCACTTTGAGCCCTATAAACGCATTCTCATGCTTATGTACCTGGCTACCGTTTTAAGGCCTAAGAGGTGTTTTATTTTTCTAACTCCTTGCATTTAGCATGTCTATGTATTCTATAATGATAAATTGACATTCTGAATCGTTCTGCAAAGTTCTATTTTGAATAGTGTTCAATTCTGCATTTTTTCCTAAGTGTCAAACAACGATAGGAGGCCTAGTTTGCATTTGAATATCTTGTACTCAGTAATGTTTCATGACTCACCACTTTGGGGTTGTTTAGTATGCATATTAGTGAATCTATGTTTCAATGTTTGAGTCATTTTGATATGTTTTGACTAGGTTTTGAATCCTTCAAAGTTGGTTCCTTATCTCTATCATGCTGATGCATATTCCTTAGAAATCTGAGAAGCCCTATTTGACCAATTATAACCTTGACCCAGTTGACCATACTGAGAAAATTCCTTTTGCATTGCATTCTAGAGGTCAGACACTTGCTATGCTCCAAATTTGAGCTTATGAAAAATCCATTTGATTAGTTTTCAAACGTGATTCTGAATGCAATTTATAACTTTTACTGGTGTCATAAAATGTAGATTGGTTGGTACCCTTGTTCAAGATGGTATAACTCTAAATCTGTAATAGATGAGATAAAATGGTTTGTACTGCTACATTCTACTTTGAAAATACTTCAAGTGTGTCAGTTTGTAAACTTTGACAAATCTGTCTGCACACTTTCCCAAGGCCATTCCATTTGCAAAAAACACTTTTCTACCGTTGTCCCCTATTCTACAATTTTGAGTAGCCCACTTTGTTCACTTGCCAAACTCGCCCTGTTATTTTCCATTAGCTCAAATCATAGAATTATATTCCCCTCATGGAAATGAACTAATTCCCCAATTTTCAAACCTTCAAGAATCTGTTTGCCAGTTTGTGAACCTAAAACCAAATGCATTTTATGGTTTTCTGACAAGTTTATCTACAGGCAGTTTTGACTAGGCAACTTTCAACATCAAAATCTTCTGATTGAGTGGTTTTCATGTGATGAGATCTAGCAGGGTGCATGGATGTTGAACATAGAATCAACATGTTAGCTTTCAAGGCCCTGTTATTTGTTTATGTTAGTTTTTAAAGCTAGTCGACAGGCCCTATTAGCAGAGAATCACGATTTGCAGATAAGATGTGAAATGAGTTTTAATGATCAATTAGTGCTCAAAATTATTTTCAGTTAGTATCAGGTGTTCTATGGATCAATTTGCAATGTCAATTGTTCAAAAATGAAAAAAAAATAGCTGGACCCACTTTGGGGCCTGACTGATTCTATTAGACTGATGAAAATATGTGCAAGTCGAAGATTTTGAGGGGGAAGTGGTAGTAATTTTAATTGTTACAATGTTTCGCCATATGCATTGTTACTATTTGAGCTCAATAAATGTGTAGGATTAGACACTTTGTGAATGATAAAGGAGTCAAATAAATACAAAGGATCATTTCTTTTTAATGATACAATGTTTTAATGAAAAGAAAGTTAAATGTGAATGGATTCTACTCTAACTTAAAATAACAAGTCAAGGATATTATAGGAACTTGCATTTTTGAAAGAAGCACTAGTCAAAATCGATCTTAGCTCCCAAGTGATAAAATGCAGAGACCTTTCTTGGGGACTCTTATGCTTGATTAAGATTTGATATGTATGATGAGTATTAAAATACACAAGCTACATGATGATTGCCTAACCAAATGCCATGAGTTTGAAGCGAGGTAGCTAGCACCAAGAGGATAGTCAGAGAATGTCAAATGGTGTTTTAAAATATAGATGTCTTTCATATGCACAATGATTTTGAAATAAAGACAAAAAATGAAGAGCTCCACCCAACTCCATGTAGGAAGAGGACAAGGCAAACCCACAACATGTGAAGGAGGCAATCCACCCAACTCCACGTCAAAGGCAGAGTGTGCAGTCCAAGTTGAAGGTGGATGCCAGATCAAAATAGAGCATCCTAGGTGACAAGAGTTGTAGGACATCCACGTCCACGGCATTGAAGCATGGTCTCCATGGTGAAAAGGAGTTCTACGATGAATGGCAAGACTAGAATAAAACACCCATTATGTAGAAGCTACTGCAAGGAAGGAAATCACATAGTTGAAGTGGAGGAGATCTCTGAAGAAGAGCAAACTCCAACATTAAAATGCAGGAAGCGGCCACATCCATAAACAAAGAAAAAGGCCGCAACATGAAAGAGGAAGACCAAACCAAGTGAGGAGGAGCTTCACAATGTTGGAGACACCATCATTTCCACAGTCCATGCAAAAGGCAGGGAGCACCCATGTTGGAGAAGCAAATGTTGTGGTAGTGGCATGATTGTTCTACCACCTTTATCCCACATTCATCCAAAGTTAAATATTTTTAATGTTTTAAAATACAATTACTCAATGGTAATGTATCAAAGGATGTCACCCTTTTGAAGGCAAAGCTAGTATGAAGGGGCCCATCCAGCCAGTTGTAAAAGTGATGACAACATTATTTTGACCTTCAACGCAAGGGAGGAGATTCCACGTGGCACATTCGGGTGTCTTGTCAGGAGATCAAAAGGCTTAATTGTAAGATATAAGATGTTACAATCATACCGTGTGGTCGGGAGCCAAATTTCAAAGGTATAAGATGCTAAAGAGGAATCGTGTGATCGGAGAACTCAGCATTGACGTGTAAGATGTTACCCCATTTTCGTATGATCAAAGTGGTCCAAGATTACATTTAAGATATTATGAAAGTAAAGTGGTCATGTCATCAGGGAGGTAAGAAATAAGAGGTAAGATGCTATGATTAAAGGATTATTGTGGTCATCAATGATTCATGAGATCAGGAATAAGAAACATAAGGCTCAAGATATCATGATGATAATAAGATTTCAAATTAAAATGTTTTAAAAGGAATATATGAGCTTGTGTGGGACCCATCTCGATGGTGAGTCGATGAATGAGAAGTCAACAAGTGGCAAGTGGCAAGTGGAAAATGGATAAATAAAATCAAATTTTGAAATTTGTGAGCGTGCATTTTGATATGATGAAAGATTAAATTAAATTTATATGTTATATAGTTTCTAACTATATAGTTCATTTAAATTTTTCTTTTAAACAGTTCATGGTCCGGAGCCTAAAATTTCAAATGGACCTTCGAGGCACGATTTTTGTCCAAAATATGTACTATAATATACCGTTGAAATCGGTAAGAGATAAATTTTCCATTTCTATAGTTGGTTTTTGCACAGGTATTCATCAAAAGTAGCTACAAGAATATTTGTATTTTTGCAACATCCTTAGTTTAAAATGTAGATTTGATGGTTCAGATGAAGTAATATCATGATTAGATCATATTTTTATGTGATCAAGTGCCTTGAGCAGCTATAAAGGTAGAATTAACTATTTTAGAGGCAATTGGAAGCAATGAAGTGTTTGCCGACAGTACAGTTGAATTTCACGGCAAAAGCAAAATGACAAATCAAGATCAGACTTGAAGCTCTAGCACATTCTATGATGTGTATCTGCTATTTCTTTAATAGATATTTTGTTGATTACTTTAAAGGGATATATCATATATTTCTACAAACAAAATTTATGGTTTTGATTGTAGGCAGATGACGAAGATCAATTTCAACAACATCAGGATAAAGACAATTTTAGTGGGACACATGTCAGAATCAGATTGCATTTCTAGAAACTTCATTTCCTCTATAAAGTCTTCTTATCAGCTCATTGTATAGGTTCTAATTTTGAGATTTTCTCACTATTGTGAGACCAAAAAGGTTCCAATTTTTATGACTAGTGAGACCACAAGGTTGGCTCTAGTTCTAGAGTTGTGATACCATTTCTTCTCAGTATTCCTTTGTTATGAATATTAATAGTGTAATTTTCTTATGATCATTAGCTTATATAGTCATTCCTTGGTGTTATTTTCTAAGTTTTGACATACAAATGATGTATTGGTTTCAATGAGATTAATATAAGAGCTTCATTTTTCTTAGTTTCATTATGATTGTCATCTCCTTCCCCTGTTATCTGCAATGTTTTGTGTTTAAGAAAAAAGAGCTTAAACTCAATTGTAATACCTTAAGGTTGTGTGTCAAGATAGGTTTTCTATTGGAATGAAGAGCCAAGTTAATGATTATTTACCTTGACAGGGTTGCAGGTTTCACCAGGAGGATATTACAATAAGTATGAGATTTTTTATGAAGATAGATGTCTATTTGCAAGCTAGATAGATAGATCATATGTATGGATATATGAGTATACTTTAGGTGTCCATGTGTACGTTAAGGTTTAGTTGATGCCCAATGGTTAAGGGACTGGTTAGCTTAGAGGTTGCATGTTTTCTATTGCTGCATACCTGGGTTATGGTGAAATCCAAATCTTTAATCAAATATCAATTTACCATTCTATGTACTAAGAACTAAAAGTGTTGTTCATTGCTTATTTACAGTTACTTTTTGGTTGTAGTTAGCTACTATGATTAGGAAATTTATCAACAAATCATAGAACAATATTGACGATTTCTACTATAAGGGATAGTCTTGCAAAGAAGAGTATCAAGTTAATAAGATCAATCCCTAAGGTTTTCCCACCTTGGCCCTGCAGAGCCTAAAGTGAAGTGAGTCTTGATGACTCTATTAATATTGGCCCAGAACTAAGATTTAACCCTGTTGAATATAGGATTTAGCTCATCCTTAGGCTTGTCCTTGTCTTATGCTTCCTGGTATTAGGTTTAAACCCACTTGATATGTTCCATACCAGAAGGAACTCCAACACCTTGCGCACTCACTGATGTCATTATCAAGGTGTATATTATCACTATCTAACTTCACTCATCATGATTATATCCCCATTAAGAGATAAAATCCAAACATCATAAACTACTTCTCAAGTACTCTGTTTGCACACTGTCATTTGTAATTCTTGAATACCTCTCACATGTCTTTGACTCTCTACACATGCACTTGTCCATGACATCAAGACACAATGTAGAGGATTTCCTCAACTACGCTTGACCTCATCATCAATACACAATCACTATGACCTCATTCTTTGTCTGCTACTCTTCTAGTCTTTACAAAAATAATACTATGTTGACATCAACGACAAACACAATCATGAATGCAATATGTCAATCTCTGCAACTATTCTAGAAATGCTTGGGATACTCCCCCAAAGGAATACCATTAGAATTCATGCTAATAAAAATATCCTATCAAAGTATACTTTTCTAGCTAGTCACAAGCACTATCAAAATCAAACAACACTAGGAGTTCTAGAGGTCCTACCTTGTGAAACACCTTCAACACAAATTTGCAATATTGTTTATTCAGAGTTGTCATGATTTCCCATTGCCAAAACTATAATGCCAATATCAATTATTGTTTTGAAGTTAGAAAAAGTCATTCTTGCAGTAAATATGGTATGATAATGCAATATGCAAGACATAAAATAAATACAACATAAAAATCACCCAAACCCTAGCAAAGATTATTTAATTTCTAACTCCCAATTACTTATTTTTTCTCTACTCGCAATCATTCATTTAACTTCTATTTTTTTTTAAAATCAATGATAATTTTTCACTCTTTGCAAGCATCTGCCAAGTTGTTTGTAGAGAGCATCAAGCTTGGTGTGAGTTCTGTACTAATGAAAAGAAACTTCCAAAAGGCACAAAGGAATGTACTAACCCCATTACTGAGACTATTTGAAGAAAATCCCCGTAATTTGGAAACTTCACTATTTGAAGTGGCCTAAATTTAGAAGTTACAAGAAAGAAATATATAAATTTGGTTAGCCTATCCAACCATGAAATAAATACAAACTTTATTTTCTACCTTGGATAATCTATTGATGAGGTATATAGACATGTTCTTACACTTTTTTCTAGTATTAATAGTGGTAGGAGTAGGATTGTAGGAAAATAATTGTTCATCCCTATTGGGAATTCATGGATTTTTTTATATGTTTGAGTACATCCTCTTTTATCCCTTTTCAATATTAGAATAATTTTTTTAACAAGCCATTAGTGTATCATTAAAAATACTCAATATCTTCTCATTAGTCTTTGATTCTCCCAAAATATCATTATCTTATAGTATATAAAACTAACAAGCATCATTTATTTGTCATGTTTCACTAAATATTCTAGAATGTTAGTAGAAAATGAGTTCTTGACATACTTTGAAATAATTGAGACCTTCCAATTATTTGAAATAATAGACAAGGAATAGGCCTTCTAGTAAGTACACCAACCATTACATTTTTCTTACCCTTCATGTATTCAATTTCAAAATCACATGCTTGTAGCTCAATTACCCTTTTTTGTTGGTGGTCTTTCGAGGCATTTTCATTCACAAAGAACTTCAAACCTTCTAACAAGGTTTTATGAAGAACCTCACACAAACAAGGCATTGCCTAAACTTTGTGAAAGCATACCAATTGCCTACATTTCCTTATCATAAATTAATCACCCATTTTCTAACTTTCTTTATTACTCTCAAATGTTATTTGATGCCTCATTTGAATAAAAAAAACCTATACCCTCTTTTGATGCATCATGTGGAATTTACAAATACTAGATATAAGCTTATTGCCTCCTTTTGATGCATTGTATTCAACTAAAACATGTAACTAAAAATAGGAATTACAAATACTAGGCATAAGCTCTTACCTGTTAGGATAAACCACGGACAGAAATAAAAACTACATGCAAATATAACCAATAACAGAAAATAATAGATCACACATAAATGAACACAAGGCACCAAGATTTAACGTGGTTCACCCAATCCCAGGGCTACGTCCACCAAACAGCAAGTCTGATCTTATTACAATCTAGTGATTACAACCTGATTACAATCTGTAATCCCTTACAGCTCAATACCGCCACAAGAACCAATTTCACATCACAACATAATGAAAATACCTAACCCTAAACCCTTTTATACAAGTATTTTATTCATTTTAGGGTTACAACATGTCAGCCATAATATGTCGGCTACCATGTCAGCCATAATATGTCGAAAAAAAATTTATGAAGTATGTACAGTACTTTCCTGATCATTCACCATAATCTAACAATCTCCCACTTGGGGACTAATCAGGCTCCACACTAAACAACATCACCTTCTTAAACTTGCCAAAAAAAGTAAGCTACTTTTGACCATGAATAGGCTCCTTTATTTCTTAAAATACTCAATAGACCATAAAGTTGAGCAAATTTATTTAAACATTTCCCATATTAGCAACACAACATAGTGAAAGGAATGTTTTGAGGTATATTAGATAAGTCGGTGGTGGTAAACTAAAATTGCTTGGATCTTATATTGATCAATTGAACAATTCTAGAATTTATGACAAAACTAAAGTTTAGAACCTTGGACCAAACTCATGTTTGACAACTTGGCATTAAAAATTTGCTCCAAAAAACCCAAGGTTTTACCTAAATATTACAAATATTTCTCCCAAATTTTGCTATAAATCAATAGTAAATTTTTGTCTTCCAGAACACTAGTCTAGGGCCTGGGATCATTTTTGGAACTCCACCTAGAGTTTGAATCAAGTCCTAGTCCTCTAACTGAGAAACCCAGGTGTTAGAAACTAAGAGAATTTGGAGAAAAGGAGAAAATAGTGCAAATGAGCGAACACACACACTTAGCACACATGCACACCTATCCTAGGTGCGCAAGTGTGCTAAATGCACATGAGCGCACCATTTGCCTTTGAAGATGCGCACATGTGCACACCTCCAAAGGGTGCACATTCACCCAGGCCTATATAAGCCTGGGTACCCCTTCCCCCTTCCTCATTATTCTTTGTGTGCTCCAGTATCTTGCACCTCTGCACATCCAGAGGTGATCTTAAATATGTACACAGAACATATAACCTAAGGAATCAAAGGTGCACACATGTACACCTATCCAAGGTGTGTATGTGCACACCTTTATTCATCAAAAAACTAAAGTCATAAAAGCAATAAGATAACACTAAAATCACCAAGGAAAGGTGTGCATGTGTGCACCTCCTCAAGGTGGGCACATGTGCACCTTTTGACATAAGCAAAAATACACTAAAGCTAATGGAGTGCATCTGCACACCATTTGAATCCTAAGACAATGAAGTGCATATAAGGCGTGCATATGTGCACCCTTAGCACATTTAAATACTAACTTGTTTCCCTATCTTACACAATGCAAATGCATGTGTGCAACCCATCAAGGTGTGCACTTACACAGGTGCACAACTACACACAAAATGACCATGTAAGGGTTATTAAGTGTACCTAGTGCACCAATCAAGGTGTGTAAGGTGCGTTGATTTGCATATCAAGGCTTAAAAGGGGGGAATTGAGTTATTTTTTCATTGTTTTGGTGTTTTGGGTTTAGTTTTTTGGCAATTAGGGTTTGTATAAGGTTTGATTTTCAACTTTATGGAATAATTTTTTTCTCTTGTGTGTAGATAAAATGACATCCTCATCATCCTCGCTTGTAGAGAAGATTGCTCCAAAACTTGTTGTCTTCAAATTCCAAGGTACACCAAAGAAATCACATTTTTTAGGATGGACATTCAGAGATCAGAGATACTGAGTTGGGATGCGTAGGTTGGAATGCATTCCTCATAATCCATAATAAGCCTAAAGAGAGGTCCACAATGGTCTATGCACTTATCCAATCTAGGTTGGTCAATGCAGCATCTTATCCTACATCAGTGTAGTCTTCTGAGCTCATGACATTGGCAAAAAACTATGTCAAAAGAAAGAGTTTTCAAAAGTGTCACAGAGGAGATAGTCCTGGATCTTAGACCTAGGAATATTGAGAAAATATTCCATATCCCTGGAGTTGATCAGTATGTGAATATAACTTATCATCAAGCAGAAAGATGGTATAGGGACAATGACAAGAAGGCCATAGAGATCATACAATCATCATTTTTTATTGATAGAACACTGGTGGGATGCAGAGTCAGAAAGATAGACATGACTAGGGGATATATGAAGGATGGCATTGTATATGTCATTATACTTTTGATCAGAATCATGGGTCTACTAAAAGTAGGACATCTTCATATCTAGATGGTCCATTTCATAGAGACCATTAGAATAGCCAAAATTCCAATTGATTGGGCCACAATGCTGGGTGAAAGCCTACATGAATATAGCCAGTAGGAATTAAAGTCGACATGACATCATATTTGGTGTACTTATTGGCGGCAAGGATAACTGATTACCCAAGACTGTATAAGAGGGGAAGCATGCAAGGTGCCAATGCTTGGCCCTATGTAGTATATCCTCAATTGGTAAAGAAGAAGCTCTAAGATCATAGCAAGGAATTCTGAATAGTGAATGATGCTTTAATATTTCTAATCATCTAATTTATAGAGGGTGATTATGTTAAACAAATGTCAGTAGAGGCAGCAACAAGGATCATTGAGATCGATGCCTACTACATCTAGTTCAAAACATTCACTTACCTAAGGGTAGCTGGTACTAGTACAAATCTAAAGAAACTCCTAAGGTGTCCATCAAATATGCTCATCTTATTGGAGATTGCAAGACTGCTCACATCTGCATATGACAGAGTGAGAAAATAGCATAAGGAGAAATGGGTATGGCCTATTACTATTGGTGCATTTGATGTAAAATAGAAATAAGATATTATGACCTTTTATTTAGAGTGAGATCAATATCCTTTGGAAGATTACAACTCCCCTTGCCCTTATTTTGATAATATTGGCAGAGTTTAGCATTTGGCAGGGAAGCAGTTTGTGCATGAAGATGCCATAGAAGACCATTGGATGAATGGAATAGATGACTATGATATTTGAATAAGTAATTATTTTAGGATGACTCCGTTGGATACAATTGTCCAATTGTGTATTGTCTTTGATGTTACACAAATGTCATATCAGTCAGCAGACAGTATCTATCGAGCTTAATTGGTCTATAAAGCAAATTTTAGAGTCTACCAAGCGTTCTTGGAAAATACTCTGTGGTAACAATTTCTACCGAGCTCACTCAAGTGTGAAAGGATTTTGTGGTAGAAGTTCGTGTTAACTAAGCTGACAAGATTAACAACGAAAAGTTAGTGTTTACCGAGTTCACTCAATCTCCAAAGGATTTTGCAGGATTCACAGTGTTAACCGAGCTTCAGTTGGTTAACACTGCAAATCAGTTTTGGAATAGTCTTTACCGAGTAGGGTCGGCCAATGAAGGATTTCATTATTTTGGGAAATAAAGTTTAATTATTTCATGTAATGATTATAGCTGACTAATGTAATGATTATTGATAATTGTAAGTTGTAAATGAGCCGACTTGACAATTTGCAAGGTATAAATGAAAGGTCAAGTTGAGAAATTCTAAAGTGTAATGAGCAAGCATGCAAGTGTAGTGATTGAAGAAAGTGTGAAAAAAATTTGAAGGATGGTTAGATATCCTTGAGGAGCAGCAAAGTTTTATTCGATCAGAGAGGATCTAGTGGAGCAGAATACAGATTTGTATCAACAATTCAGTTGCATCTCATTCAGGTCATTTCATTGTTACTTTCTCACCATTGTAGTAGTGATTTCTAAATCTCTTAACTGAGTTGGTCTAACAGCCATTTGTAAAATCCTCTAACAAGGTGACAGTTCCTTTGAATTGTTCTAAAGACCTCTAGTAAGGCCACTCCTAACAGGGTGATTAAATCCTTTAACAAGGTCACACCTAATAGTGTGTTTTGTAACCTTTAACTAGATTGGCTCCTAAAAGGGCTCACTTCAGAAGAGTGAAAATCAATAGCTAGTTACTTGGTGATTTTTCTCATATTGGGTTTCCATGTTAAATCTGGTGTCTCATTATTCATGTTATTTCTTTTATGGTTGCATGTTAATCGCTATGAATGCTTAAAGATCAATAATAAGTTAACATACACTACATCTACTGAGTTACAACATTTTTTTGTATAGTTACTGAGTAATAGTAGTAACTAGTTCATTAGAAATCTTAGGGATCTATGGATTTGTTTTTGTGCTAACTAATTCACCTCCCCCACCCCTCTTAGTTACTCCAACTATATTTCCAACAATTGGTATCAAAGCTTTTGGTGCTTGCAGGAAAGGTTTCAAGGACCTAAGCTAAAGATTTGAAAGTCTTACAAGAGAGAAATTCCAAGGCTTAACAAGGATAACTTTTCAACATGGCAGGGACTGATGAGACTTCATTTGGCTTCCATTAGAGATATAGGATTGAAATACCTTAATGAAGAATACACAACTCCTTTTGGTACATTATCTGTTAATGACATTGCTGAAAAGAAGACTCATAACACCATGATGATAAACATTGCATCTGCCCTAAGCTATGAAGAATTTTATCATATCAAGGACTGCAAAACTACATTCAAAATGTGGAACAAGTTGAAGGATATCTATGGAGGTGATGACAATGTGAGAAGAGCCAAAGTAGAGAGTCTAAGATGACAATTTGATTAGATGAGAATGAGAGAGGATGAAAACATTGCCAAATATGTTGAAAGAGTCAAAGTAAGTGTCAATGCAATCAAAACTTCTGGAGGAGACATCAAATATGAAACAGTTGTAAGTAAAGTTCTTAAAACATTGCTTCCCATTTATGCAATTAGAGTGTTTGCAATTCAAGAAAGAAGATGTGAAGAAAATCATAAGATAAACTTGGAGGTCATAGTAGGAAGATTGACTGCATTTGAACTAGATAACTATGACAATTATGTTCCAGCTTCCAAGAACATTGAATCTACATTTGAAGCAAAGCTTTCACTCAAGGAAAAAAGGAAGAAAATAAAGAAATTTAAGTCAGAAAGTGAAGAAGAATTAGAAGAATTTTTTGATAGTGATCTTGAAGTAGTTGAGGCTCTACTTGCAAGGAAATATTCTAGAGGCAAAGGAAAATACAAAGGTAGAGTTCCCCTAATCTATTTTTCATGTGATGAAATTGGTCATATTGCAGCTAGGTGTCCAAACAAGCAAAACAAGGATGAGAAGAAAGGTCACAAGTGCAATGGCAAAGATTTCAAATCATTCAAGGACAAAGGTAAGAAAACATGTTTCATGGCTAAAGACTCTAAGGATTTTGATAATAGTGAAGATGAAATCGTTTACATTGCTATGAAAGATGAATCTGATAATGATGAGGAAAATAAGATGGCACTTATCTCTCATGTGAGCAAAAAAATATACATGGATCATAGACAGTGATTGTTCTCATCATATGAATGGTGACAAAAAAAAGTTTGAACATTTTGAAGACTATGATGGTGGTAGTGTAAGGTTTGGGAATAATGAACCTTGTTGCATAAAAGGAAGAGATTGAATCTCATTAACCAAAGAACTTGTATATGATAATGTGTATTGGGTTGAAGAACTAAAACATAATCTATTGAGTATGGCATAGCTAATCAATATTGGATTCAAGGTGGAATTCATGCATGGAAAAGCAAGACTGCTGGATGACAAAGGAAAGTTGATTGGATCAGGCATACAAACAAAAGGCAACTTGTTTTATCTTGAACTTGGTGTGTGCTCATGTTTTATTTCTCACGTTGAAGAAAGTTGGTTATGGCACAGAAGGTTATGTCATGTAAATTTTCATAACATGGTAAAGATAAGAAAATTCAGGAAAGTAAGAGGCATTCCTAGTATAAAGAAACCTGATGTTGGTCTATGCAAGAATTATCAAATTGGTAAGATGTGAAATACTAGCTTTAAAAATAAAAACTATCAATCTAAAGATATTTTGGAAATTGTGCATACTGATTTGTGTGGACCTATTGGAATTGAGAGCTATACTGGAGAAAAGTTCTTCATTCTTTTTGTTGATGACTACTCTAGAATGATGACTGTGATGTATCTAAGAGAGAAGTTAGAAGAATTTGAGAAATTCAAATGGTATTTTTCCAAAGTAGAAAAGGAAACAGGGAAAATATTGAAATGCTTGAGGCTAGACAGAGGTGGTGAATTCATCTCCCATGAATTCAATAACTTTTGCATTGAAAGAGGAATCAAAAGACAAGTATCAGCTCCTGGAACTCCCAAACAGAATGGAATAGCTAAAAGGAGGAACAAATCTATCATGAATTGTGTAAGGACTCTAATGATTGAAAATAACATTGCTATCAAATACTAGAAGGAAACTATCAGCACTGCAGTTCATACCTTGGACCGAGTACAGTTGAAGAAGGACTCATTCAAAACCCCCTATGAGTTATGGTATGGCTATAAACCCAATGTAAGTTACCTAAAAGTATTTGGAAGTAAATGTTACATCTTGAAAGAATCTAGAAAAGGAAAATTTGATGTGAAGGGTGATGAAGGTATATTTTTGGGATATTCTTGCAAAAGTAAGGCATATAGATGTATGAATTTGTCTACTCACAAAATCATAGAAAGTGCACATGTGAAAGTTGATGAGTTTTTAGAAAGGACTGAAGAAGAAAGCAAAAAGGAACCAGAAGATTACAGGAGATTTGTTTTCATTAAACCTGATACATTGCCAGATACATCTGTCAATCAAGTGACTTCTACTCTTGAGTCTTCTTCAGTCACCAAGTTGCAAGAAGTTCCAACCGAGTCACAAGGACCCGAGTCACTGTCTGAAGCTACTGAGCCAATGCCTACCGAGTTTGAAGGACCCGAGTAGCAAACAAATCAACCAGAGCTAGAAGTTGAAACTCAAAATGAAGACGATGCAATTCATTCAAGAGGCAGAGAACCTGTATTGGCCAAGTATGTCAGGAGACATCATGCACCAGATCAGATTATTAGAGACAAATCTAAAGGTACTATGACAAGAAGTAAGCTAAAAGGTAATTGTTTGCTTGCTGATTTTGAACCTAGAAATGTCAAAGATGCATTGAAAAATGAAAGTTGGATTGAAGCTATGAATGAAGAGATAGAGAAAATAGAGAAAAACAAAACATGGACTCTTGTACCTAGGCCTATAGATAAAAATGTGATTGGAACTAAGTGGGTATTTAGGAACAAGTTGAATGAGGATGGTAAGGTATCAAGAAACAAAGCTAGATTGGTATGTAAAGGCTACTTTCAAGAAGAAGGAATTGATTATGGAGAGACTTTTTCTCTTATTGCAAGATTGGAAGGTGTTAGGACCCTACTTGCATATGTTGCATACAAAGGATTTAAGGTATATCAGATGGATGTCAAATCAACATTTCTCAATGGTATTCTTGATGAAGAAGTCTACATTGAGCAACCTAAAGGTTTTGTTGATCCAGACAAAAAGGACATGGTGTACAAATTACACAAAGCATTGTATGGTCTAAAACAAGCCCCTAGAGCATGGAATGAAAGATTGCATAACTACCTTATTCAGATTGGTTTTCAGAGAACTAATGATAATAGTAGCTTGTACATCAAGGAAAAACTAGATAACAAGATTATTTTGCAAAAATATTTGTGGATGATACTTTGTTTACAGGAAATGATGATCTATGCAAAGATTTTTTAGAGAAAATGAATAAGAAATTTGAAATGTCTATGTTTGGTGAGATTAAATTCTTTGTTGGTCTTCAGATTCAACAAAGCAAGAATGGTATCTACATCACTCAATCTAAGTATATCAAGGAGATACTCAAGAAGTTTGCTATGGAAGATTCTAAACTAGTTGGAACTCCCATGTGTACTGGACTAAAGCTTACCAAAGATGATGATTCAAAAGAGGTAGATTTGACCTTATATAGATCAATGATTGGAAAGTTATAGTATGTGGTTCATACAATGCCTGATATTGCTCTTGCAATTGGTATAGTAGCAAGATTCTCAGCTAAATCCAAAGAAAATCATATGATGGAAATCAAGAGGATCTTGAGATACTTGAAAGGCACTGAAGATTATGGACTATGGTATAAATTTTGAGGAAATTTGGACTTGAAAGTGTTTACTGATGTTGATTGGATAGGAAACATTGATGAAAGAAAGAGTACAAGTGGTGGAGCATTCTTTCTAGGAAAAAGGTTGGTATCTTGGATAAGTAAAAAGCAAAATTGCACATCCCAATCTACAACAGAAGCAGAGTATGCTAGAACAGCAGTGAACTGTTCTAACATTGTTTGGTTTAAACAGTTGTTGGAAGGCATGAAGGTTGAGATCAAAGAACTAGTTGTTATGTTTTGTGATAATACAAGCGCAATTAACATATCAATGAATCCAGTAATACATTCCAAATAGAAGCATATTGCAATAAAGTGTTGCTTTGTCAGAGAATTGGTATAGGATAAGGAAATCATATTGGAATATGTCCATAAAAAAGAACAAATTGCTGACATATTCACCAATCCATTACCTAAGGATGCATTTTTGTATCTAAGAGGTAAATTAGGAGTCATTCCCCTATCTAAAGCTCACTAAAATATTTTTTTAGTGATGCATCAATAGGAATCAAGTTGAAGATCTATCAGTTGATGCAGTATAGTCATAGGAACATTGCATATGAATCAGTACTTAAGGTACATTGTTACTTATATGGTATGTGTTGTCTTTGAGCATGTGGTGTCAAAGAGGGAGAGTTTACTATCATATCTTTCTAAAATTTGAATTTGTTTGTGGAGAGGTTTTTGTTTTGAAAAGAAGCTATGTAATTCCTTCATAGAGGGAGATTATTGCATTAGAGAAGTTTGTGGCATAAAATCTAAGAGGGAGAAAATTTCTATCAGAGAAAGACTTCTTTTCAAATTTCATTGTGCTATGACATGTTGTGTTGCCATCAATGCCAAAGAGGGAGATTGTTGGATATAATTGTCCAATTGTGTATTGTCTTTGATGTTACACAAATGTCATATCAGTCAGTAGATAGTATCTACCGAGCTAAGTTGGTCTTCAAAGCAAATTTTGGAGTCTACCGAGTGTTCCTGGAAAATACTCTGTGGAAATAGTTTCTACTGAGCTCACTCGGGCATCAAAGGATTTTGTGGCAGAAGTTAGTGTTAACCAAGCTCACAAGGTTAACAAAGGAAAGTCAGTGTTTATCAAGTTCACTCGATCTCCAAAAGATTTTGCAGGTTTCACAGTTTTAACTTAACTTCAATTGGTTAACACTGGAAATTAGTTTTGGAACAATGTTTACCAAGCAGGGTCGGCCAATGAAGGATTTCACTATTTTGGGAAATAAAGTTTAATTATTTCATGTAATGATTATAGCCGACTGATGTAATGATTATTGACAATTGTAAGTTGTAAATGAGCTGACTTGACAATTTGTAAGGTATAAATGAAAGGTCAAGTTGAGAAATTCTAAAGTGTAATGAGTGAACATGCAAGTGTATTAATTGAAGAAGAAAATGTGAGTGAATTTTGAAGGATGGTCAGATATCCTTGATGAGAAACAAAGTTTTATTTGATCAGAGAGGATCTAGTGGAGCAAAACAAATATCTGTATCAGCAATTCAACTGCATCTCATTCAGGTCATTTCATTGTTACTTTCTCACCATTGTAGCAGTGATTTCTAAATCTCTTAACAGATTTGGTCTAATAGCCATTTGTAAATCCTCTAAAAAGGTGACAGTTCCTTTGAATTATTCTAAAGACCTCTAGCAAGGCCACTCCTAATAGGGTGATCAAATCATTTAACAAGGTCACACCTAACAGTGTGTTTTGTAACCTTTAACCAGGTTGGCTCCTAACAGGGCTCACTTTAGAAGAGTGAAAATTAGTACCTAGTTACTTGGTGGTTTTTCCCATACTGGGTTTCCATGTTAAATTTGGTGTCTCATGTATTCATGTTATTTCTTTTATGGTTGCATGTTAATCACTGTGAATGCTTAAAGATTAGTAATAAGTTAACATACACTACATCTACCGAGTTACATCATTTTCCTATATGGTTACTGAGTAACAGCAGTAACTAGTTTATCAAACATCTGAGTGATCTGTGGATTTGTTTTTGTGGTAACTAATTCAGCCCCCCTCTCAGTTACTCCATCTATATTTCCAACAGATTCTATGTTTGGCAGAAAAGGCCTTAAAAATAAAGATCCTACTCAAGGCTATTCAAAATGATGCTAGAGATGTCTTGCATCCATTATACAACCACGACAAAATCTATGATAGGCTGATCATTAATGTGGAGATAGATAGAGATGAAAATGTGGATATAAATAATAGGGCAAGGCACTTAATTTAGTTAATGAGGGAATGGATCAAGAAGCCTTTTAACCTTGACCCAGTTCTACAGGTTGTTACCTTTCAAGCCACAACACGCCCAATTACAGGTAAAGTTGCAAAAGTTACAGTACCAAATTTCCCTGCTCAATCCCTAGTTAGCTTGAAAATGGTATATCAACATGAGAGGGATACTAGGTACTTTAGGGAAGATAAAGGGAAGAATAAGAAGAAAAGAGATTCCCCAAAGCAAGTTGAGCCTAAGACTAAAAAGCCTCAAAATGAAGAGGTGGCTCAAGCCCAAAATACTAAACAAGTGCCCTCACCTGGACAAGAACAAGAGCTGGAAGAAGAAGCATAGGAAGCACTACTACTTAGTCCAAAGGAAGAAGCCTCCCCTTCAGTTGCCAAGAAGGCTAGGGTTGAGCCTATAGTGAGAAAGACAAGAAGAGGGAAGTTATAGAAGAAAGTCATTCCCATCCCTCAAATTCTAGAGACCATCCCTGAGGTAGATGTAGAAGAAGATGAAGATGAAGAGGATAATATCCCTTTGATTCAAAGGACTTATTTAGCTAGTGCTACATAAGAAGAGCAAAGAAGGAGCTCCATAGTGACTTCACCATCTATTCCTAAGCAACCTATTTAGGTTATGACTTTAGAAGATGAGTAGAAATAGTGGATCAAAGAATAGGAAGGGTAAGAAATAGATGTCTTTAACATTTTTTATTTCAATTTTATGCTTGGGGCAACTAAAATGGTGGGTGATAAGATACGAGATACACCTACAAACCAACCTTTGGGAGAGGATTGGAACCAAATGCCACCTCTACCACAAGGGTCTTTGGGTACACAACCACCACC
Organism: Cupressus sempervirens; assembly: GCA_028749045.1. Classification (NCBI taxonomy): domain Eukaryota; kingdom Viridiplantae; phylum Streptophyta; class Pinopsida; order Cupressales; family Cupressaceae; genus Cupressus; species Cupressus sempervirens. The sequence continues at coordinate 167,348,920 of CM053792.1, read as the reverse complement.
ATTTCAGGACTTGTCTTTCTTAGATAAAGGCTTAGCCACTCCTCTCCCTCATGCTAGTGAAGAACAAGAACAAGTAGTGGACAAAGAAGATCCCAAACAGATGCTAGCCAATGAAGTATCAAAGGAGGGATAGATACTTGAAGAACCTTAGAAAAATTCTTAGGATATAGAGGCAAGGACTTTGGATACAATGGATACAGGAACTCCCAACATAGATCTCTCTCAAAAGGAGAAGACTTTAGAAAGGAGTGATAAGGGAAAAGGTCCAGCTTTGCAAACCTAATCTTCAGCCAAATGCATGTCTCCCATGGGCACTGCACCAGCCTGGTTGAAGAGGGAGGTTATGGTTTGACAGAAAAGGTAGCTGAATGTGAGTGTAGAGGAGGGAATAGATGAGCTGGTGAAAGCCATCAAAAAGCTTGAGCCACCTATGGGTGATGTGTGAACATTGGCCTTCATAATGAAGAACAAAGATGATGCAGGAGCATCCTGGGTTTCCTTGTAATCTTGCACTTTTGGTTCATTTTTCCAGTTGCTGCCAAGTTCCAGTTATTGTCGAGCATTTAGTTGATGTTGAGTTCTTAGTTGCTACTAAGTGATCCTTTGGTTTCTGAGTGATCCTTTGTTTGTCGAGTGATCCTTTGGTTGTCAAGTTCTTTGTGGTTGCCAAGTTCTTTGTGGTTGTTGAGTTCTCTGTGATTGTTGAGCATCGGAGGATGTCAAATTCATAGTAGTTTCTGAGTGATTTCTTTGGATGTCAAGCTCGTGTGATTGTTGAGTGCCACTATTTCTCAAAGTCTTCATTTATTGAGTAGTCTATGTCTGGTTCTAGTTTGGGCTGACCTTTTTTGTATTTAATTTTGGGATAGGTAGTTATTGTGAATCGACTTGTGATTGTGCATGAATTCAATGTAAGGTTTAGTTTGTGATAGGATGACCTATGGCTGCACAAGTATTTAAGGAGGTCTACGATTGAGTTTTAAGTAGAACGAAGAGGATAGTAACAAGGGATATGTGTCTAGAAGTGAGAACTTGTAGTTGGATTGAATCTTAATGATGTACTTTGTAATTGGTCGTAACCCAAAAGGCCTTACAGCTGGGCATGTATGTTGATTATCTAATAAATATATAGACATCTTGTTCTCTTTCTCTCTCTCCTTGGTATTATTTTGTGTTGTGTTTTTCGTTGTGTTAACTCTTGCAAGGTGGTTTGGATAGCTAGGTGTGCCTCTAGCTTTAGTTATTTCCCTCTCCCTATGTCAGGTGGTATCAGAGCTCAAGGTTCATCCTTATGGTGATTGGATCATGTAGAACCCTAAGTGAATTTGGTTGTGGGGTAGCAGATCTGTGGATTTGACCTATAACTTGCAGAGGGTTATGATCTTGCAGGAACTTAATCTGTAAAGATGGTTCGTGGTAGAGGAAATTTTGATAATGTAATATTGGATACATTGAGAAAAATTGCAGCCGAATTAGATGCTATAGAGATAGCCCAGAGGAAAGGGGCACATCTTGATGATGTAAGTGATGATGAAGCAGTAGCACCTAACTCTAATCCAGAACCTAAAGAAGACCAAGATGAAGCAAGGTTGTTGAGAGTGTTGTCTAGGGTAAATTCTAAGCCTATTGTAGAAGTAGTTCCTTATGATGGTAAACTGGAAACCAATGCTATGTTGGATTGGATCTCTAAAATGGAGAAGTTCTTTGAATATGAAAACACTCACGATAATAGGAAAGTGAAGATTGCAGTTACAAGGTTGAAAGTGTTAGGATAAAACCATGGACAGAAATAAAAACTACATGCAAATATAACCTAATAATAGAAAATAATAGATCACACAAAAATGAACACAAGGCACCAAGATTTAACGTGGGTCACCCAATCCCTAGGCTACATCCACCAAACTGCAAGTTCGATATTATTACAATCCAGTGATTACAACCTTATTACAATCCATAATCCCTTACAACTCAATACTTTCGCAAGAAGCAATTTTGCATCACAACATAATGAAAATACCTAACCCTAAACCCTTTTATACAAGTATTTTATGTTATTTTAGGGTTACAACATGTCGGCCATATGTTGGCTACAACATCGGCTCAAACCCCAAAGAATTTATGAAGTATGTACAGTACTTTCCTGATCAGTCACCACAATCTAACAATAGGATAACTAGAAAAGTATGGGTTTATTTCCTTAGACAAAAATCTAATGTATTTCAAAATTTTAAAAAATGGAAATACTTGGTTGAAAATGAGATTGGTAAGAAATTAAAATGTCTCAGATCTGATAATGGTGGTGAGTATTGCAGTCATGAATTTGAAGATTATTGCTCCACTAATGGTATTCGTAGATAGAAAATTGTTCCAAGGACTCCACAGGAAAATGGAGTGGTTGAACGCGTGAATAGGACTATAATGGAGTGTGCAAGGAGCATGAGGTTGCATATTGGGTTGCCCTTACACATGTGAGCGGAGGCTATCAATACTATTGTATATTTGATTAATAAAGGTCCCTCTACTCCTTTGGGCTATGGTATTCCAGAGGAGGCATGGATTGGTAAGAAGGTGAGGTATTCTTTTCTCAAGACCTTCGGTTGTGAAGCTTTTGCTCAGATAGACTGTGAAAATAGAACCAAGCTAGAAGCTAAATCAAAGAAATGTATCTTTTTTGGATATGGCATTAATGAATTTCATTATAGGCTTTGGGATTTTGAAAATCATAAAATTGTAAGAAGCTCAGATGTCATATTCAATGAGAAAGTGTTGTACAAAGATTTTTTGCAGCAACATGAGAAGAAAGAAGATGATTATGTAGTGTTGGATGATACTCCAAAAGCTGATGTTCCAACCATTCCTCATGATGTGCAACAATCGCAACAACAAATACCACACACACCAGTGAATGTTAGATGGTCAACGAGGAAAATTAGACCTCCACAAAGATTTTATCCCTCTTTGTATTCTATTTTACTTACTGACGCTGGTGAACCTAAAAGTTATGATGAAGTTGTGCAGGTGGATACTAAGATTCAGTGGGAGTCTGCAATGACAGATGAAATGGACTCTTTACTGAAGAATAAGACATGAGATTTGTGCAAGTTGCCTTCAGGTAAAAGATCTTTACAGAATAAGTGGGTTTACAAGTTGAAAGAAGAGGAAGGAGGTAAGAAAATATTTAAAGCTAGGTTAGTTGTAAAAGGATTTGCACAGAAAAAGATAATTGATTTTGATGAGATATTTTCTCATGTTGTTAAAATGACTTCTATCTGTACTGTTTTAAGTCTTGTGGCTACTAAAGATTTGTACAAAAGGGTTAAGGGTTAGGTATTTTCATTATATTGTGATGCAAAATTGCTTCTTGTGGCGGTATTGAGTTGTAAGGGATTACAGATTGTGATTAGGTTGTAATCACTGGATTGTAATAATATCGGACTTGCAGTTTGGTGGACATAGCCCAAGGATTGGGTGAACCACGTTAAATCTTGGTGCCTTGTGTTCATTTATGTGTGATCTATTATTTTTTGTTATTAGGTTATATTTTCATGTAGTTTTTATTTATGTCTATGGTTTTATCCTAACAAAGGTCGTGCCTCACTGTGGTGGGAGCATTTAAAACTGATGGACAAAGGACAAGAAAGGAGAAGATCAAAACTTGGGTGAAGATGGTAAACAAATTGAAAAACAAATTCCTTCCTATTGATTATCAAGTTAGCTTGCTAAGAAAGATGCAAAATTTGAGACAAAGAGACATGAGTGTGAAGGAGTATACTGAGGAATTCTATAGAGTGAACATCAGATTTGAACATGTGGATGATGATGTTGAGAAAATTGCAAGGAACATAAATGGATTGACATTTGGGATTCAAGATGAAATAAGTTTTGTGAAATTAGAAAGTGTAGAAGAAGCATATCAATATGCCTTGAAAGCTGAACAAATCTTGACAAAGAAGCGTGAAAAAAGATGAAGAGGTAGAGGTGGTAGATTCCAGAGAGGCAAAGGTAGATCTTATGGAGAAGGAAGCAGATCTGGTGATTTTGTGCAAGATAAGGGTAAATTTGAATGAAGAATGATGAAAATGGAAAGAACAAGTGGAAAGGTGGTGATTCTTATCAAGATGGTACTGGTTTTTACTGAGGAAGAGGTAATTCTTATTCTAGAGGTGGTTTTCATGGTAATCATTTCAGATGTGGTAAAGAGGGACATAGATCCTTTGAATGTAGATCTTCTAAAAGTAGGCAAGGTAATAGAAATGTTGTGATTTAAGGAGATAATGAGGGTTCACCAAGTGGACTTGAGGCTGGTGAAAATTTGATGGTGAGAAGAACCTTATGTAATGAGGGAAATGATGAGGAACCTATTTTAAGGAGAAGCCTTTTTAAAACTAGATGTAAGATGGTTGGAAAATGTTGCAAGGTGATCATTGACAATGGAAGTTCTACAAATTTGGCATTAGAAGAGTTGATTACCAAGTTGCAGTTGCAGAGGCTGAAGCATCCTAAATCATATCATGTTTCATGGATCAAAGATGAACATAGAATATTGGTAAGTAAACAATGCCTTGTGAAGTTCAAGATTGGACATTACTTTAATGAAGTTTTGTGTGATATTATGCCTATGGATTGTTGTCATATTTTGTTGGGTAGACCATGGCAATATGATAGATATGATGTACATGATGGAAGATTGAATCAATATACTCTTTAGGTCAATGGGAAGAAGCAAATATTGTTGCCTTTGATTAAAAGTCCAGATGAGGTTAATTGTACTGTAATAAAAGTTTGCATGGTTAATGGGAAACAATTTGAGAAGGAACTAAAGAAGAATCAAGTTTTTTTTTCTATAGTTCCTAGAGGACCAAGCATTGGTAGTAATGACCAAGCAATAGAATTTGGTAATGACTGAATAACAATCAATAGTGGTAGCTGAGTACTAGAAGAAATTGTAGAATTGTTGAATGAGTATAAAGAGATTGTTGTAGATGATATACCTTATGGTTTACCTCCACTAAGGAGTATAATTAATTGTATGAATCTAATTCTTGGAGCTAGTTTTTTGAACAAAGCACCATATAGATTGATACATACAGAGAATGAAGAACTTAACAAACAAGTGCATGAATTGTTGGAGAAAGGATTGATCATAGAAATCTTGAGTCCATGTGTTGTACCTGTTGTATTGGCACCTAAGAAGAATGGAGAATGGAGAATGTGTACTGATTCCAGAGCTATTAACAAGATCACAGTGAAATATAGGTTCCTATGCCAAGGATGGATGACATAATGGATTGTTTGAGTGGAGCAAAATATTTTACCAAGATTGATTTGATGAGTGGGTATCATCAAATCAAAATCAGAGAAGGTGATGAATGGAAGACTACTTTCAAGACAAAAGATGGTTTGTATGAATGGTTGGTATTGTCTTTTGGTTTGACCAATGCACCTAGTATTTTCATGAGGTTGATGAATGAAATTTTGAAAAGATTCTTAGGTAAGTTTGTGATTGTTTATTTGGATGACATGTTGATATTTAGTAAGACTAAGGAAGAACATCTTGAGCATATTAGACAAGTATTGTAGAGATTGGAGGAGAATTTGATGATTAATTTGAAGAAGTGTTCTTTTATGCAAGAAGAGATTGTGTATTTGGGATTTGTGATTTTAGCTGATGGTTTAAAGATGGACCCTGAGAAGGTAAAAGCAATTTTGGAATGGCCTACACCTAATAATGTGGGTGAGGTAAGATCATTTCATGGTTTGGCTAGTTTCTACATAAAGTTCATAAGGAATTTTAGTTCTATTTGTAATGCTATGACTGAAACAATGAGAAAAGATAAAAAAGAATTCAAGTGGACACATGGAGCTGATAAGAGTTTTGAGACTTTGAAACAAAGGTTTCTAAGTTACCTATATTGGCTTTACCTAATTTCAACAAAGTATTTCAAGTTGAATGTGATGCTAGTGGTGGTGCAATAGGAGTTGTATTGAGTCAAGAAGGAAAACTTGTTGATTTCTTTAGTGAAAAGTTGAATGATACTAAAAGGAAGTATTATGTGTACGATCAAGAGTTTTATGTTATTGTTCAAGCCTTGAAGAAGTAGATACATTATTTTATTCTTAAGGAGTTTGTGTTGTATACTGATCATAAAGCTTTGCAGTACTTGGGAAGTCAACATATATTGAATCAGAGACACATGAAGTGGGTTGAGTACTTATAGAGTTTCACATTTTTCATTAAGCATAAGAGTGGAGTTACTAACAGATTTGTTGATGCATTGAGTAGAAGACATTCTCTATTGATTAAAATGAAGGTTGAAGTTCGTGGTTTTGATGAAATGAAAGAGTTGTATGATGTTGATCCTAATTTTTCAAAGGCATGGAGAGAGTGCAAAGCACCAAATCTAACAGATCGCATAAGTAAGTATGATGAATACTTCATTCAAGAAGGTATGTTGTTTAAAGGTATTCAATTGTGTATCCTTGGAAGTTCTATGAGAGTTAATTTGATTAAAGAAAAGCATAGTGGTGGATTGGCTAGACATTTTGGAATTGAAAAGAAATTGAGTTTTCTGAAAGAGAAGTATTGTTGGCCATAAATGTATAAGGATGTTCATAAATTTGTAAAGATTTGTGGAGTTTGTCAAGTTGCAAAAGGAGTAAATCAAAATATTGGTTTTTATACACCTATTATTGTTCCTAAGAAACCTTGGAGTGACATCAATATGGATTTTGTTCTTTGATTACCTAAGACAATGTTGTGGATAGATTTTCTAAGATGACTCATTTCATACCTTGTAAGAAGACATCAGATGCTAAGCATGTTGCTGAACTTTTCTTTAAAGAGATTGTGAGATAGCATGGACTACCAAGAAGTATTATTTTTAACAGAGACAATAATTTTTGTTGGTTATTTTTGGAAGGCTTTGTGGAAGAAGATGGGTACTGAGTTCAAGTTTAGTTCTACATTCCATCCACAAACAGATGGACAAACAGAGATTGTAAATAGAAGCTTGAGTAATTTGTTGAGATGTTTAGTTGGAGACAAGCCAAGTAATTGGGAGATGGTATTAGCACAAGCTGATTTTGCATATAATAATTTTATGAATAGGAGTACAAGGAAGACACTTTTTGAGATTGTTCTTGGAGTGTAGCCTAGAGGAGTATCAGATTTGAGGAATGTTGTTGGTGAAGAAAAGAGAAGTGTTCCAGGGGAAGCATTTGTTGAATTTATGGAGTCTTTGCATAAGTAAGTAAAGTTTAGGTTGGAACAAAGTAATCATAAGTATAAGGAGAATGTTGAAAAGTCTAGAAGACATCATGTTTTTGAAGTTGGTGATGAGGTGATGGTTCATTTGAAGAAAGGAAAATTTTTTGTTGGAACATACAGTAAGCTAAAGATGAAGAAGTTTGGACCTTGTAAGATCTTGAAGAAGTTTGACAATGATAATGCTTATGAAGTTGAGTTATCTGATGACATGGATACATCTCTTATATTCAATATTGTTGATTTATATCAGTACCACGAGTCAGATGATGAAGTTGTTGTATCAGATGATTATCCTAAGAAGCAAATTGAAGAAGTTGAAAAGATATTGGATCAAAGAATTGGTAAAAGCACAAGAGGAAAAGATTACTATGAATATTTGGTAAAATGGAAGAATAGACCAGTTGAAGATGCTACATGGATTTCTCAATCTGAGTTGGATTCAACTTAGGTTGTGATACTTGCATGATTTAGGAGAATCATTTCTTCCAACCCTGGTTGTCTAATATAGGAGCAAATTGGGTTTCCTTGTAATCCTGCACTTTTGGTTCATTCTACCAGTTACTGTCGAGTTCCAATTATTGCCAAGCATTTAGTTGATATCAGCTCTTAGTTGCTACTGAGTGATCCTTTGGTTGCTGAGTGATCCTTTGGTTACTGAGTTCTCTATGGTTGTCAAGTTCTCTGTGGTTGCTGGGCATTGGAGGATGTCAAGTTCATAGTAGCTACCAAGTGATTCCTTTGGTTGTCGAGTTCATGTGATTAACGAGTGCCAATATTTTGTGAAGTCTTCATTTGTCGAGTAGTTTGTGTCTTGTTCTAGTTTGGGCTGACCTTTGTTGCATTTAATTTTGGTATAGGTAGTTACTGTGAGTTGACTTGTCATTGTGCATGAATTTAATGTAAGGTTTAGTTTGTGATAGGCTGACATGTGGCCGCACAAGTATTTAAGGAGATCTAGGATTGAGTTTTAAGTAGAATGGAGAGGATAGTAATAAGAGATATGTGTTTGAAAGTGTGAACTTGGAGTTGGATTGAATCTGAAAGATGTATTTTGTAATTGGTCATAACCCAGAAGGCCTTACAACTAGGCATGTATGTTGATTATCTAATAAATATATAGACATCTTGTTCTCTCTCTTTCCTTGTTATAGTTTTGTGTTGTGTTTACCAGTGTGTTAACTCTTGTAGGATGGTTTGGATAGTTGGGTGTGCTTCTAGCCCTAGTTATTTCCTTGTCCCTGCGTCACAAGATTAGGACCTTTTGCACATATAACCATTCCTCCTCCACATGCTGATGTTGAGGATTTGACTCCTAGTGATTACTAGATTAAGAAAGTCCTATTAGGGAAGCCCGCGGTAGACACTGCCAAATTTTTTATCACTATGGGCGTAAAAGAAGTGTTCAAATAGATAAACATAAATGAATTGAAGTTGATAATGTTGAGGAGACAAAATGAGCTTATGAGAGGCTATTTATATAAATTAGTGGGGCCCATTGACCTAGATAATCCAAAGATTACTCTCACAATGGCATTAGAAAGGAGAGATAAGGGGAGTGTATAGATAGATTCATTTTTGGGTGTATGCAAAAAATGGCACGACAATTTTGAGGATAAAAGTCTACAAATTATATGGGCTAATTTGAATGTGTTGCACCATGTTCAGTCTAGTTCAGAAAAGTTGGTGTCTATATTGAACTAGTATTTTGGGCTATTAGATGATGTACATACCTGGGGAAAAGACCCCCAAGCACTTCAAGCAATAAAGGTTCAAAGGTATCGTACACTTATGGAGGTGTACTCGGCTGAGGAACTGGACAAATTAGAGGATTGGATTGAGAAGATAGAAGCTAGTAATAAATTAATGGAGACATTACACGAGGGTATACAAAAGCTGAGAGATCAAACACAAGAGCATATTTTGGAAGCTGAGAAGTATTACAGTGATACCTGCCTTGATATTTTTTAAGATGAGTCAAAGACTAACCTCATTCCAGTGCAATCAATTGTCCAACAGTTCCGTAAAACCTTTGAAGATGCTTTGACAAAAGAAGATATCAAAAAGCATTCAGGATTGAAGAGGCACTATTGGAGTTGGACACTAAGCTTGAGGATTTTGCAAATATTTATATGGAGGTTAGAAATTACCGGCAAATAGTAAAAGATAAGTATAACACTTTGTATTTTCCAGACGCTACCCAAGTGACATATATTATAGAGAAATTCAAGAGCAAACATCCAAACATTGCTTTGGTATAAAGTGGAAGAAAACATAGAAGCTAGAATTTCAATTTTGACACTTGGAAAATTTTTGGGTTTTTTGAACCTGCCATCAAGGTGCACAAGGGCGCTTTTCATAGAGGTGCACCAAATTTTTTGAAGAAGTAGACAAGTGTGCCGACAGTTAACTGCTAGTTGTTAATTTAGAGCTTTTCATGCATCGAAAACACATTTTGACGATAGTTCAACTCCTAGAAACACCTAGAGAAGGTTAAGCTTCTATTTTTAGAGCCTCCAGTGACTCTCAAATCCTCTTGCAGCTTCCTTCTTCTTATCTACTTCTTATTTCTTTGTTTTAAGACATGTAAATGCTCATGCATCCATTAATTGATAAAAGCAAGGGTGGAGTCCTACTTAGCACCATTTAGAAAGTTAGTTTGTATATAATTAGATTTGTTTTATTAGTTTAGAAGCATATATTTGCATTAAGAGATCTCTCACTATCAACACAAATTGAGGAGATGATTTCTTATAAATTCAAGAATTTAACTTGTATTTCAGGCTGTTATTTTGATGCAATGATATATGCTATTGGTGCTCTCATTCTGAGAGTAGTTATTCTTGTTGGAGTGTGTTATTTTTGTGAATTCTTGTTCATGAATAATAATGGAGCCAATAGTTTTGTTGTATTGATTTGATTGTGTGATCTTTTAGTTTTGGTGTTTCACGTATTGACAAATTTTGTTGACATACTGAGTTGGAGAAGAGATCACCCTATTATTCCTGCATAGCTTCTTGTCTTTCATGAGCACACTTTCCATGACCTTGTGATTTGATGGGAAGTGAAACATCTTTCAATTTTTACTAAGTTCCCATCAACAATTGTATCAGTGGATTTGAGGAAGCACTGCTCCTATTTTCATTGGTTTCCTACCCAATCTTTTCAACGATTTAACTCACAGCCATGTTGTTATCATGGTTTGTGTCTGTTAGGAATTTCCCTTTCATGCTATTTGCTTTCATTTCTCATTACCTTATCTTTGTTATTTGCTTTGCTAACACTTGGTTGAATTATGAATTCATATAGTTGCATTGTTAGATTGCATTCATCATAAAACAAAAAATACCAAAAATATATCTCTTCTATGGTTACTACTAAGACAGCAAGCAGATTGAACATCTTATCTGAAATTGGTCAGAACCAGTAAAGGCCTCCCTATGAACAAATACATTTATCTTCAACTGAGTATATTTCAGTAGGTCACAAGATCACCCAAAACCTTGGAGTTGATCCTAGATTAGCTTTTCAAGAGAGGAATTCAAAAGGATTCTTGTCGTTAAAGCATCATGCAAAATGATGGCTCAATATGACCAAGGACATGATAAGGAACTCAAACATCTGTAGTGGCATCATAAAGTTATATTCTCAACAGCCTTCACTCACATATAATTTTGATGATACCCTACCCTCAATAAATTTTGGAGAGTTGCATATATTCATGCAACTCATCAATTAATTCCTTCAAAAATTATTTGCATGAAAGAGAAAATGATGAGAAAATTCTTTTGAAACAAAAATCAAGGATAGGATAAGCTTCCTTTGTTGGAATGGGAAATTATTTGCAAGATAGAGGAGGTAAGAAGAGATGGTTTGAGCAATTAGAGAATTCTTAATGAAGCAATGGATAGGAGGTTAATGGAGAGTATGTTTAAATCTCCAAATTATAAATGGATGCAAATCCTTAAAGCCAAATATTTGAATATTAAAAACAAGATTAGAATTATAAAAGTCCAAGATCCCACTTATGGCTCAACATTACATAGTTCCATAGTGAATTGTGAACTATTCATAACTAATCACACCTCTTGGAAATTGGAGGAAGGTAAGAATCCAAACATCTAGATGTATTCTTGGGATGGGAAGGAAGTCCACATTGATAGAGGATAATTAAACCAAATCAGAGATATCGTAGAGGAGAAATTGGGTGTAAAGGTTAGTGATTATAATGAACTTAAACCTAAGTCCACAAGGACTAAATGGAGATGGAAATTAGTTTATGAACATGATTTGGATGAAGTTAATGCTAAGATATTGAAATCCATTTTTTAGTATAGGTTGATTATTCTTTTGGATTTAGATGATGATGTAATTTGGTATGTTGAAAAAAAGGGTGAGTATTCACTAAAGTTGGGATATTTTTTATAGAAAATGAAGCAAGTATGGAAGACTGATGAATTTTATTATGTTGTAATAAGCTTTTTATCCCAAATAGTTTGGCATTTGCTTGACTTGCTTTTAGATGAAGAAAATCGACTAGGGATAGAATGAAGAAAATTATTTTTGAATACCCATTTGGTTCCTATCACATTCTTATCCTCGGGTCTAGGAACTAACTCCCATATTTCATTCTTCACAATATGATCTAGTTCTTCTTTCATTTCTTGAATCCAATTATCATCTTTACAGGATTCATCTACACTTTTAGGTTTAACTTGAGAAATCAGACATAATTCTTGTCATCACACCTTTGTCTTTACTTCTAATTATTTGCTCTGGAGGGTGATTCTTTGTCATGTTTCTGTTAGAGTTAGGAGTTTCCAACTCAACTCTTATCTCCTCTTTGCTCAAAAATTTGTACATCATTTTGTAGATCATTTTTAGTCTTAAAGAAAACTTTTGCATTCTATCTAACAATTCCAATATTATCTTCTTCTTCATTAGAATTGTAATCTAACATTATTTCCTTAGTTCCAAACTTTTCATCAATCTTTACATTTGTGCATTCAATTATTGTCTCAGTTTTGTGATTAAAACATATAAATGCCTTACTTTTCAATGAATAGACAAGAAACATACCTTCATCACTTCTTTGGTCAAACTTACCAATATCATCATCTCTCTTAATATAAAACTTGCTTCCAAATATTCTAAAATACTTAATTGATGGTGAATGACCAAATCATAATTCATAAGGAGTCTTTCTCATACCTTTTATGATCTGTACTATGTTCATAGTGTATGTTGTTGTATTGTCAACTTCTCTCCAAAATGTCTTGGATACGTCATTCTCAAACAACATTGCTCTTGCTACCTCTACTACTGATTTGTTTCTTCTTTCTATAATCCCATTCTATTCAAGTGTCCTAGGTGATGATAACCATCTCTTGATTCCATTCTCTTCACAAAACATATTAAACTCTCTAGAGGTGAATTCTCTTCCTTTATCTGATCTCAAACATTTTATCTTAACACCATATTCATCCTCAACTCTATTCTTAAATACCTTAAACTTCTCAAAAGCTTCAAACTTCTCTTTAAGAAATGCTACCCACATCATTCTAGTGAAATCATCAAGAAAAATCATTAAATACCTTTCACCATAAAATCCTCTTGTTCTAGAGGGACCACTTAGATTTGTGTGAACAATTTCTAGCTTCTCTGTGGTTGTGAACTTCTTGCTGGGAAATGATACCTTCTTTTTCTTAGCCAAAATACATTCTTTGCAAACAACATTAGTAGGCTTTATTATCTTAGGCAAATCTCTAACTGCAAACGTGCTACTAACCTTTACAATATTATCAAAGTTTATATGATATAATCTCCTATGCCATAACCAACTATTATCCACTTTAGCAACCAAACATGTCATTTCAGTGAGATTCAACTGAAATACATTACCTTTGGACCTAGTTCTAGTTCTAATCATCTTACCATCTTTATCCTTTATAGTTTAAGTCTTTTATGTGATTGTAATTGATACCCTTTCCACCAACTATCCAACACTCAAAAAATTATGCTTTAATCCATCACCAAAATAAACATCATTAGTTTTAGTTCTTCCATCTAAAGTAATGGATCCAATCCTTGTAATATGGTAGGTTGCATTGTTACCAACTCTAACAATACCTCCATCATAGTTCCTGAATTTAACAAACTTATTCATACCACTAGTCATGTGATGTGAACAACCATTGTCTATCATCTAATCAGATTTCTTTTCAACTTGGGAAACTAGAGCCTTTTCTTCTCTAATTTCTCTATCAAGATCATCTTCCTTAATAGCTACAAATCCTAGCTCATCATCACTTTCGCTCTGAAATTTTTCATCAAATTCTTCTTCTTCATTAGCATACAAGCAATTTCTAGGTCTCTTGGGATTGAACTTTAATTTATACTTTTTCTATCTTTTAGGACATCTAGATGCATAATGATCAAACTCATTACATGTCCAAGATTTAAAGATATTCTTACCATATTTTTCTCTTCTCGCAAGAAGTTCTATACCTTCTTCTAGCTTCTTGTCTTCATCAGATCTAGTTTTGCTCCTACTACCAAAATCTCCATGTGTACTTGCACTTCTAGACAGACTTGGTCAAACATTTAGGGCACTAATTGTTGTCTCAACTCTAGTCAGATCTCCAAATTATCTTAGACCCACTTCTATTGCTTCTAATCTTCCAAGCATGTCTCCCTAGAAAACTCCTTAGTATAGGGAATTAGTAGTTCAATCATCTGAGCTACTTACTTGAATGGTGGTGTTAAAGTTTTTAGAATCTTCCACACCATATCATCTTCTTCCTTGGTTCTACCATATGACTTAGTTCCTACAACAATTTTTGATATCCTAACAATATAGCCTCTTATAGATTCATCTTCCAACATTTTAGCATCTTAAAATGCAGATATCCAATTTTGCAATCATACTCTTTTTGTATGTGTATCACCTTCAAAAATAGATTCTAAAGTTATCCAAATCTTATGAGATGTTTGAATTGACTTTACCTAACTATATTCATTCTCTAGAAGAGCTGATAGTAAAGCTTCTCTAGCTCTCATGTTGCACATGAACAGATCTCTCTTTGCTTCATTGCATTCTTCAAGTTTCCCTTCTTCGACAATTGTCTTTTCACTCTTTGTCAAGAGCCAATAACTTGGATCCATACAAAGCAAATGAGTCTTCATCTTATCCTTCCAACTGTCATAGTTGGCCCATCAAATCTAGGACTATCCCTTCTGAAAAGATTTACCATTGATCTCCCAAATCGGTTAAGCTTATCCTTTAAGGACTTGACCCTCTGATACCAATTGTTATAATATATAGTCCACCAATATAACTAAGAGGGTTGGGGGTTGGGGGGGGGGGAGAAGGGGGTGAATCAGTTATCCAACTAATATCATAATTATCAACCTTGTTAAACTTTAACCATATGAGCAATATAATTAGAAATCATAACAAGATACTCATGCACAATAACACTAGATATGTTAACTAAGGAAACCCTTGATTAGGGGAAAGACAACTGGACCCACTGCCCAAACAACTTCAACAGAAAGATCAATGAACTCATTGTCCAAATGATCTCTATATTATTCCTTGCAGAATAATAGAAGTGAATAGTAATGTTCCTTCCTCTTTTTGTCCTATCAACCAGACTTCTACTCCTTTTGATCTTGTAACCAAATCACAAATCTTGCATCCAATAATCCCTTGGATCGCTTAATCGCATTCAGTAAACACTCTGCTCCTTTTTGCACTTTACATACACTTCAATCTTTCTTATAAATTATAAACAAGGAAAACATCTTTCCTTTATACCATATCTTCAAAATAATTCCTTGAATTGGCCTTGATGCTTTCCTAATTAATTATAATAAGACAATTAATTAATTTACAATAACAATAACACTGTTGGCTCACAATCTATACAACTTCTCACATGTATGACACTAGGACTTGCACATTCACTAATGTCATCATCAGATTGTCATAAGTCACTAGTCGACCATGAATCAATAGATTATATCATTGTCAAAGGATATAATGCAAACATCAAAAATAACTTCTTAGGTAATGTGTCTCTATACTTCTCTTTATAAATCAAGTACAACTTTCATACGTCATTGACTTACGTGTTGCTCATTGAACCTTCACATAAAACACTATACCGAACATGTCCATTAATGCACATCACTAAACAATCAAAACATTGTCCGTACAACTAAGATCTCTATCTGCTACTCTATCAATCTTCACAATCTTCACAAACTTATTGCTATGTTGACATCAATGACAAACATAGTCATGAATGAAACATGTCAATACTCTCCAATGCTTAAGATACTCCCCCAAAGGAATATCATCAACATTCAAGATAAAAAAATGTCTAGCCTAGTTTGAATCCACATAGCCTCAAATATCTAAGGAATGCTCATTTCCTATTCCATGAAAACATATAGAGTACTCTAAGGTACCCTACAAGTATTTAAAATTGTTTTTACTACATCCTAATGGTCTCTTCCTAGATTAGACATGTAATAGATATAACTCTCACTACCTGGGAAAAGGCAAGTCTTGTACACACCATAGAATACATCAAACTTCCAA
The DNA here is from genome assembly GCA_028749045.1 of Cupressus sempervirens. Classification (NCBI taxonomy): domain Eukaryota; kingdom Viridiplantae; phylum Streptophyta; class Pinopsida; order Cupressales; family Cupressaceae; genus Cupressus; species Cupressus sempervirens. The sequence continues at coordinate 167,333,045 of CM053792.1, read as the reverse complement.
TGACACTTTGGTATGGTACTTAGCTTGTGTCTTCCATTTTTAATGATGATGTAGGACATTGTGAAATCATAAGCTTTGTTCCCATTGTAAAAGGAACACACAACAATCTAGAATATTGCATATTGAATCTTTTCAGTATAATGCAAACATACTTACTTTAGCGTAGCCAAAGATTTCTATTTTGTCTCTCTCTTATAATATACATCCCCATAATGTGCCTTGTTGCATTAAGATCTTTCATTTCAAACTTTTTTGAGAGCTGAGATTTTAATTCTACAATCAAACCTTTTCCTTTGGTAGTTAACAACATATCATCAATATACAAGGCAATAACCAAGAAATGATCACTATCAGATTTGAAATAAATATAGTGATTAGATTTGGGTCACACAAATCCCAAACTCAACACATGTATCAAAATTTTGGTATCATGTCCTATGACTTTATTTAAACTATACAAGGATTTCTTCAACTTGCAAACCACATAATTTTTACCTTTCAGAACACAATGCTTTGATTGTGTCATATAAGTTTCTTCCTCCAAGTATCCATGAAGGAAAGTTGTTTACACATCCATTTTCTCAATCTCTTGGTCATAAGTAGCTACAATAGAAAGCAAAAACTAAATGGATATCATTTTTGCTACAGGAGAAAAAAAATCACTACAATCAACTCCTGCAACTTGGGAGTAATCTTTTGCAACCAATAGTGCTATTTCACTTCTTAATGCTTCCATTAGAGCCTATCTTCCTTTTAAACATCCATTTACATCCATAAATCTTATGTCCCTCAAGCAATGATAAAAATTCCCATGTATCATTCCTCTTAAGAACAATCATTTCCTTATCTATGAATATCTTCCAAGACTTTGAATCATTCATACCAAGAGTGTCTTATAGAGATCTCAGATCATAAATATCAGCATTCAAAGAAAATATGAATCTCCAATCATTAGGAGAATAGCCACACCTTTCAAGTGGTTTTCTTTGTCTAGTAGACCTTCAAACAATCTCAGGTCTAGGTTAAGGTTCCTCTTCTTCCTCAAATGATTATAAACTCATAGACCTCTCCTCAACTTCTTTTCTTTCTAAGGACCTCACTTCAACATTCTTAGTTGTAGCAAGAAGTTGAGTCACATATTTCTTTTCTTTCTTTTGTTATGGTTGCATTGAAATAGAAGAAGGTTTAGTTTTTCTAAAAACAACATTTATTGAATAAAATACATTTTGTGCAACAAGATCCTAAAGTATGTATCCTTTCACACCATAATTATATTCGATGAATATAGTTTTTAAAAATTGGTTATCTAATTTAGTTTTCTTCTCCTTTGGCACATGAGCATATTGCCTTAGATATAAGAATTCTCAGATGTCAAAGGGAAGGCTTGTGGCTTGACCATGCTTCCATTGGTGTCTTATCAACAAGAGAAAACATACCAGACTTGTTCACCAGGTAGCATGAAATGGCTACAACTTGAACCCATAACTTTTGTTCCAATCCAACACCACTCAACCTACTCCTTGCCTTCTCCATAAAGGTCATATTCATTCTTTTTGAAATTCCATTATGTTGTGGAGATTACAGAGTAGTCTTTTGTCTCTTGATACCACAATCTTTACAAAATGTATCAAAATCACTGGAGCAATATTCATCACCATTATCTATTCTTAATTTTTTTTTCCTTTTTTTCTAAACTACAACTAAGTCATTTTAAAAATTCTTTCAAAGGATTAAAAACTTCAACTTTAGTCTTAATAAAATAAACACATGTTTTTCTATTGAAATCATCACTGAGAGAAACATCATAAACTGATCTAATAATAGAAGGAACATCAACTATAAAAAATACATCTAAATGGATTAGATCCAAAGTACATGCAGATTTATGGAACTCAAGTAAAACTAAATGTGGTTTTGTTTACCATCAATACAGTGCTTGAAAAATTACATCTGAATGGATTGGATCAAAAGTACATGCAGATTTATGGAACTCAAGTAAAACTAAATGTGGTTTTGTTTACCATCAATACAATGCTTACAAAAATAAAACTCAAGATTCCAATCATTGAACTAGTTTTTAAGATCCATGCACCATTCTCACTATGGTTGAGTCTATAGTGTCATAACATTGTTGGCATAACTATCTTGAACCATGAAGACTGACTGGTAGACTCAAATATCAAAGGTGTTTTCATTGATGTCAAGGTGCATAAAGGAACCAAAATTGATAGGGACGAAGATCGACAAAGCACATTGATGTGTGCCTCTAGTTCACAGGGGTGATAAGAGAAGAGAAGAAGTATAGGCCTAACAAAGATGATGATAGAGGTGATCCACTTAGATGAAGTATGCTAAGTGAAGTTTGTGTGAGAAGAAGAATGTCGAGTGGAGAGGAAAGAAGATCGACTAGTTGTCACTGAAGATGGTTTAGCCAAGTCAGCAAGATATGAATGGAACATGATATCCATGATTGCCATGTTATGAAGAAGGGTAGGAGTGCACTCATCGTTACACTTAGTGGTGATAGGTTAAAATATTGAGGAAGAGTTGAAAGAATTCAAATTTGAATTCTTTCCAACAAGAGCAAGTCATCAAGGACACATGAAACCCATGACTCCTATACAAGCACACTACATCTGACAAGAAAAATGCACTACTGCAACAAGAAGCCAAGCTAGTAGTAGGGATGAGAATTCAAATTTTGAATTCGTAAAAAGGGCTTCTAAGCAAAGTAAGAATAAAGTATAAATGAAGATAGAGTCAAAAGAGAAAATGTTATATTGTTGAGTAATTAGCCATAAAGTCATAATAGCTAAACTAAGTGTAATCTCAAGGTGTGAACGAGAGTGACAAGAGAGAAGTCATCTTCGAAGAGATAATGTGGTAAGTGTTAGGATTAAACCACAAACATAAATAAAAATTATATGCAAATATAACCAATATTAGAAAATAATAGATCACACAAAAAAGAATGCAAGACACCAAGATTTAATGTGGTTCACCCAAACCCTAGGCTACGTCCACCAAATAGCAAGTCCAATATTTTTATGATCCAGTGATTACAACCTGATTACAATTTGTAATCCCTTACAGCTCAATACTGCCACAAGAACCAATTTTACATCACCTTCTAAAACAATCCCTAACCCTAAACCCTTTTATACAAGTATTTTTACTGCTTTAGGGTTATAATTAATAATTACATGTCAGCCCAAAATCTCGATAAAATAAGGGCCCAATTTTTTTTTTGGAAGTATGTATAGTACTTTCTTGATCACTAATTGTAAACTAACAACCTCTGACTTGGGGACTAATCAGGCTCCACACTAAACAACACTAAGGAGGAGCAAGTAAGTGCAAACAACACAAGGTTTATTGTGTGCAAGAGAAAGGAGATCCAAACACACAAGTGATCAAGGTCTAAAGTTGTTGAGCCAAGAGAAGGTAGAGTATAGTTCCAAATGGATCAAGAGAGTTGAATAAGGATATATTTCAAGCTAAAGTGTAGTAGTTACATTACTAGATCATTCTATGTTGTTTACTAATCCTTACAATAGTAACTCTCATTGAGGGTGGACCCTAATAGGTTCTTTGTATGAAATCCCCTAACAAGATAACTGATTAACTTGTGTTCTAAAGTCCTTTAATTAGGTTGGTCCTAACAGGGCAAGACCCTAACAAGTCTTATCAACATCCTTTAACCAAGAGGCACCTAACAATATCTTTGTAATCTTACAATAGAGATAAACTCTTAACTGAGTGCACTTTAGGAGATTGTGAGCTTTGTGAGGATTGACTCACACATTATGGTTTTTACCCTAGTTGGGTTTCCATAAGATAAATATTGTGTTTTGTGTTGTTATTTTTGTGATATCTATTTTTGCTTGATCCTAACTAGTTAAGTTTTATCTAGCAAAAAATCGCGGATAAGTATAGAGTGTAATAGTGAGTAAAAAGATTGAACTAGTGAGGTGAGTATATCGATTCACAACAACCCCCCCCCCCCCCCCCCCAAATAATAACATTTTGTAGGACTAATAAGTGGTATTAGAGCCTAGATCCTTTGAAGTAAAGAGTTTAACAACTCGAGGAAAATAACAATATGGTCAAGAGAGACACACCAATGTTTCTAACAAAAACTACAACTCATGTTGTTGGAATATGCATTTAAATCTAATAACTCTTGGTGATGCCTACTGGATCCATGTAGAAGTCAAATATGTTGAACCAGTTGGTCAACTTAGCCTAGACTAGTTGAAGGAGAAGGAGATACACACAACCAAAATGGATTCTCTAGTGAGCATCATGTCCTACTTCGAATACAGAGATGTTGAAGACCTAGAGACAATATATGAGATGTAGGAAAAGCTCAAAATTATTTATGGTGCCAATAATCATGTCATGAAGGCTAAAGGTGAAAGCCCAAGAGGAAAGTTTGATGACATGATGATGTAAAAAGGCAAAGATATCGAAGCCTATGGCAGGAGGGTGAAAGATGTCATGGTATCCATTAGAGCATGTTGAGGCATGCTATAAGAATATGAGTGCATGAGCACGGTATTGAGAACCCCACAACCTAAATATGCCATAACGGTGTCATCCATTTAGAGATGAGAACTATATACCAGATGGAGGTATCTCTTGATGCCTTGGTAGGTAAGCTCCCTACATTTGAGCTTAGCAACTTTGAAAAAAGTTGAAACTACATTCAAAGCCTCAATTACACCAGTTATAACACAAAAATGGGAGGGAGGAGGCAAGAACATCCTAATACAAGAGAGAACTGGAGAGCCTGTATGTTGATGTAGCCAAAAAGAAGAGCTTCAGGCTCCATTCGTAAAAAGAATGGTTAGAGGCAAAGGGAAGTATAGAGGTAAGATTCCATTCAAATGCTTCAACTACAAGAAATATAACATTATTCTTCCAAATGTCCAAAACTCTCTAGGAAGGAGACCAACAACTAGAGGGAGAATAACAATCGGAAGGAGACCAACAAAAGGTGCTCAAACTCCAAAGGAAATAAGAAGAAGCGATGCTAGATTACTGAAGAAGGTGTGACTAATGAAGAGTCAACCAATAATGATGATGAGGATGAGGATGAAGTATCCTTCCTTGCTATCACATAAGAAAGGGTGGGGAGAGCCCTAATAAATAGTACCAGTATCCACAAGAAATGCATAATAGATAACGATTTCTTGCACCACATGTTTGGTGATACGAGTAAGTTCCATGAGATCGAGGCCTACGATGGAGGAATGGTTAAATTTAACAACAATTCACCATGCACAGTGATAGACAAGGGTATTATAACCCTAAATGGATCCACTACTTGTAAGGATGTATATCTAGTGGAGGGATTGAAATATAACCAATTGAGTGTGGCTTAGTTGATGGAAATAGGTAATAAATTTGAATATAACAAAGGGACTTGCAGAATATTTGACAAGAAAGGCAAGATTCTAGCTATAGGATAACAAAGTAGAGGTGATCTTTTCTACCTCAATTTTTTTGATTGTGCATATATAGTATCTAAAAATGATAATAGTCAATTGTGGCATAGAAGGCCATGTCTTGGAATTTCAAAAGAATTGTCAAAGTAGGAAGGAAGGACTATTACCAAACCTGACAATGTTATGTGCAAAGATTGTCAACTAGGAAAGTTGGCAAGTTCAAGTTTTTCTAGCAATTCACTTACTTCTAAACATGTACTAGATTTTGTTCATATTGACTTGTGTGGTCCCATGAGGATGAAGAGTGTATCTAGTGATGCATACTTTATGTTATTTATTGGTGATTTTTCTAGAATGATGTGGACTGACTACTTGAAACAAAAATTGGAAGCCTTCCACATGTTCAAAGTCTACAAAGAAAAAGTGGAAAGGGAGATCGGTAGAGCATTGAAGTGCTTAAGATTAGACCATGGATGTGAGTTCACCTCAACAGAGTTTAAAAGTTACTGTGAGGAACATGAAATCAAAAGACAAATATTAGCTCCTAGGACACCTCGATAGAACAATGTTGTCGAAGAGAATAAATAGAACCATCATAGATTATGCTAGAACATTGATGATCCAGAACATTGTCACACATATCTACTGGAGAGAGACTATAAGCATAGTTGTGTAAACTTTGAACAAGGTACAAGTGAAGAAAGGGGAAAGGAAGACTCCCTATGAACTGTGGTTTGGTCATACACCATACGTTAGTTATTTCAAGGAATTTAGAAGAAAATGCTACATCAAGAGAGATGAACAAGGAAAGTTTGAGCCTAAGAGTGATGAGGGTATCTATATGTGATACTCTACCTAAAGTAGAGCATACCAGTGTCTAGACCTCTGAATGAACAAGATTGTGGAATCTTCCAATATAAAGGTGGATGAATTCTCATAAAAGAATGAGGAAGATATCAAGAAAGAATTGGAAGACTGAAAAAAGTATGAATATATCCCACTGAGTGATATAATGGAGAGAGCACCAGTAAATGAGGAACCTGTACAAGAATTTATATTGACTCAAGAAGAATAATCTCAACATGGGGAACAAAGATAAAAAATACTCGAGGGGAACTATTGCTAGCAACGTATGAAAGGACGCACCACTCAACTAATCAGATCATTGGAGACAAGAATATTGGAGTGATGACCAGGAGAAAGATGAGAGAGATATTATGTCTACTCTCATACATGAAGCCCAAATTTGTAAGAGAATCTCTGAAAGAAAAAGATTGGAGAAAGGCCACGGAGAAGGAAATTGATCAAATAGTGAAGAATGATACATGGACCTTGGTTTCCTAACTAGAAGATAAGAATATCATTAGTATAAAATGAGTGTTCTGAAATAAGATGAAGAAGGATAGTTTCATAGTTAGAAACAAGGCTCGACTTGTCTATAAAGGCTATGCACAAGAAGAAGGCATAGAATATGGAGAAACCTCTGCACTAGTTGCCATTTGCAGCCTACAAGAGATTCAAAGTGTATCAAATGGATGTGAAATTTGCATTCCTGAATAAATTTCATGAAGAGGAAGTGTATATTGAGTAACTCGAGAGGTTTGATAATAAACAAAAAAAAAACCAAGTATGTAGACTGAGAAAATTCCTGTATGGATTGGAATAGGCACCAAGAGCATGGTATAAGAGACTGCACTCATACTTGATAAAGATTGAGTTCATAAGAACTAGTGACAACTATAACCTTTACATGAAGCAAGAAATATAATTTTTTTGTTGATTGCCAAGATCTTTGTGGATGACATCATCTTTGAAGGAGATGATAAACTAAGTGTTGAATTTTATTAATCCATGAAGAAAGAATTGAAAATGTCCATGATCAGGGAAATCAAGTTCTTCATCAAACTTCAAGTATCCAGATAAATGGAGGGATCTTCATAGGACATACCAAGTTAGTGAAGGAAATATTGAAGATGTTCTGTATGGAGGAAGAAAAACTGGTAGGCACTCCAATGGTGACTAGATACAAGCTCTCAAAGGAGGATGAAAGTCTTGACACGAATGACACACTTTACCAATCCATGATTAGTAAACTAAAATATGTTGTGCACAATAGACCAAACATAACAAAAATGGTTGGAATAGTAGCCAAATTCTCCTCCAACCCAAAAGAATCACACATGGTAGTTGTAAAGAAGATTGTTAGGTATCTAAAGGTACTGAAGAGTATTTCCCATGGTATCCTCACAAGGGTAACTTTGAGCTCAGTGTCTTCACTAATGTTGACTGGACGGGGAACATAGATGACATAACATTAATGGTAGTACATTCTTCCTTGGAGGAAGACTAGTTGCATGGAACAACAAGAAGAAGAACTATATATCACAGTCAACAACTTACGTAGAATATGTTGTTGTAATAAACAATTATACTCAATTAGTTTTGATCAAACAATTGCTTGAAGGAATTCACAAGAAAATGGAGGAACTGCTAGTTATCAACTATAATAACAAAAGTGCAATTAACAAATCTAATAGTCAATGATGCACTCAAAGATAAAGCACAGATCCATCAAGTACTATTTTCTGAGGGAACAACTACAATACAAAAAGGTTAGGTTGGAATATGTACCAATCAAGGACCAATTGGCTAGTATATTTACAAAACCTCTTAAAAAGGATACTTCCGAGTATCTAAGAGAAAATTTAGGGCTCTTATCCCTATCTAGCCTAAACTAAATGCAGACAGACAAGCATCAATACATGATTAAGAAACAAAGATGTCTAATGGTAGATTGTTGAGAACAAAGGACTAATCCATAGGGGGAGTATTTGAGAGAACATAATAAAAGAGAAGATGGTCGCCTTTGTTATTGTTGTCAAAGGGGGAGAAGTTGACAAGAGTAGAAGAATAGAAACAAAAGGGGAGCACATAAACAAAAGGAGTTGAGAAGAGCAAGTGTGAGAAAAACACAAGAAAGAAGATGATAGGAGTCATAAAATGGTCAAAGTATGCGGATGCATTATCTCAAGGGGAGATGTTGAAATAAGAAAAGCAAGTGAACACAAGGCGCCAAATTAGTGCATGACATCATGTTTAAGCGTTGCCATAAATGTCAAAGGGGGAGATTGTTGGCATAATTATCTTGAACCATGAAGAGTGACTGGTAGACTTAGATATCAAAGGTGTTGTCATTGATGTCAAGGAAAATGAAAGAAACAAGATTGGTAGGGGCCAATGACTGAAAAAGAACATTGATGTGCAACTCTAGTTCACAAGGGCGATCAAAGAAGAGAATAAGTATGGGCCCCAACAAAGAAAATGATAGAGGTGGTGCACTCAGATGAAGTATGCTAAGTGAAGTTCATGTAGGCAGAAGAATGCCAAGTAGAAAGGAAATCAGATCGACTGATGGCCATGCAAGATAGTTTGGCCAAGTTAGTAAGGAAAGCATGGAGCAAGATACCTGTGATTGTTATGTCATGAAGAAGGGTAGGAGTGCACTCATCATTGTACTTAATGGTGATGGGTTAAAATATCGAGGAAGAGTTAAAGGAATTCAAATTTGAATCCTTTCCAGCAAAAGCAAGTCATCAAGGATACATGACACCCATGGCTCTTGTACAAACACATTACATGTGATAAAAATGATGCACTGCTACAACAAGAAGTCAGGCTAGTAGTAGGGATGATAAATCAAAATTTAAATTCACAAAATAGGAAATTTGAGAAAAGCATGAAGAAAGTATAAAATAAGACATAGTCAAAAGAGAAAATGTTAGATTGCTAAGCGATTAGCCATAGAGCCAAAAGAGCTAAGCTATATGTAATATCAAGGTGTGAAGGAGAGTCATGAGAGAGAATTCATCTTCAAAGAGATAATGTGCTAAGGAGAAGCAATTAAGCTTGAGAAACACAAGGTTTATCATGTGCAATAGCAAGGAGAGTCAAGTACACAAATGATCAAGGTCTGTAGTTGTAGAGCAAAGGCAAACCATAGCTCTAAATGGAACAAGAGAGATGAAGAATGATCTATTTCAAGATAAGTGTATTAGCTACCTTACTAGATTATTCCATGTTGTTTACTAATATTTACAACAGAAAATCCTATTGAGGGTGGACCCTAATTGGTTCTTTGTATGAAATCCCCTAATAGAGTGACACATTAGCTTGTGTTCTAAAGTCCTTCAACCATGATTATCCTAATAGGGAAAGATTCTAATGGGTCTTATCAAATACCCTTAACCAGGTGACACCTAAAAATGCTTTTGTAGTCTTCTACTAGAGATAATCTCTTGACCAAATGCACATCAAGAGCATGCAAGCTTTGTGAGGATCGACTCACACATCATGGTTTTTACCCTAGTTGGGTTTCTATGAGATAAATCTTGTGTTATGTGTTTCTATTTCATGATCTTGATCGGTTAAGTTTTAGCTAGTACAAACTCGTAGACAAGTGTAGAGTGTGATAGTGAGTAAAAATTTTGAACTAGTGAGTATACTAATTCACACACCCCCACCTCCCGAGTATATTGACCTATGGTAGGACCAACAAACATCATCTTCTCTATAGGAAACTTTGATTCACTAGACATAGCACTCTTTAGTACCCAAAATCCATGAGCATATTTTGAAAAGGAAACCCTCTAATTTTCCAATAGAGTGACATTTTCTTGCACTCTTATCAAAACTACTATTTCACTCAACTATGCATGCATCAAGTTGATACAATGTACCCAATCTACTTCCTTTTCTTATCATGGTAGCACCTCTTGTAATTTTCACACCTATTTTAGAAAATTGTACATCCACACCCTTATCTATTAGTTGGCTAAAAACTAGTCCAAGGATATGCAAGACACCATCAAAACTTGTAATTCTACCATTAGAAAATAATTACATTAACACTTCCATGATCAATAATATCAAGAAAGGAGTTCTCACCCAAATACACCTTACGACCATCAAACTTTTCATACTTACTAAATCAATTTCTAATAGGATTCACGCAAAAAGATGTACTCGAGTCTATCAACCATGCATTGTCACTTGGATGAGTAGCCAAGGCTACAATAAATGCATCTCCATCTTCCTTCCCAGATTCAAAATCAGAATCATGCTTCTTCTTCTTCTTCTTTTTCTTCTTCTCTGTAGTCCTTTCAAAAGTGAATAGGTTTTCTACAATTCTAGTTAATCACCATAGACTTTCTAAGGTATTTTGATCTCCCCTTATTCTTAGATTCAGAATGATCATGCTTCTTTTCATTCTTATCTCTTTCTCTTGATATTCCTCAAATACTCATGCCTCTTTGGAATACAAATATACCCCCCTTCTCATCTCCTTAGAAAGTAAGAACCAACAACATCCTCCATCTTCAAGATCACTACAATGCTCTCTATAGCCATGCCAAGGACATTTCATGAGTCTGACAGTAAACATAGCAAGATTTGGCACCTTTCTTCTTCGTCCATTGGCAACCCTAATGAGGTCAATTGAGTCACTAACACATTAAAGCTATCTAGATGCTCGTATATTCATTCTCCTTCTTCCATTCTTAAGGAATAGAGTTTCTTCCTCAAGAAAATCTTATTAACAAGTGATTTATCTTCACATAGCTCACTTAGCTTCTTCAAAAGCTTCTTAGAAGTGGATTCTTCATGGTCATTTATCAAAATTGAGTCTACAAGACATAACTAATGAGAACTTTAGCTTTTTAATCCATTACATCTTACCATGTAGTTACAGTTGGATCCATAGGCCTCGTGGAATTTCCATCCGTCACTTCCCATAGATCTCAATCAATCAACATATCTTCCATCTCCAGCTTCTACATTTCAAATTTTGTGCCATGAAAATTCGCTACATAAATCCTCCCTGACATGCTTGCCATTTTTGGTATCCTACAATATGGAAATGAAATACTCACATAATCTCCCACTCAAACCTTGATTTGTTCAAAAAACTTGTACCCAACAAATAGAACCAAAATTGGTCAGGCTACAATACCAATTGTAAGGAAGAAAAGGTAAGTGAATTTTTTTCCTATGCCAATCTTGAGAGGATGATTATGTAGATTATAACTTATCTATTAAAAAGATTCTAAGAGACAAATAAGTGCATAAATGATATAACAATAAACACATAACACAATGATTTATCATGTGAACCCTCTTACAAGAGAAATCCCCATTTTGTAAGACCTACATAATGTATTATCAAATCAATGGAGATTACAACATACTTGCAATGCAAACTCCTACAAGAGCATTACCTCAACTCAATCTGAGAGGAACTTCAAAAGCACCCTTCTAGCACCCAATCTCGCAAACAAAACTTAATGCTTAAAGTCCTCCCTAAACCCTCCTTTTATAGGCTTTTAACAACTAGGAAACCACTTGTGGTTTTACAATAACACATGCAAAACCTCTCTAACACATTTTAAACATGCATGACTTGTTTTTCCCAAGATAGGCATGAACTAGGTTAAAAATAGTCACTCGTGTCCAAAATCTTAGTCTTTATATTTTTTACCCTCATAATTATCATGATTTGTGTTATATAAAATCTAAAAATGGCCCTCCTATATTATACCATGGACAATACATCTTTTGACAACTCATTTTGTCTTTCCCAAGGCACTGACATGTGGAAAACTTCCCAACTACTTTTGGAACTATCCAAAAAATATTGCAAGGTTGAGAAAAATATTATCTCAACATTTAGTGAGCGTTAGATATTACATTCCATCTATCATTGATATGTATTTAGTCTGATTCGTATTAGGTGAATCATGATCCTTTGAAAATTTACAACCAATTATCACAAAGTTCTAGTAAACTTTGAATAATCCATTATGATTTTTTTGAGCATATCCTTTGCATACTTGGATTGTGATATGAAAATTCTAGTTTTGTTATTGTAATTTCTAAAACAAGGACAAATTTCATGTCCTCTATAATAGACATCTCAAATTATTTTTTCATCTCATAAAAAAAACGTTCCTCGTCTTGTCATCTCTGCTAAAAATTATATCATCCACAAACACTTCAACAATCAAAGATCATATTATCAATGTCATTCTTTAAGTGTAAATTTCCAATACAGGGGCTGGATAACAAACCAAATTTAATCCTTAATTGGAAATGTAGTAAATTTAATCTAAGAAAATGCAACGTAGTTTATCAACTAGAATCTTAGAAGTGCAATTTATTTAGAATCCCTTTATTTTGATATACATTACCTTCTTAAGTCAAATTCTAAATTGTATAATTATCATTTCTTTAATTCAATTAGTAGTCATATATAAAGCATTAAAATGGATTAATTTTAATTTAAAAGATAGATTGAAGAACTAGTGTTTACAAATAAACTTTCTAATACGAGGTTGTGGTACAAAGTATAACCACTCTTTAACTATTAATATATTGAACTGGTACTAACCAAATGGACAAGCTTGAAGTTTCATGTAGTGATGTAGATTGCCAAGGGAGTGATTCTAACACAACAAAAAGACAAAGATCACAAGTCCTCCTATTCTATAATATCAAAACATAGATACAAACTACTGAAAAAACTCAATGAACATGTACAATAAAAAAATTTTTGCTTTGAACCCTTAGAAAAAGAGGGGAAGATATAAATTCTCTCTCAGACCAAAGTTTTTAAGTGGCAAGAGTATAAATAGTATATCACTAGGGTATGCCCCTTTTAATAATGTAATTTGTGTAAGACTATTGTCCTTGGAAAGACTGGAGGGTTTCTTCTCTGTTCTTTCCTGCTAGTGCCCATTTGAATGAAGAACGATGTAAAATTTCTTTATTTTAATATAATACACATGGCCTTTTTTAATGATAAAAAAAAATGTCATTCTTGAAGTATAAATTATTGGCTCCAGTTCCTTTACTAAAACCAAGATTCAATAAATATTTATCTAACCATGCATACTAAGTTCTCGGGGTTTGTTTTAATCTATGCAAGACCTTCTTCAATTGACAAACCATATCATTATGGTTAGCCAAAGAAAATCCACCAGGTTGTTCAATATAAACTTCCTCTTATAAATCACCATTCAAGAATACCGAGTTCACATCCATCTAATACACTTTGAATTGTTTCAAAGTAGCATATGCAAGAAATGTTCTAATTGCTTCAATTCTAGAAATTTGGGCAAATGTACTTTCAAAGTCTATACCTTCCATTTTTTAACATCTTTTGCAAACCAACATAGCTTTATTCCTTACAACCATACTACTTTCATTCAATTTGCATAGAAAAAAACCAATAAGTTCCTACTACATTCTTGTCTTTAGGTCTAAGAACAAAAATCGATGCCTTGATCTTTTCAGTCTAATCCAATTCTTCCTTCAGGAATTTAATCCAACTTTCATCTTTGCATGCTTCAATAACATTACTAGGCTCAACTTGAGAAATTAAGAATATTTCATTCCTAGAAATTCTTCCTTTAGTCACAACTCCATGATTCTTATCACCAATAATCTTACTTTTTGTATGATTTAGCTTTACATACCTTGTAGTCTTCTAAATTTTGGATTTTTGTGTAGTGACCTTGCTATCATAATATTTTTCAACTTTGATTCAATGCAACCACAATATGATTATATTCCTTATCATCTAACTTATAACTGAAAGATCTCCCTATATCTGATAACTTTCATTCACTTTTAACATTTACACCTTCAACAAGTTTCTTTAATGGATTGTTATAGCATCTATAGGTGGTTCCATGCTTAATTTGGAATTTGTTCAATGTGCAGAGAACAGTGTTAAATACTTCTCTCCAGTACATCTAAGGTAAATTACTTTCCAATGTCATAGTTCTTACTATGTTAAGGATATTTTTGTTCCTTCACTCTACTAATCCACTCCATTGAGAGCTTTAGGAGGTTGACATGTGTCTCTTTATGCCACACTCTTTATAAAAAGCAATAAACTAATTGAAAGTTAAATCTCTGCCTCTATCTAATCTTGCACTTCAACTTCAATCCTATCTCAATCTTTACCATGGCTCTAAAGATTTTGAATTTATCAAAATATTTAGATTTTTCCTTCAAAAATGTAATCTGTATTGTTCTAGAATAATCATCAATGAAAGGAATGAAACACTTATATCCATAGTAGCTTTGAGTTCTTGTAGGATCACACAAATTTATATGCACCAAATCTAACATCTCATTTGAAAATGTTTGCTAATTTTAAATATATATCTTGTCAGCTTTTCCAACTGATATTTTTTACAGATTATATTAGTAGGCTTAAACAATATAGACAATTCTCTGACAATATTTGTAGAACTCATCTTCACAATGTTGTCAAAACTTACATGAAAAAATCTCTTATTCCATAACCAACTGTTATCAATATTAACAATCAAACATCTATTCTTTGCATTATTCAAATGAAAAACATTACCTCTAGTATTTGTTCTTAATTCAATCTCATTATTAGTTTTATCGACAATTGAGCACATGTCATTCTTGAATTATACATTGTAACCTGTATCAACAAGTTATCCAAATCTCAAAATATTATGCTTTAATCCTTTAACATATATAACATTGTCAATGTTATTCTTACCATCAAGAGCAATAAAACCTCTTCCTTTAGTCAAACAAGGGGTGTTGTCACCAGATCTGACAACACTGCCATCATACTTGTCCAAATTTACAAATTTGTTCTTATCTCATGTCATGTCATGTGAACATCTGCTATTATTCACTCATTCATCCATTTGTCAACATGTAAAATTAGGGATTTCTCTTGTTTCATACAAGTAGGGCTCTTGTCTCTAATAAAAATGAATGCAATCTCATATTTACTCTTCTTAGATACATCGTCAATCAGCGACATTTCTTATGAAATTTAGGTTGAAACCTTCTAGGCCTGTGCTTTGGTGTTCTCTTTCGACATCCAAAGGAAAAATGACCAAGCTTGTTCTAGATGGAAAAGGTAATTTCCCTTCATACTTACCTACACCCTTAAATACTCTTTTTGCAATCAAGGCTTCCAACTCTTTCATCTTCCTTTATTTTTCAATTTGTTTGAAGTCCTTAGTACAAGTTTATACAAACTTAAAAGAAGAAACTTGCAGAAATCTCAATAAATTCTTACTTTTGCTTATCTTTGGAAAAAGTAGCTTTAAATATAGATTCTACTTAGGAAAAGTATCACCAAATCTAGTCATTTCACAAGCAGATAACTTACCAACCAATGAGTCTCTATTGACCTTAGATATTGTTCTATATTTTTAGTTGGCATAAATCTATTGTCATAAATAGGAGAAAATGATGTTGATAACTTTGAAGTGATTTCATCTTCATCCATAGTTTTATCAGTGCATATAATTACCCAAATGAGCTCTATTACTTTTTGCACATAGGAACTATTGTTCACATCTTCACTTGTCCTAAAAGATTCAATCTTTCCTTTTAAACTCCATAGCTTCACTTGCTTCATAAGTGTCTCCTTCATGAAATGATTCCAAATTCACCATTATGTTGTGAGCAATCTCCAATTTCATGACAGTTGCATATTCTGCATCTGATAAGGCACTATATAATGCTTCAATGAATCTTATGTTATTTGCAAATTCTCTTCATTAACACTGACATTAGATAAATTAGTAAGAGACTTGTAATTTATCTTTGTAACTTCCCAATATTCCATTCTCATGTAGATGAGATGAGTAATAATTCTTCCTTTCTATAAAACATAGTTGGCTCCACCAAATTTCAAATTGTCCTTCTTAAAGGTACCATTATAAATCTCCTCAATGTGCTCAAGCTTCCAAAAAATGACCAATCTCTAATACAACTTGTTACAAGGGTGTTGTTGCGCCAAAAGATCGACCTATTAATACCTGATACAACCGCTAGACTTGTGGAATCCACTTGATGTTCTTAAAACATGTTGCAAAGCTCATAAGGGGCATTGAAATAATGCCAAAGATAAACCTAACTCCCACCCATTGCCTCAATTAAACCCTTCAAACAATTTAAGTTTTTGAAAACATAAAAAATACTTTAGGTAATCATCCAAATGCTTGATCGATTGTTCTCAATACATATATTGATGTTATATTCTTGTAATAATGATGCAATATGCAACTAGACTCTTGAGAAATGCTTCTTAGACCCTTCTCGATGGATAAAATAAATTAAAATGAATTCTTTTATGTACACCCTAACATACATATTTGAATATTCATGCTCAAATTGAAAGTAATTGAAAAGAATAAACATAACTAATTTAAAAATTGAATTTGGAAATTCAAAACTAAACCAACTATAATTTAAAATTTATACATATAAATTTAACTTAAATAAAAAACATAAAATTTGTATATTGAATCAAATTCTTAAAATACATAGAATTAATTTTACTAAAAATTACATTGTTTATTAAATTTTACACATAAACACATCATGCATATAATGCTCATTTGTATTTTGATAGGAAAAATTGATGAGAGTTCATGATGAAAGGGAAAAACTGAAAAACTGTTATAGATATGGATTTTCCACATGTATAATAATGACAATTTTCTTGATAGTTGATCTAAGTCTTCCACAATACATTTCAAATATGTACATATCAATCAACATTTTTAAAACACACTATCCATTCTGCTGCTGACACTATCCAAAACACTGCGGAGGCAGGTAAGGAGGTGGTAAAAACGATCAAGGAGCTGCAATAGCTGGTGGTGGTGGTTCTGGTAACTGGTCTTTGATCTGGTGGTGGTCCTGGTAATTAGTCTCTGGTCTAGGTTTTTTATCTGGTTTTTGTTCCTTTTGTTCAAACTCTAGGTTCTAGATCCTTGTAAAACCTGGTTTCATTATATGGTCTTATTTTGTGGTTTTAGGTCCCTGTAAAACCTGATTTTGTAACTTTTATACTACAAGTTTTAGGTCCTTGTAAAACTTGCTTATGCTTACTTGAATATCTTTTGCTTTTCTGTTAAGGGTTTCAAGTCCCTTCAAAACCCATTTTTACCTTAATCTAAAACATTTTTAAAACACACTTAACAATCCATCATTGAAAATAATTCCATCATCCAATTTTGTTTATCCATATATAATTTTGTAGAAAAAAAATAGAGGCCACTAATGGATAGATACAAGGTTTAGTCTAACCTAAAAGGGAAAGAATTGCCATAAATGTTTATTTTAACAAGGAAACAACCCACCCACAATTATCTCGAAAAGTGGTTAAACTTACAAGGAGGAGATAAATTTCATTTGGGTGAGTTTGTTATAAGGCTTTTTTAAAAAATGGAATTGACCTTATTATGATCTCTAATTGTGCTCTTGGTTTACAAAAACACCTTAGCATTTTTGTAGAAAAGTGGAGATGCAAGACAAGTTCAGTAAGACAACAATATTGGTTTTTTCTAATAAAATAAAACATAACTAAGTTTCTCTTCAAACTTAGTACTTTTGAAGAAGTGTCAAATTACAAATATCTTAGAATTGACTTCAATAAAAGATTACGTTGGAAAGGGTGCAAAAAGAGGCATATTTCAGGAGGTTGAAAAGTGTTTTATGCTTTCCAAAACAGACACAGAGAGGTAGAGTTATGGGATTGAAAAACTACCCAAACTCTCTTTGGGCTTTTAGTGATTCCAATTGTTCTTTATAACTATGAACTATAGGCCAACAATATGTCTGATTTACAGTGGAAGGAAATTGAAAATTTTCAAGAACACTTAATTTCACACAAGTTCAAAATTAAAAGTTTACTCACTTGTGATATCAGAGTGAGCAAGGTGGGGGCTGCTCCTATTGAAGGAATTGCTATGGTGACACTCATAAGATATTTAACAAGAATTGAGCAATGGATGAGGGCAAATGTCCTAAGATTGTCTTTAGTAACATATTGTGCAAGAGAAAGAAGACTTGGATGCGACAAAACAACAAATGATTTAGTAAATGAAATATTTACTTGAACTCATGCCCCACAAAAGTAAAGAGACAAAGGTCTTTGTTATGAATAAATTTCACTAGCATTCTTGGAATAAAGGTTTACTGAGAAAAAAAGAGTACTATATTGCAGAGTTTAATCTTACTCATAATCATCATCAAAGAGATCAGATTGGTGCAAATATCTCCTCGAGAGCCAAATTCTTTTTGTTCAATTAAGGACCAACTCTCATCAACTTTGATCTGAAACTTAACATTGGGAAAGACCAAAAGAAATTTGGAAAGAAAAAGCATATATTCTGCACCTCATTAGAAAAAGTGGAAACAAAAATAATTTCATTTCATACTGTAATGTCTTCAAAGACAACAAAATAGTTTTGTTACTATCTTGACAATGAACTCTTGAATAGATCTATTCAACCAAAGGATTATTGAGAAGCCAAGGATACTCATCACCTAGTTCATTTTTGGAGGAAAATCGATGTATGAAGTGGTCCGTCCCATAGACTATCTTTAGCCTCACGGGAGGGAAGGGCTTATGTATGTTAGCCAATTTCTAGTTGTACATCATCTCTTGTTTTGGGGCGCCCCAAGGATTGAAGTTTCACCCCGCGAAAATTATAGGCGCTCTCTGGGGTTTTACACTTTAAATCTTTAGATAGTCCTCTGCATTCAAAATCCATTTTACATTTCCGATTTCAAAATGTCAACCGCATTAGCAGGTAGAGGTTTCTGCATTTTGAGGTCCTTACGCTTGCTTCGTCACCGTAGATGCTTCGGAAAAGCTGCTTCTACCATCCTTTACCGCCAAAAATATTCTCTTATTTTGTCGCACAATCAGGTTCGAGTTTCACCTCAGGATTGACTTAAGCATAAATAATTTTGTGACACCTGTGCATGAAATGCTTCAATGAAAATTGTGCCGAATTTCTAATTATTAAAGTAAGGTTTATAAAAAATGTAATAAGGGTTTTTAGTAGTCTTGCAACCATTTGTATTCATACAGAGCCCAGCTTGGCTCGGCATGTGCTATTCTCAAGGAAAACTGGATTCAAACACATTGTTTGCTAATGTAACTAATTGCCATTACATCAGAACTACTCGTATTATTGAAGATAGGCTATTATATAACCTTGTAAGACCTTGGACATTGGGGTCCTAAAAACCCGAGGATGAATTGTTGGGCGGTCCAAATTTAGAACCATATGTTGGGCTAATAGGTGGTAAGAATAGCCTGGGTGTAAAGGGCGTTGTTTTGAGTCTTAGCTGCTCCATAAAAAACTTCCATATTGTTTCAGAACTAAACTAGGCTAGAAACTCAGAGACATGATGTACGATCGACATTCTAGACTTAAGAGGACCACTAATTTAGAGTGCTGAAGTGGTTGTAGTAGATATGTGTTGGAGTGACTAACAGCCTATGGAATGTCATAGATTCAAGTTTTAACCGATCTCCTAAATATTCAACGTGAATTTGTTGAATTTGATGAGATGGATATAAGAGGCAAATAGTTTATGATCTTATGCTGAAGTTTAAGGTTCTTAAGTCGAAAGAAATTAATATGGAATTAACACGATTCAAGCTGAATAAGAAAATTTGTCATTAATAAATCCTACAAGGCCTTCAATAGATATTAATGGATTATTTGTTTTGCCTAACTTCATTTCATTATATCAAATCAGTTATTTCTATTCGTTCAGAATGCGGTCGAAGTTATGATTATTTTATTATTTCTGTTATGCTAAACCACCTACTCATATCAATCTTACAAAAAAAAATTTATTTGAAATTTTAGCATGGGCTAGGAGCATTGAAGTGGGCACGTATGTTGCAATCTCGCAATATTTTATTAGAAGGTATAAGCTGAATTACTGTTTCTATCAAATTTATTCATTGATTCATCATTATTTTACTGTGTGCCACATTCATTCTGCTATGTCTGATTATGACATTTTGTCTGATTTTCTCAATAAATGATCATTGTTGTCTTTTTTTGTGCTGCCATTATATTTATACTTCAATGGAGCTAGAAATTATTTAAGTCATCTCCTTTTTCTTTCGATGCATGTTGTACTTTCTATTAATAATTTAATATTATTTCCATTTTGAATTTATTCATTGATTCATCATTATTTTATTGGATTCCACATTCATTCTGCTATTTCTTACTTTGACATGATGTTTGATTTTTTCAATAAATGATAATTGTTGCCTTTTTTGCACTGCCATTGTATGTATACTTTTATATGGCTACAAACTTATTTAGTCATCTCTTGTTTCTTGGAATGGGTGTTGAGAGATTATGCAAACCAACCAAGATGTCCATAAGAAGAGACACTTGGTTTATAAGGAATATCAATTTTGTATAGTTCCTATCATTGACTAATCGTCCTAAAATATCCCCACCCGGAATATTTAACCAAATTCTTCAGCAGAATTTTCCAAAATTTAAATTAACAACAAATATCCCCAATATTTCCAGATTTAAATGCTCAAGTTATTGTATTATAGTAATCAGCAATACAATAATTTAGTCACCAAATATCCAATCTTTGTACAGTAACAACATCCAGATTGGAAATTACTAGAAATGAAACCTGTTTATGTAGTGTGAACTCTGTCTTGAATCCAACATGAGCTGAACCAGGTTTGCATCCAATTCGTTGAGAAGAGCCTGAAGGCTTCCGTCCTCAGGATCCCTAAATAGAAGCTGAAGCTTCTTTAATTTCTCCAAGAGAAATCTCCAACACAAGTCCAAAATCCAAGCATACTCGAATTAAACCATTTCTCCTCCTTTAAATGCTTTAATGACACGACTCTTTGGCTTCCCCTATCCTGTCTCCTTGTCCTCTTGCTTTTTTGTCTCTTATTAATGCCCCTATAATGTTAAATTGACCTTTTGATAAATCTGCATTAATATCTCATAAGACAATTTAAATATTTCATAAATTTAAATATAATTTTCCTAATGTCCAGAAAAGGGGCATTGCACGTTCCATCTAAGGGTACTTCTATATGGCTAGACTTATTTAAGTCATCTTTTGTTTCTTGCAATGAGTATTGAGAGAATATGCAAACTAACCAAGAGGTCCATAAGAAGAGACACACCTAGCAGAGGCGCTGCTGCCAGAAAGACTAAAGATATGCCGTTGCAAGTGAAAAAACCTCCTTTCTGAGCCAAAAACATGCGAAAACCACAATTGACAGGATTGAGCTATACATTTATTTATAACAATGACGTACTGGTGGAAGTTGTCTACTTATTAGGTGTAATTAATTATTGCACCTTGATATGCAATTAGTGAATCTAGAAAGTGGCGAAATGAGTAATTTTAATCAATGCACACTAATGTACAACATTTTGGCAACTGCTACCTAAAGATAATTTCTTGGAGTTACTTTCTCGTAGTCTAGGACTTGCCTCAAAACCTTGTGAGAAAACTTATGAGAAAACTTTTTGGTATAAAAATAACTTAAAAAATTTCCTTGAGACTTTCACAGGATTTCATCTAGTAGGTATTTACATCAGTATTTCATCTGCAATTACTAATGCATAAGTTAGCAAGTTCCTCTTTTATATGTTTTTTTTCAGAATTTAACTATCTGAAGGTAAACATATTGTATGATTTGCAAATACCTCTCAGAAGACTTTCTGTTAGAAATTTGGTGGTAGATTGTGAAGTTTCACCCAAACTAATGTAGATGTTAACCTCATATAGATTTTCTAAAAGTCTGGAATGAAGGGTACATGATTCTAGTGTATACCTCTTGCCTTTGACTTAATCAATTTTTGTTGAAGCATCATCTTGAAGGGAGCTATGGGTGGTACTTGTTTTCAATCATCTCTCCCATGCCTTGTGTACTAGGCCATTGAATTTACAGACTTGAGGAAACTCTTAAAGTGAAGTTCATCATCGCTACTTCAAAATTTTACCCTCAGTTCACAGTTGGAGGGTTTATTAATGATCATGGGCCTGCACAAAGTAGTAGCTCTTGGATTCTGCCCTACATTCTGAACTTCAGAGTAAATTGAATTTATTTGAAGGTCAGGCCATTCTTTCAGTCTTGTATAGGATCCTTGATATGTCCTGATTATCTCTTTTCCAAAAAAACCAGTAGATTGCAATCCTTTTGAATAGATCCATATATGATGTTCTCAGTTTTGCCTTAATGTGTTGACGGTTAAGATATTGCTGGAATATCAGCAGATCATATGTTCCAGCATTTGCATGGTCACCTCATCATCTGTAGTTCTTAGCTACAGGATTCTATTAGCTGCTACTTCGAAATTGTTATCCTCAAGGAATCCTCTCTTTTATCTAGACTTAAAGAAGGATTTATTGGTGAGTTTGGGCCTATACAAGTGGTGGCTCGTCCATTATGTGCTACATTTTGAACTTGAGAGAATTTACTTGAAGGTTTGGCCATTCTTTCAGTGACTCCGTCTTGTAGGATCCTCTTCGTCCCACAATGATTATTTTTCCAAAACAAAATCAGTAGATTCCAATCCTTTCACATATATGGATTTGTGATGTTTCTATTTTTAGTCTCCCTCACTTTCATGTGTATGCAGTTAAGATATTGGTAGAACATCAGCAGGACCTATGGGCCCGCATTTTCAGGGCTACCTTATCACCTGTGGTTATTTGCAGGATTCTATATGGATATTGTGAAGTTTATTGGTCACTACTTTAAAACTGTGACCTCAAAGAATCCTCTTTCTTTATCAACACTCAAAGAAGAGTTTATTAGTGAGCTTGGGCACATAGATGGATTAATGATATTCTTAGCAGAACTTATGTTCCAACACTTGCATGGTCACCTCATCACCTTTGTTTCTTAGTTATGTAATTACCTCTATCTGAATTTCATAATGGAAATGGAAATGGGAATGATATACGGGGATGCCATATTTTGCTGAAGCTTGTTAAGCTGTAATATGACTTATTTTGTTGTACTTGAAATATTTATGTTTATGTGCATTGATTGGTTGCAGAAGTTTCTTCATTTTACTATTGTGAAGATGGAACATATAATGAAACATATTTTAATAAACTGCTAGCTAATATATCTATCTTTATAGACGGGTTGTGATCCTTTCTCTTCATCCCCTAGTATCTTGTAGTTTTTGTTTACTTTACAAGAAATTTGATAAATTTATGATTTCCGTTGCTTTGATTGTTCGTACTTGTTAGGTAAAGCTGACGAGGCATCTATTGATGATAAAGCTTCTGAAAACTTTGATGAGGTAAACTTTGATTCTGATGAGGCATCTAGTGCTGATAAAGCTTTGGAAAACTTTGATGCTGATGAGGCATTTAGTGATGATAAAGCTTCTGAAAACTTTGACGAGGCAAACTTTGATGCTGACGAGGCATCTAGTGATGATAAAGCTTCTGAAAAAGAGGCAACACTGCATGCGGCCCTCACTCAAATCAGTGATGATCTTGGCAAGGAATCTGTCAAGTGGCTAGGGCGCTTTTTCGTTCGTAGAAATGTGTCTGTCATTTCGACTGGGTCTTTGAACCTTGATCTTGCACTTGGAATTGGGGGGCTTCCAAAGGTATGCTTTATAATTTAGGAACCTCTTTTATACAGGTTAATTTTGATTGGCTATGATTTGCAGTCTCTGAAATCAGTATATCTTTTGTCATAAAGGTTAGAAGCAATTTATCATAAAAAAGGGGAAAACACCAAAGAGCTATATCAATTTGTCATCCAAGAAAGCTTAAAATGTTGTAGCACTGTTGCAGGTTTCGGTCTCTCTGGTATTATAACGGGCAAATAACAACACAAAATTTTAAATTGTAAAAGCATAAAAACCTAAGTTACCGGTTCGAGTTTGGGGACAGGTTCGTGTACGAGAATCCAGTTCATGGGTTTGGGGGTTTTTCCCCTTTTCATTATGGTTTGTAGGGGTGTGTGTGTGTGTGTGTGTGTTTATAACATACAAAAAAAAAGAGAAATATACAATAGTGTAAAACTAAATCTTTTTATAGTATGATGTCTGATCATGGATCACTGCCAAGTGCCAAAGGTAAACATTAAAACATGATTCTACCATCCTAATGAAAATCATTGCATTGAATTACTGAATTAAAATATTGTTCATGAAAGTTTGAAAGTTGAAACAGATTCAAAGTTTAATGTTCATAAATAATCAAAGTTTTGATCAATCATCAAATGGATTGTCAAAAAATGCATTGTCTATAGGATTTTCATTTTCCATAGCTGCTAGTAGATCCTCATTATCACCCAAATCGGTTCTGTAAGTACTAGATCCACCAAGTGAAAACATCATTCACAGCACCATTGTGGTCTAGCAAGATCGTGAATGGTCATATCTGAGTAAGGAGACTCGGGTGCTACATCCCACAACTTCTCTACTCCCTTTTTGTATTTCAGATCCTTGCATGCCATGAGACGCAAATTAGTGGGAATAAACACCAAGTCCTCGTCTGTTTTGGCAGCCAACCGGTTATGCTTGAGTGAGTAGATAAAGGAGTAAGTACTCTGATTCTGCTCAGCAACAGAAGTACTAGCAACTTGGAGTGAAATCAAACAAAATAAAAAATAAAAGTACAAGATAATTTCAAGAATATTGAAGTGTTAAATTCTACAATGCAAGGGAGCAAAAAAAAGAGAAAAAAACTAAAAAAATTAAAACTTACTCCCGAGAGGATCTTAATGGCAAGAGGTTGGAGGTACACATAATCCAGACCATGAATGTACTAGTATCACCATGTAATTGCATCTATTCTGCTTTGGTCATTTATAGTAGGCAGGAGAAGATCTTTTCCTGAGATGAATGATCTAAATTCTCCCCTCACAGTTGTCCCCACCTCTGTATCACTGAAGAGCCTGCTAAGTGCACTCTTATACCCACTAGCAACCTCAACATCTCTATATGGTGGTACCCTAGTAGGAATAATGAGTACCTCTGCACTATCGTATCTGAGAGAGAGCATAGGCAAGGAGTTGTGGTCATTTTGTTCCAGCGATGAAGAACAATTGCTTCCACCTTTTAATAAAAGCTGTCCTCAAGATCATTCTTTGTTCTTTGTATCACTTAGGATATCAAATGATGATCATGTAAGTTATCTTGACGTAAGTTATGTTAATGAAAAATTTAGATGTCTCTCAATAACAATGATAGAGGAATGTATTATAAATTAAAATTTATAACTTACCACTTTTATCTTCTCCAACATGGTGTCAACAAAGTGAAACATAGATATGATTGGCTCAATGAATTCCAATATATACTCAACATGACCCCACCAATCATCATCCAATATCATTGCCTTCACTTTTTGGGCCCTTACTATATTGAACTGCTTCCAAATGCTCCATTGGTTGCTAATGTCCTTCTATGACAATGCCTCTTTTATTTTAAGTTTTCCTAAGACGATTGTGAGAGGCAAAACAGGCTTCAGCCTCATAAGAACATGTTAATAATAATAATTTAGTAACACACTTAAAATATATAACACAAAAATTCAATAACACAAAACATGACATAAAATGATAATGAAACTAAATAAATTAAATTATGAAATTTACCTTCAATAGTTCCAATTTGGAGAAATTTTGAAAATTGCTTGTGACATGTGGTGATTTGTCACAAACATCTGAAACTCCTCACCCTCATAAATTTGTTTCACCAGGTCTACTTGGGCGCCAATTGCTTGCATCACCAAATTAAGTGATTGTACGGTGCGTGTTGTCCAAAACATGTGATCATATGTTCGCAATTACTTGGACAGCATTATCACTACCCACCGCCTCTATGGAATCAATGAGAATTCGGGAAATAAACTTTGCATCTTTTACTTCCCCCTAACAGTCACCCGCCTTCAAAAACATTACCCGTTTGGGAGACATAACAATAACATTGATCAAGGGATGGTCTTTGCAATCTTTCCATCCATTAGTGACAATGCACACACTTGATTAAACCCAATACTATCTAATTTGTTTTAATTGGGCTTCTACATTTTTCCTCTCTTTATGCAATAAGGTGGTGTACACCTTTTCAAATCTAGGACCTTGGTAACCAAAAAGTGCATTACTTATTGCTGCCACCATCTCCCTCCAATAGGGTAACCTCACTAATTTGAATGGAAGACCATTCACATAGAGGCAATGTGCAATTTTTTCATTAGGAATATCTATTGCCTCGTTTTTGAAATGCTTTGTCTAGTGGGCCTCTCTTGCAGGTGGTGACTTGTGGTCCATCTTCATCTTTATCCTCCCTAGAAGGCATAGGCAGGAAGGGATGTCTAGAGGGTGGTTGAGTGGGTGGTAGTGGTATTTTTTTTTTAACCTGGAATAACCACTTTGTTTTCCTTTTGCAAGTAATTGATCTGCATCTTCATGTTCTTTAATGAATGCTGCTATTTGTCCAGGTGATAACCCCTTCTTATCTCCCCTTGGTGGACCCTCTCACATATTAATCCCTTTACCCATAGGGCCCATAAAATGAAATTTTACTCATTAGTAGGAGCTTCTATATTTTGAGTTGCAAAAGTTACATTTCCACACAAATCCCCCACCTCCAAATCATTGAGAAATTCTTGTAGTATATTTCCATAGAGGAGATCCTTTATTGATTTTAAATTTTTGAGACCCACCCATTGAGCTTTGACTACTTATTGTTGCAATCTATAACAAAAATGGAAACAAAAACAAATTTCAAAACTTATTCAAAAACTTGAATTTTTTAAAAAACTTTTCAAAAAGTTGAAATAATCTATCAAAAACTAAAGAATATGGTTGAAATGCATATCTTAAACACTCAAGTCTCTTCTTTGGAAGGTATTCGCAACTCCACAATCGATCTCCTTCAAATACAATCACCTCACTTGAAACTTGCAAGATGGAGAGAGCAAATGTGAAATGAAATGTGGTTGGAGGTTCCATAGTAGGGTCGAGAGAATAAAATATTAAAAAATGTCATTTTAATGTGTTATGGCCCCACCTTTTCACTTAATTGCTGCAGGTCCCTGGCGGTCGGCATGGGGTCTGAGTGGGGTCCGTACGGCACAGGGTTTGAGTGGGGTCCTTTCTTGAACTTGTGGGTCCGCACTCGTCTGTGGTGGTTCGGACCCGGATGGACCCATAGGTCCAAGCACAGACCCTGCCTGGACTCATCATGAACCATTATGCGAACCCGAATTCGGTTTGCACCCAGACCTGGTTCGAGGATCCATGGTGCGAAGCCAGTAACATAGATAAAAACTAAATAGCATCACAGTCCTCTGCATCAGTGAGTGTACAGTCCCATCTTTCCATTGGAGGGTGCACTTCTGTATTTCTTCTCTCCTACCAGAGTGTTGTAAGTAGATTTTATGTGGAGCAAACTTATCAGGTTCTCCATGTTTTTGTTGGTAACCTGTGTCATGCCTGAAACATTCTCAAACATGAAAGTTCTGCAACCTGCACAATCTGTGGATTTGAGTTTTTTTCCTATTCAGCTTGTTAACAGTCTTGTGGTATCCTATCCTTTCTGCCTTGCACATTACTGACCTCTTTATACCCTCCGCTTTGATCTTTTTTGTTGGCACCTCGTCCTTCAGTCTGTCATTTGCAGCACTTTATGGAGTCCCAATCTGGGTCACCCCTGCATCTTTTTCTGCTGCATCGCTTTCTCTATTCTTACTGCCTACCAACAAAGGTGATGTGTAAAGAGGGTTTTTGTTGAGATTGAAATTCAGACTTAAGTTAAATTGGTAGGGAGTTTGGCGTGCCTCCATGAATTCTGGTCCATTATCTCCAAATTTGAAAGAATCAAGCTTTTATTTCATGGTCTTCTTCCTTTGTTGCATACTATTTGGATGGTCCTTTTTTTAAACTTTTGCAGCTGCATTCTTGAATGCTGTTGCATTCTCGATTGTACCTTATCATTCAGGTTCATTTCTAGCATCCCATTTTAATACCACATAAAACACATCTTATCACAGTTTAAAAATCAGATTAGTGTGATAAATTCTGCGCAAGTTAACTCTTTTGCAAGTTTCGATGTTTCTTGGTGAGAAATCCACAAGTTAATTTGCCAAAAGTTCCCAAGTCTGACCAAAACACTTGCCTGATGATGCATAATAACAGTTCATGGCCAGAAAAGCATTAAAGCGCTTAATTTTTCACAATTTCTTCTTCCAACTCTCTCTTCTTTGACATGTTGACAGCATTCAGTGGATTTGCAAATGATTGCGATTTCAAAAGATTTTGTGTCATCTTGGATTGATTTGAGTACCAACAAGTTTTTGGCAGCATTTACAAGGCATGTAACCTAACAATGCCTCTACTTGGGTTTTAACTTTTTTTTTCTGATTTTTGTTTTCTTTCTCTCTCATAGTAGGATTTTATTATTGTATTCTCATATAATTTATATCCATTCTTTGGCTAGCTCCTAGTGTTTACATTATATAATTTTTAAGCTTTTTGTTTATGCCTTACTTTCAAAATTCAACTTTTGCTGGAGATATGGCATCTGGTGACAACCTTGTGGACCTTACTTGGAGGCATGGAACCCCATAGAGAGAAACAAGACAAGTGATGTGTGATTATTGTGGGAAGAGGATCAAAGGAATCAACTGCTTCAATTATCATTTTGCATAGATGTACGGAAGTGATGGTTTGCCATGAGATACAATAGAGCTCAATGTTATACAAGAGGTTATGGCTTTCCTTTCCACAAATGAGGAGAAGAGTGAATTTCTCGACATGTATTATTTACACACAAGAGCAGAAAGTCTGGTTTCCAGATTACAAGAAGTTCCAAGACAAGGACAACTTCAAACAAGTCAAAGAGAAGAATCTCAAAATATTTGTTGAAGAGCGTTTGTGAAGATGAAGCAATTTGGAAATATGAACCATCACAATCAGTGAAAAGGCTTAAAGATGTTGAGATTGAGAGATATTGTTGAAAGTGCAAGGACTTCTTTGTGATGAAGTATGAAAGATTACAAGATATATATGTTGAGGTGGTGCCTACTCATCTACAGTCAATCAAATAATTCAAGATCAACATGTCCAAGTTCATCGAACCCAACTCATCAACAATTAGACATGTTGATGGAATTTAATGCAATACGACCATACATTTTCTCATTGGTTTGTCCTCATAAGGATATGTACTTAAGGACTTGTAATTTTCTCTTTGATGGCATTAAATGTATGTAGATGGTAGTTGTAACTATCCCAATAAGGGTTTTCATTTAAATATCTCAGCAGTTATTTAGATTTCATTTGGACCCTTCATTTGTAATTGGGAGGTCTATATAAAGGCTTGACCTTCTCTTTTGTAAAGGCATTAAACAGATTAGTTGTAGAGTAGAGAGAGCAAGTAGTAGCAGTAGTAGGAGGAGATCAGAGATTGTTGCCAAGACATGTTGAAGTAATATACAAATTTTATTGGAAATATGGTGGATCTTTGTGTGCCAACATGTTGTATGGTTTATACTTCTCAAGTTTTAGTTAGAGCTCATTGATTTTAATAGAGAAATGCGGAGATAAATGATGAATTTCTTGATTCATACCATTGTAGCTTGTAAATTGCAAATTGTATTGTATAGGTAGTTTGAACCCACTTAAGCACTATTTTGATTGTGGATGTTCATTTGGATTGCGCCATTATTGGGTGTTTGGATGGATGTTACAATATGAAAATCTTTGTGTGTAGTTGTTCCTCATTGCAAAGAAAAGATTGGTTTAAGGGATCCATTTCTCAAAGTATTATCAATTACCATCATTGCCCTTAGGTGTAGAAGTAGCTTAGATTCTCCAAGCCCCTTGTCCTTTTTAATCTTTTATTTGAAGTTCGAATAAAATGTTCAAGTTCCAGCTGCCTTGAGGGAAAATAAGTTGATAAAATCCAAGAAGGATTCTGTAAGTCCCTTTGTGTTTACAACAATATTAAATCAATTCACTGAGATATATCGAACACTAAGTTAGATGTTTGTAGTATAAACCTTGGGTTGCCTTATTCAATTACATAGTTTAACATTGGTCAGCATTTGAGGTTTCCTTTTTCAATAGAGAATATAATACTTCGGATTTTATTCTGACTTGGCAAGTGTAAAAAATGCACATCAACAATCATGGACAAACAAAAATTGATTTGATTTGTTTTTCATTGTGTTGTTCTTGTCTTGATTTCTTGACTTGCTTGTTTGCTGCATCTATGTCTGTATTGTGACATATTTTGACAATGTTATTATGGTTTTCCATAGTACGAGGCATCTTGATGTATGCTACAATACATCAAGTTGCTCAATATTTTGAAATTCTACGCAATCTTCCCAACATTTACCATCACATCATCAAAATTCACACTTGTGTTCTTTATTAAACACATTTCTTTTTAATAACTTATCCGTAACTATCCTTTCTTCTTAATCACTATTTGCTCACCACCTTTGATTTTGGCTTGAATCCATTCTAGCCCATATTTTCCTTCTCACCACCTCTCTTCTCATTTCAATTGCCCATTCTTAGCTTTTATCACTACATGACCTCTTGAGGGGCATCTTGTTAACCATCATGGTACTTGGGTCCTATTGCATCCATTTCTTTTTCTTCTATATCTATTTTCTGTGAAAAGCCATTGCTTCTTTATGTCGGTGCCCCTTCAAAAAAGGGAATACGTAGACTCAAAATTTACCACCTTAATGTTGTAATCACCCTATTGTCATCCCATCAACTATTCATCTTATCAATATATTTATTTAATCATGCTAATTCGCAAGTCCCCATGTCAATTCATTAAGTAAGCTACATTAGCTCCCATTTAGATCCCTTTAACACCACCCTTTGATTATTTAATTAGCTCTAATTTATTTATGCACACACATCTCATTAAATAAATATTTAAACAAATGAATAAATAATTAAACAAACAAACTAATAATCATTACATTCTACTTCACATCAAATTACTAAATAGTAAATAATCAATTATTCAACTCTAAATCAAATTAGTTGACAAAGCAATCGAACTAGTTAACTAATTCATTAAGGTAGCTGACTAATCAATCAATTGAGCTAATAAATCAAACTAGCTAATTGTAAATTAATCTTTAGCTCTCAAGATTGATCAAACCAATCATGGCCATTCATATTTTCGTCTAAAAAATGTATAAATCTAAGATTGCTCTCCAACTCCATCTAGATCTTATCAATCTTTTAATGTCCAAAATTTTGTCGAAAATAAAAAATGCAAACATGTTGGAAACTGTTGACATGTCACCAAAGCGATTGCAATTTTTTTGAGCACATACATTTTTTCATATGCGCAATCAAATCCAAATTAATGCTCAATTTAAGGTTTTCTTGTGATTAGAGTTTGATTTTAATTTCTTGTGATTTGATTTTGTTTTTTTGTTCCAAGTACTGACAAACAACTTGTATAAAATAGAATAAATTTAGGGTGAAAATGTTATATATTGGTTATGCAATTTGCGAAATGCCAAAATGTGGCAAATGCTATATAGAGGCTATTTAATTTAAAGTGCAAATCTAAATATCAACAAAAGGAAGGATTAATTATAATGACACTTGACTATGTTCCACTACATTTTCAAATGGGGATGGGATGTCAAAGACGTGAACCATTTGTTTGGGGATGACAAGGGATATCAATTTTAAAAAGTAAAGGAAATTTAAATTACTTGTATTATAAGAGATTCACTATATTCATCATATAACCATATTACATAATTTTAGAGTTGATTTGAGAAGTCATGTGAGAGTTGACACACAAGTATAACAAAATTTCATTGTTTTCGTTGTCATTGTTTATACATAACAAGTATGGCTAAATATCAAAGGCCACAAATTGACAAAAAATAAAAAAAATAAGAACATAACAACTAGATTTAGTTGTTGCCTGTGATCTTCAGCTGTATCATAATTGGAGTTTCAATTCAAGTCACTCTCAATATGGGGGATTGACTCATCCAATGTTGCACCAACCAATCCTTAGTGTATCTCATCAATTTTTGTGGATTTTATGGGAGCAGCACCAAAAAATGCAGCCAGAGTCATCCAGTTATTGGATGAGTTTGTTGATCTTGAAGTAGCAAGGCAATAGGCATGATCATCAACTTCTAAACTTGTTAAGAGTCAAGCCTATTTTTGTAAAGTTTACTTACAGAGTTCTTTTTGCAATGCTGAAGTATGTAAATTTCCTGCAGGTGCAGTCAATGCCAATGAAGAATACAAAGTGCTGCACAGTATATATAATCTAAATGCAAATGATATAAATATTCCTTCAAGATCGATGTCTGTATTGCCTTCAATCTGCATACATTAATCAATTTCTGTGTTGCAATATCGGGCGGCATATACTATGTATACAATTCTGGACGGGTACATGGGTGAATGGGCATGTCTCCAAATGGAGACATGACCATTCACCAATGCACCTGATCGGTGGAATGGTAACACCCGATGTGATTAGTCATAACAAAACTAATGCCATTAAGACTTTAACCAAGTCCATTGCAATCGTTAACAATCAGTATAAATACGGCTGTTTACTGAATTCATTTCTGAGATATTACTTAAATAATAATATGCATTGGCAGTTTTGAATGCTGCGATCTCCATAATGAAATGCAGATTATATTCATGTACATATACATATCGGTATTCAACATATCAACATGTATATGTACATGAGTATAGTCTCATGTGATCAATGCAATTTTTTGAACCAAGCTATTTGTTTCAACACTCCCTCTTAGCTAGGGAACTCATGTGATGTGAATTTTCCTCCTCTATCTGATCTCAAACATTTCAAAATCTTACCTATTTCTTTCTCAACTCTTGCTAAGCACCACCTAAACATTTGGAAAACATCATATTTATATTTCAAAAAGATAACTGTCATCATTCTAGAATGATCATCAACAAATAACATAATGTAATTATAACCTTTGTAGCTTTGCACTTCTATTGCTCCACACAAGTCTTATGAATTTTTCTCATTATAAGAAGTAATATCCTCAAGATATATACAAGAAAATCAAGTCTCATGATATTCTTTTCAGTTATGGTGTGTATATAGATATCAAGTCACATAATATTCACCATACAGATCATGGTACATCCATAGATATTAAGTCACATAATATCCATCGTGAATTTGAACATATTGATCTTCAATAGATATCAAGTCACATGATATCCATCAGCATGCTCTTTTAACTAACATGATCTTTCCTTAAATATCAAGTCACATGATATTCATCATGATAGTAATCTAATAATAATAAAGTCGTCACCTTATATTATCAGAATCAATTTTCTATTATAAAAGATTATCTCCTTAAATAATGAACATAGGGTAGGCCCATGAGTCATAGAGTCACACATATGACAAAAGAGTTTACACTTTAAACATCTTTATTTAATTAATACAAATTTACAAAGTTGAGACTCAGTCTCATAAACTTACATTTCAATCAAGCCAAGTTTCTTTCTGAAATGATCAACTTTCACTTTAGGGAGAGCCTTGGTGAGAATGTCAGCAGTTTGATCACTTGTATTAATATATTCTAATTGAATAGCTTTTTTTTCCACCATGTCTCTTACGTAGTGGTAAGGTATCTCTATATGCTTGGATCTATCATGAAATACCAGATTCACAGATAACTTCAGATAACTTGATACAACTTTGATTATCACAATGAATTTTGGTAGGTTTCAAAGGTTCACCAAACAAGTTTGAAAGCAACTTC
The DNA here is from genome assembly GCA_028749045.1 of Cupressus sempervirens. Taxonomy (NCBI): domain Eukaryota; kingdom Viridiplantae; phylum Streptophyta; class Pinopsida; order Cupressales; family Cupressaceae; genus Cupressus; species Cupressus sempervirens. The sequence continues at coordinate 167,298,912 of CM053792.1, read as the reverse complement.
CAAAGCCACATTGCTTCTCTAGCTCCCATAGCTGCTGCAATATACTATGCTTAGTAGAACTTTGAGCAACAGAAGCTTGCTTTCTGCAGATCCAAGAGATCATGGCTGATCTTAAACTGAAGTAGCATCTTGATGTGCTTTTCCGGTCTTTTACACTTCCGGCCCAATCGGAATTAGTATATCCATGTAACTCCAAGCTGGTATTCTCATGTTTAAGTTCATACCCAATAGTACCATGAAGATACCCCAATATATGCTTCAAAGCAACAAGATGAATCTCACGAGGTTCACACATGAACTGATTTAATGCATTCACTGCATAATAGATATCAAGTTGAGTATTTACAAGATACATCAAGGACCCAATTATTTGTCTGTATAAGCTGGGGACAACTAGTTTGGACTCAACACTTGCTTCCTTTAGCTTGTGAAGGTTTCCATAGGTGTAGACATAGGTCGACAATCCTACATTCTAAATCTTTTCAAAATATCAATAGTATACTTTTTTTGATGTAGAAAGATATTACCAAACTTCTGATGTACTTCCAAACCAAGAAAGTAATGGAGAATTCCTAAATCCTTCATCTCGAATTTAGAAGCCAAATCTTTCTTACATTGATTAATAAGACGTTCTTCCCTTGTAATTAGAAGATCATCAACATAAAGAATTAGAATTAACATATCACCTTTAGTTACTTTGAAGTAGAGATTTGGATCAGCCACGTTCTTGGTGAATCCAAGACTTAAAAGGTATTTGTCAATCCTTTCATACTAGGGCTAGGGAGCTTGTTTAAGTCCATATAGAACCTTCTTCAATTTACAAACATAAGAAGCAACATCATGAGTTACAAATCCTTCTGGCTGTCATAGGTATACTACTTCCTCTATCTTTCCATTAAGAAAAGCAATTTTTACATCCATTTGATGGATTTTCGAACCTTTGATTGCTGCAATGGCTATTATAGCTCTAACAAAAGTGTACTTGGCAACTGGTGCAAAAGTTTCTTTAAAATCAATTCCTTCCTTTTGAGAAAAACCTCTAGCCACAAAACGAGCTTTATGTTTTTCAATGCTGCCATCTACAACATACTTAACTTTGAAGAGCCATTTTGAAGACACAATAGATTTTTCCTTAGGTCTCGGAACTATGTCCCATACATCATTTTTTAGTAGAGACTGGTGTTCTTCCACCATGGCGTCTTTCCAAGCTTGATGTTTAAGTGCTCCAGGAGAGCTAAAGGGTTCAGGATTCAAGCTCTCACATACGAAAGCATTATATGTCAATTTTCTAGGTCTCTTGCTTTTTCGGAAGGTTCCTAAAGGGGCTGCAAATCCATCTCCTTTTTGTATTTTTTTCCTTGCCCAAAGTGGCCTTTTAGAGTGATCAAGACTCTTTGGAAGGATTTTAGTTTCAGTTGAAGTCTCTTCAGGAAACTCCCTCTGAATCTTAGGAGCAGGAGTCTCTTCTGGAGATACATCAAATGTATCTAGTTCATCGAAGGTTTTGGCTCTTCTGAAAGCAATGTCTTCCTCAAAGATGACATCTCTGCTTAGTTCTATTTGTTTCTGTCCAGGAATGTTGACTTTGTATCCTTTTACTGTTTCACTAAAACCAATGAGAATACCCTTTCTTCCAGAAGTTTCTAACTTAGTCCTCTTCTCCTTAGGTACATGTACATATATAGGACATCCAAATATCCTTCGGTGACTAATGTTAGGTTTTTTTCCAGAAAATGCTTCTATAGGAGTCTTATTGTCCAAATGTGAGTGAGGACATCTATTTTGAATATAGATTGTTGTGTTGGATGCTTCAGCCTAGAAAGACATACTCAAATTTTGATCAAAAATCATGGTCCGAGCAACTTCTACAATAGTTTTGTTCTTCCTTCCAGCAACCCCATTTTGTTGAGGATTGTAAGGGACTGTGAACTCCCTCTTAATCCCAGTGAGTTTGCATAACTCTTTAAATATTTTAGAAGTATCAAACTATGAGGAAATGGCCTTTTAGTGTTTTTCCCTAAGGCACAACCTTTAGATGATTCATTGTGAATATGTTTTAACTTGGGCATTCCAGTTACTACCTTCTTTATTGATGTTAGGGCACGGAAATTGATATGACCTAGTCTTCTATGCCATATTTCATTTGAATTAGAGGTCTCATGTACAAGTGCAAGGTTTGTCTTAGCACGTAGATCATATAAGAGTCCTTGTCGTACTCCTATTTTTAGAGCCTTCTTAAAGGTTGAATTTTTAGACCATGCTTGTACTTTCCCTTCCATGAATGCAATTTTATAACTATCATCTTCAAGTGCGGATATAGATATTAAATTTCTTTTAATACTTGGTACATAGAGAACTCCAAAAAGTTGAATAGAATTTCCGGATTTCAATTTTATGGTGCAAGTACCAATTCCTTTTATAGAGTGTGCAGAATCATCACCAATTGTAACTTCTTCATCTGTTTCTATTTCCATGCTTTCTAGGTTATCCTGATATCCAGTGATGTGTCTGGAAGACTTGTTGTCAACTATCCATGTATTCCTTTTTGTTGATATTTGGCTGGATAATGTAGAATAGAAAACATATTTCACATATTCATTACCTTCATTTGACTTCTCAGATTTTGCAAAAGATGCTTGAGGTTTAGGTCTATCGGGACAATTTATTGCATAATATCCATATAGATCACATCTGAAGCATTGGATTTTGGACAAGTCTTTCTTCTGTTTGGATTGTCCTTTCCATGAAAATTTCTTTTCCTTTAGTTGTTTTTCTTCTTTCCTTTCTTATGAGCATTTGTATTAAGAACTTGAACATCTTCATCTAGGGTTTTGTGTTTTCCCTTAATCATTAATCTCGATTCTTTTTGGAGACAATCTGATCTTAAACGATTCAGTTTAGGGATTTTAGACCTAACACTTATACCTTGTACAAAGGATTCCCAAGAGTTTGGAAGTCCTCCTAATGCTATTAAGGATAACTCTTGATTTTCAATCTCATAACCAAGTGCAAATAATTGACCTCTTGAGTCTGTGATTCTCATAAAGAAAGCATTTATAGTTTCTCCTTTATTCATGATTACACTATTCATTTGCCTTTTAAGAGCAAGTTTTCAGCTTGTATTATTGATTATAAATGCATTTTCAAGAGCTCGAAACATACGATATGTTGTGGTATGTTTTGCCACAATAGGTTAGTGATCTCGAACAACATCTACAATTATCTTCATTGCCTTTTCATTTTTCTTGATCCATTCTGATTTCTCAAGATCATCTTTAGGTTCTTCTCTGTCCTCTTTTACAAATGATTCCAATTTGTTTTCTTTTAACAACATCATTACTCGAAGTTTCTAGGATTCAAAGTTATCAGCACTTCCAAGGTGATGTTCAAATCTCATCGTGCTTGTCATTTTGTAGGGAGAGAGGATTGTTTGTCTTAAAGTAAAAGTCTAATTCAATAAACTTAGTGTGATCTTTCCTTAGCCAAGCTCTGATACCATGTAAAGTTTACTTACAGATTTCTTTTTATAATGCTGAAGTATGTAAATTTCCTGCAGGTACAGTCAATTCCAATGAAGAATACAAAGTGCTGCACAATATATATAATCTAAATGCAAGTGATATAAATATTCCTTCAAGATCGATGTTTGTATTTCCTTCGATCTGCATACATGAATCAATTTCTGTGTTGCAATATTGGGCGGCATATACTATGTATACAATTCTGGACAGGTACATGGGTGAATGGGCATTTCTTCAAATGGAGACATGACCATTCACTGATGCACCCGATCGGTGGAATGCTCATACCCGATGTGATTAGTTATAACAAAACTAATGCCATTAAGACTTTAACTAAGTCCATTGCAATCATTAACAATCAGTATAAATACAATTGTTTATTGAATTCATTTCCGAGATATTACTTCAATAATAATATACATCGGCAGTTCTGAATGCTGTGATCTCCATAATGAAATGCAGATTATATTCATGTACATATACATATTGGTATTCAACATATCAACATGTATATATACATGAGTATAGTCTCATGTGATCAGTGCAATTTTCTGAACCATAGCTATTTGTTTCAACAAATTCAATGAAATATAATGTGGATCATTTCCACTTTGCAACAAAGGAATTGTTAACTTGTGAAAGAAGGGAGTGACAGTTATTGGTAACTCTATTGCATCTTGACCATATGCCTTGTATATCATCCAATAGGGGTTGGTTTAAGCTTATGTAGCCTTATATATTGGTTATGCAATTTGCAAAATGCCAAAATGTGACAAATGCTATATAAAGGCTATTTAATTTAAAGTGCAAATCTAAATATCAACAAAAGGAAGGATTAATTATAATGACACTTGAGTATGTTCCACTATGTTTTCAAATGGGGATGGGATGTCAAAGATGTGAAGCATTTGTTTGGGGATGACAAGGGATGTCAATTTTAAAAAGTAAACGAAATTTGAATTACTTGTTTTATAAGAGATTCACTATATTCATCATATAACCATATTACATAATTTTAGAGTTGATTTGAGAAGTCATGTGAGAGTTGACACACAAGTATAACAAAATTTCATTGTTTTCGTTGTCATTGTGTATACATAACAAGTATGGCTAAATATCAAAGGCCACAAAATGATTAAAAAAATAAAAATAAGAACATAGCAACTAGATTTAGTTGTTGCCTGTGATCTTCAGCTGTATCATAATTGGAGTTTCAATTTGAGTCATTCTCAATATGGGGGATTGACTCATCCAATGGTGCACCAACCAATCCTTAGTGTACCGCATCAATTTTTGTGGATTTTATGGGAGCAGCACCAAAAAATGCAGCCAGAGTCATCCAGTTATTTGATGAGTTTGTTGATCTTGAAGTAGCAAGGCAATAGGCATGATCATCAACTTCTAAACTTGTTAAGAGTCGAGCCTATTTCTGTTGACTAATTCAATGAAATATAATGTGGATCAATTCCACTTTGCAACAAAGGAACTGCTAACTTGTGAAAGAAGGGTAGTGACAATTATCGGTAACTCTATTGCATCTTGACTATATGCCTTGTATATCATCCAATAGGGGTTGGTTTGAGCTTATGTAGCCTTATATATTGGTTATGCAATTTGCAAAATGCCAAAATGTGGCAAATGCTAGATAAAGGCTATTTAATTTAAAGTGCAAATCTAAATATCAACAAAAGGAAGGATTAATTATAATGACACTTGACTATGTTCCACTACGTTTTCAAATGGGGATGGGATGTCAAAGATGTGAAGCATTTGTTTGGGGATGACAAGGGATGCCAATTTTAAAAAGTAAAGGAAATTTAAATTACTTGTATTAGAAGAGATTCACTATATTCATCATATAACCATAATACAAAATTTTAGAGTTGATTTGAGAAGTCATGTGAGAGTTGACACACAAGTATCACAAAATTTCATTGTTTTCATTGTCACTGTTTATACATAACAAGTATGGCTAAATATCAAAGGCCACAAAATGACAAAAATAAAATAAAAATAAGAACATAACAACTAAATTTAGTTGTTGCCTGTGATCTTCAGCTGTATCATAATTGGAGTTTCAATTCAAGTCACTCTCAATATGGGGGATTGACTCATCCAATGGTGCACCAACCAATCCTTAGTGTACCTCATCAATTTTTGTGGATTTTATGGGAGCAGCACTAAAAAATGCAGCCAGAGTCATCCAGTTATTGGATGAGTTTGTTGATCTTGAAGTAGCAAGGCAATAAACTTGACAATCAACTTCTAAACTTGTCAAGAGTCAAGCCTATTTCTGCTGACTAATTCAATGAAATAGTATGTGGATCAATTCCACTTTGCAACAAAGGAACTGTTAACTTGTGAAAGAAGGGGAGTGACAATCATCGATGACTCTATTGCATCTTGACTATATGCCTTGTATATCATCCAATAGGGGTTGGTTTGAGCTTCTGTAGCCTTATTTGTGTTGGCCTTTGGTTTGCTTAATGTTTGATCCAAAAGATTGATAAAAGTTGTTAAGTTTGTAGCTTCAGTCAGATTGATTCGATTATGAGATTCATTGTTGATGGTAAATCATCATTTAGACAAATATTCTTATATATATATATTATAATACATATTATATTATATATATAATATGTATAATATGCATATATGGTTATTTATATTATTGTTAATATATTTATTATTATCTAGTGATGATTAACTGTAGAGACATGTCTCTTCATGAGACATGTCTCCTCCTCTCATATTTATAAATTTTGAAATCTGCATTTAGAACACACCAATAAAAATGGCAATGTTATTACATTTGCAGGAAACGATCCTCAAAACTTAACATGGTATTAGAGCACCAGGCTGCAAAATGTAGAAAATGGAAAGAGGAAATGAAGTGGGACTATGGAGAGATTAGAAAATTTTAAATACTTCTGTAATATTCCCTAGTATCAGATAGCTATCTGCAGAAGTGCCATACGCCATGATTTCCATCTCTAACTGTTGGATGCTACAAATGGTTGAATCAAAGCTATTAAGAATGGTTAGTACTTCAACAATAAAGAATTCTAAGTACTACATCATAAGCAGTGATCAGGAGCATTAAGAATCACAAAGGAAATCAGAATCCAAAGATTAGAAACAAGTCAAACCAGTCAGGAGGGAGATTTTTTTACAAGGCGAACTTTACAAACTCAACAAAAATATAAATGTATTTTACCTGCAAATTGAAATGAGAAAACTGCAGAAGTCAGGAGGATACAGTCAGACGGGAAAATGGGGGCAAACTATTGACGAAGCCTAGAATAGTCCTTGTTTGTAACAAATGCTATCACCAACAAATCTTGTGAGCACACCGAACACAACTACTCATGTGAAGTTCAGACCGCTAGGGCATCCTATCTATTTTGCATTCACATACTCAAACTTAGATTGGTGGAATTAATAACAATGCCTAGGAATGACAGTTGCATCATTGACATGCTGGGCGACTCATTAAAAATATCAAATCATGAGAGAATAGCCAAAACTACTGATTAATATTGAAATGACATTGATCATACAACAAGACTATGCAAATAATACACACCAAAGATATCCACTCAATCATCGATGAAGAGATCATCAAATAAGTTATCAACCATCCGATTGAATTCTGACATAACTATTTTATATTCTCTACAGACCTAAGTGGCAGTAATCTACTAAAAGTTCAAAGTTTCGATAACTTGAGTACAAATATTAGAATTAGCAATAGCAACATACATCTAAGTAATAAGAAGCTATTCATTACTGCTATTCTATATCCAAGGTCTTTATAGACTATTATCAGTCATACCACAGATATCAGAGACAACGAATACTTTCAGACCACTATAGTATATATAACATTTGCATTATGAGAGACCAGTAACAACAATTACTTCACTGGTATTACAGACTGCTCTACTTCAGTCAGCGGCAATTAAGAGCTCAGATAAAGCAAGCAGAAGATTATAAAGATCATCTCCATACGCCTGATTTTAATGGCAAGGTAATTCTGACTAAATAAGTGGCAACATACTTTCTCCTTTGAGATCCTTTCACCGTTGGGGGGCAGAGTAATTTCTGAATGACATTGTTCCTTATAAGATTTTGATTGCAGACATAGTTGGCTATGTGACACATATATAGTTGTATCATCAAATTGTTTTGTTTATTCTCCTTGTTCGATATTTGATGTATGTTGTATCACGACAAATCTCACACTGCTTCCATAGTATCAGAATTCATGGAGTGTGTTGTTACAAGGCAGATTGATTACTGTTGCAAGTCATTCTTAATCAGATATGTCAGCAAACTAAATCTGATAAATGGAGGTAAGGAAGGGCTGTGCAGATCATTCAATACCCAAGGATTAATTATGTACAAACAACATTCATTCTCAGATGGGTGACTGTATATAAGAATTCTTCTGTGAGAACAGAGTTTACAGATCTATAATAAACTAAGTTCTGGACATTTTATATTCAGAGAATCAGTGTATACAATAAGTAAATAGCAAGAAGTGGGACAAGCCTGAAATAAATATATTACATTTAGAGTTCAAAGCAACTAATCATATAACAGTTATATCAAATAATACAAACAAGGACTAGAAAGGCATATGCAGTCATTGTGAATTTGGAGAATTTACAAAGACAGATGCGTCAGTGCAGTGGAAAGTTTGAAAGAGAGATAGCCCAAGTTGACAATGCTAAAAGTGAGATCGGTATTGTGCATAAATTGAAGGATATGCATACAAATAAATTATTGAACATGCTTTAGAAACTCTAACGAAGATTCTTAAAAGATGACCTAAAGTTTTATGAACATCGAAGCATGAAAGAGTCACTTTCTTTCTTTCATCATATTGTTCATTCTTGACAATTAAATAAGAGTTTATGATTATTATCAAGGATGTAAGGATCAAGGACAAGAAGCTTACGTCAATGTCAACCAAAGCTCCAATATCACGAATTTGTCATATGATGGATAATATTAATTACAATTTTAGTGGCCAAACTATCCAAATTGTATAGTTATGGTTACCAAAGAATTTGAACCATCAATGGTTATCCGTTTGATGACCAAAGCTTTGAGTATGAGTAATAGATTCATGAACACTCTAAATCAAAAAAATGGTACATGGTGGATGGGTTTAGAGAAATGTCCATACCCATTTGCCTCTATTGATAAGCTTAATGAATGTTTGGATCTTCATTGGATGAAAGGACCAAACTAGAAAGAAGGTTAGTACTCAGGTTGAAGAAAGAAGTTACTAATAGAGATAGGGGTTGATATCATTTTGGATGATTGTCTTTCATTAGACTTGATATTGATTGAAAACTCTATAAAAATAAAAAATGTGGGAATTTTATATTGTGGGGGGGGGGAATAGTTACCTTAACCCAATGTTTCATTCCCATTGGAGGCATTTTTTGATGCATATAGACCTTCATTGGAGAAATTAGTATCAAGAATGTTGATGTACAGATAAGTATTTTTATGTATCACATTTATATACTCATAGTCTCTCTCTTATTTGTATTTCTATATGTACTATATGAGCTATTTTCCTTGATTTTTTCCTTTGTATTTGATGATGATCTTGCAAGAAAAGAAGGTTGGTACTTTAGACATGCTTCCAAATATTGTGCAAACTCAATCTTATGATAGTATGTCAAAAGAAGCTGCGATATAGTATTTCATTAGTCATCTGATGATCAATGAGGTTATTGAATTGAATATTCTTGATGATTGAGATTATGAGTAATCTTCCATTAAGTGGGAGTCTGACACTTCTTCAAAGGCACCGTAGGAGCTTAGAAGATTGATACTCAGAGGGAGTCTAAAAATACATGTGTATGAATGCATGATTTTGATGGGCCTACCCCTGTGTACATCATGAGGAAATAACGACTTATCACTAGAAAGAAAGAAGAATGGTATCACTTTCAGAGGGAGTTCAAGAGGCATCCTTAGGCGAAGAGAGCTTTAAGGGAATAACTAGAGAATCTGACTTCCTAGGATTGTTGTGCAGAGGGAGAATTTTGAAGTGTGATCTCTTCTCTATAAGGGAAAAGATCGAAGTGAAATTCTTTGTAATGCATTCTTCTCTGTGAGAGAGAATTTGAGGTAAAAACTCTTGTTCCACCCTTTGACTTGGTTCATGGTGGTCACTATTTTGCATATGTGGATTATGTCATGAAAGGTGACGATCTTTCATTGATATATATCTGGAAGGTAGCTTGTTAGCTTGATTTTCCACTTGCCCAAAATCTTGTTAAACATCTGTGAAAATCATAAAAAGTTGCATTTCCCTTACTTAGGGTTTCTAAAAATTGTCAACCTTCTTGTAAAACCCTAGGTTAAAATCTTTCATCTTTCTGACCAGTAGAAGCTCTTTCAAAATTGTTTATAGGTTCAAAGTAAGGGATATACGAATTTTCTTGATTTATTTCATGTCCTTAAGGTTTAAGATGATTTTTGGTCTTTTATCTTATAATCCTTTCATATAGTTTAAGTCGCAATGTTGCGAAACCTATATGATCGCAACATCGCCCTGCTTTTCTCACTAACTGTTTCTAGGGTTGCAAAAGGGCGAAAGGTCTATTTTAAGTTCTACGCAGCTTCGCCACTGTTAGCAGCAACATCTGTTTTTAATGTGCAAAGGAGCAAAAAGGGGAATGAGCACATGGTCGCAGGTCTTTTCTAACTTAGGCCAATTTAAGTGGTGACCGTGCAAATAAGAAAGAAAAGATATGAAGGTGCGTCCTTGCAGCTGAGTTAAGACAACCTCAGGTTAGTGGAGTGAGGTAGCGAAAGCTTTTAGTCACATCTTCGTGAGGTTACATGTTGGGTTAAGGTTTTAAGTGGCGACAGTGCGAAGCAAAGGAAAGCAGTCAGCATAAAGGCTAATCGCATGATCGCATGGTTAAGTGGCAAGGGTGGTTGTGGAGTTGCGAAAGATATCCGGTAGTTAAGATTTATGCTATCGCACCATCGCTTGAGTTATTGATTGACTCAATGGGAAGTATGGCGAATGCAATGCATCGTATTATTGCAAGGTCTAACTCCAGTTACCCAGCTAATGCCACGAGCAAGCGAAGACAATTTCAAAATTGTTAAGGTTAAAGACCATCGCATGTTCGCAAGGGTTTGTGTAATATTTACGTTCAAGTGGCGAAGCTGTGAGAAGAAGATAACGGTCAATTAAAACAATGGCGCGCATCTTCGCAATCAAGAGTAAAGATAAACAAATAATGATGCGAAGCTGCGAACAAAGGAATTGTTGCAGTTAAAAGGTAAATTGCGCACCCTCGCATGGTTCTTTAAGCTTTTAAGATATTAAGCTGTGATGTTGCGAGATAAAGAAAATGTCAAAGAAAAATGCTTGGCGCAGCATTGCACAGTTAGAGTGCATATCTTGTCTAATGGTCGCAAAGGGGCGATAAGGTAAGAATGTAAAGCAACACATCATCGCAGGCATAAAAGGTGTTAAGTGATGAATAGTTGCGAAAGTGCGGAATGTTAAGTAAAAGGCTCATCACTAGATTGCGGTGGTTATGAATTTAAAGTAAAATTGAGTTGCGAAGGAGCGAATAAGGGCATTTGCGGCATCGAACTCAACAATTAGAAAGATAAGATGTGAGGGTGCGAAACATTAGAAAGGTAACCCTAGTCGCATGGCCGCAACCAAAATCAAGAACATAAAAGTTGTGGCGAAGGAGCAATGAGTTGTTCTGCGTATCATCGCAATTGTCAGTTTTAAGGCATGAAAGCAGTTTTAACAGCCACGTCTGAGCTAGATAAAAAGAACACGAGTTGGATGTACGAAGATATGAAAGAGCGTAGATTTTGCCAGCTTTTTGAGAATTTATAGGTTTTTCATGTGTGCTGATCTTAATTGCCATTAATGCCACACTCTCCTTGCAGAATCAAATAAAGTCTGAAAGATGGGGAAATTTTAGTTACTGTTTTCATAATTGCTTAAGTTTCCAGAGTGATTTCCAGTAACATTTTAGCGTCCAGTATACAGAGTTGGCAGAATTACTTGCAGAAATGGCTTAGAGAGGAGTACTAATTGCACAGGCAGTAATTGAAGAACTAGCTACAGCACTAAAAGTTCCCAACACATTTGTAGAAGAGTGGATACATGTTTTGCCTGGTTCCACCAATGCCCAAAATGCAAATGATCTTGCTTTCAAAGACCCATATGCATCATGTAGAGATGCAGAGGTTCTTGATAGAAATGGGTATGAATTGTTTTGGTATTTCTACAAGAACAGAGCGGCAGAGGTTCCAGTATGTAACCCTTGGGTAAGGAATTTGGGTAAGTTGATTATGCCAGAAGTGTTTGTAGACTTGGACTTGGTGAAAGCATTAATCAAATGCTACAATCCTGTTAATAAGTCATTCAACAGAAGAGATAGAAGCATTTTCCTATCCTTGGATAAAGAAACATTCATAGAGGCATTCAACTTGGGTGGACCTATGTCACTGCCGATTGAGATAGAGAAATTGAATGAAAATTTCAAAAAACATAAGAGTTTCTAGATGGGCAGGAATATGACCGGACACATTCCTTTAGTAAAGAAGAATGTGGTAGACATTCCAAAGAAGAAAGATATTGAAAAGATCATGCCCTTGGAATTCTTCCAAAGATACTTTCAAAATACTGTGTTTGGAATCAACAAAACCCTAGGTTCAGATGGGACCATGAATGCTTCAGGAGCACATTATATCATGGCTTTAAATATCCAAGACCCAAATCATAATGTTGGGTATGATTTTTTGGAATATATTATTGATAGTATACATAAAGAGATTACTGCTGCCCAGAAAGTAGAATTGAAGGATTTCAAATTCCATCATTATTCCCTAATCATGCACCTGATCTTGTTCAAGAATGCTGATATATTTGATTAGAGTTTCTTTGAATTTACACAAGAGTGGGGAGAAAGACTGCCAATACAAAGATAGACAAGGGTATGGCAAATGTTTTACCCATATTCTAATGTCATTGCTTTTTATAATGATTTTGTTTATCCAGTTTTGAAAATGATAGGATTATTAATTGAAAGAATCCTTAGGAGTGTTAGAAAGGTTCTTAAACCTAAAATGTGCTTTGATGCTGGAAAGCAATTAACACATGATTGGGGAAGTGTTTTCTTGTCTGAGGAATATACTGTTATAAGAATCTTTGGATGTCCTCAACCACCCCATATCTTGCCAAAATATGTCCTTGAAAGGCTAGGGTTTGCAAAAGTCTTTTGGCAATTGATTTCTTTAAATAGAGAATACTTGGGCAAGGGTGTCAAGAAGGGAACCTTTTTGTGTAGATGCACTAAGGTAGGAGACTTTGAAATTGGCAAAAATGCTATTGAGGAAACCAATGCATTCTTGAAAAATTATAAGTTGCCAATTGGGCCAGCCAGAACTTATGACCCATTCAATGTAGTTAGACATGTCCTGAAGAATATGAGGGGATACAATTTGCCTCCCACAAAGCCTATGTGGGAAGAAAATGTTATTGCTGACAGGCTAAATGAGGATATTTGCAGGGAAAGAATGGTTAAGTATAGTGATATTATCAGTTTTGAATATGAAATGAAAAAAGAAAATCCATCATTCAAAGGGTTTTATCCTGATGAAGATTATTGGTCCAAATTGGACAAATGTGTGAATAATTTTGATGAGTTGGTATCTTAGGTCCTAGAGGCAATCAGAAAAAAGATTGACCCTAATTATTCAGATGATGAGTTTATGGTCGAGGTCTCTGATGATGAGGACCAGCTGGAGGAAGATATCCCTGAGAATTTTGAATGGGTAGAACAAAGACACAAAAGGAAAAAGATGGTTGAATTGCCAGAGAAAGCCCAACAAAAAGCCCTCCAAATTCTGCCAAGGGGTAGCAAGTATTTTGATGAAATAAGAAGAAGGTATTTGATATCTCAAGCATCAGAAGATGAGCAGAGAGCAAAGAAATTACAGCTAGAGGCTTAGATGATAGATGACAGGATTATTGAAGTTCACGAGTTCATGAGTGATGATAGTTTTATAAAATCTAAGGAGTTTAAGAGCTTTTTATTCAAGATAAAGTAGAATGAACTTGCCCTGCAAATGAAGCCAGGAGATTCAGAAGAAGTAGTTGCTGGACTTGTGAAAAAACTACAAGAATATGATCTTGCCAGTATAACCCTCACTGTTGAAGAGGCCAGAGACTTGATAACAAGAAGTGGCACGATTGTTTTCCTAGGATGGGATCTTAGCTCATCCTTTTTGCTAGATCAAATGAGGAGACAGAAAAGAACAATTTCATTTGAAGATGAAAATCAGTATGGAGAACTGAGAGGGTTAGGTTTCAACATAGATGCTCAAACAATGGCAATTTGGAGTTTAGCTCTAGAGCATGATAAACCTACCCTTATGGAAATCAAGGAATCCCCTAGGGGGAATGCTATTTTTTGGCATGTACAGTCCACCTCCAATGATTATTTGTATGGGATGCATATTTCAGTAGCACTGATGAGCAAAAACAAGACATGTACTCTTCAAGCTTAGCTGGAAAAAACATATGAAAGATTTCTCAAGACAAGAAGAAGCTATGAAGAGGAAATGAAGAAAACATTTGTCTTGCAACAGAAGACTATCAAATTGGAAATGGAAGTAGCATCATTAAAGAAAAATGTCGGAACTGCTTCAGAACTCCATGACAAAAGTGTGTAGACAGAAGGTCAAGCACTTGAAATAGGAGAGACATCAGGCCATGCAATGGATATTGATGAAGGGAATTTAGAAGCAAGCGAGGATGTAGAGATTAGAGCAATGAAGAACTTGCTAATTCCTAAGATCAATGTAGTGAAGACAATTTCTCAGAATGTGCATAGCAGCTACCTTGCATTAGAAGGAGTAGAATATAGATTTTCAGAGGCTATTGCTCTGTTATCTCCACTTTTTAATACATGGGGCCCTTACATGCAATTTTTTGACAGTTTAGTCCCTTTGCTACCTTAGAAAAAAGACTTGCCAAAGGTAACCATTGTGAATACTAGAAAAGTTATCCATAAGGTGAAAGACTTGAATGGTTTCTTTGGTGGCAAGATGAACTAATCCAAAACAAGATGAAGACAATTGCTGCAGGTACACCTAATTTTATACCTGCAGTCTTGGATAGCAAAGGTAAATTGAAAGACTGGGTAGAGTGGTCATCTTCTTTTGAAAACATGCTTGATCATCCTAGGTTTTTGTCCTTTTGCAATAATGAAGCAAGTCCTACTGCAGTTTATGATATGGTTCATATGCTTTATAAGATAGAGGCAAAAATGTCCAAAGTAACTGCTAAGGTTAAAGCCATAACAAATGTCAAGTGGACCAAATGCTTGGATGAATTGGAGGTAGTCAAAGATGCCACGGCCGGATGTGGATACAAATAGTACCATATGGGAATTGATTGCAGACATCAAAGCCTTGCCATCCGGTGACAGTGATTAGTGTAGCTAAAGAATACAGTTAGGATTGTAGTTAAAGGTATAAAGAATAGAGAAAAGGCATGGATGGTGACATGAGCTGAAGACAAAATGAATTTGTTAAAGAGATATCTGTTGACAAATGCCACTTGCCAATTTTATAACTGCATCTTAGAATTTTGGCCAAATACAAAGGATGTTTTGTATTCTTACAGAATAGAAATATCTTTGCATTTGCTTTTGAATAGTTTTTTGACAAGTGTCCTCCCATCTGAAGCTTGTTGCAATCCTTTCTGTAAAAGGATTTCCACGATGTGGAGTTGAGGTCCGAATTTTATGTGATTTTAGTATTATGCTAGTCTTGCATTTGATCTAGTAGTCTTAGTGTTAACTTTGTGATGTATCCATCTCTACAAATTTGAGAATACATTGAACATTGAAGGATCACCTTGTCTTGTCTTGAGTTATTATGATTTTACATCAGTACTGTATGATTTTCAAGGAGAATTTATACAAGAGTATTCTGTCATATCTTTTTCTCTAAATTCTGTCTCCATTGTTATGTGCTAGTTATATTGAGATTGTATGAGCAAGGTTTATGCAATTTAATGCAATTAGGATAGGTTGTATATCAATTTGCTATTGCTTTTAATTCAATGAATTAAGTAAATGCTTCATTAAATTGATAGGGTTTTCGGTTATATAAGAAGGATATTCATAAGAATGGGGTTTAGGGTTAATTGCTGATATAATTGATTGTAAGGCAATTATTTAGGTTAAAATTGCTAGGTAGACTCTGAATGCCAATGGATAAGGCACTGATCATTTATTCAGTTGCATGTTGAAGAAATCATGGAGTTGCATGAAGCAAAACTTCAAAATCAAATCAATTTTTACTTTCATGTATGAAGAATTTAATTGTTGGTCAACACTTGTTTGCAATTAATCTCTGTGTGTTATAGTTAGCTGCTGTAACCAAGAATTATTTGTAAATTTGAGAAGAATTGTGGCCATTATCTGCTGTAAGGGATAAATATGAAGAAAAATATGAGTGGATGAGTGAAGTGTGAAGACCATATCAACTATTAAGCCTTTTATCCCTAACGTGCACGCGCGTAAAGCTTTGCAGAGCTTAAAGAGTAGAGACTCCTTGTGATTCTGTTAATGTTGTATCCAGATGTGAAGATTTCGTAAGTTGAATATAGGAGGTAGCTAACCCTTAGACCAAGAATTATCCTCAGGATCCTGGTATCAGGTACTTTGTTGCTTGGTAGTTTTGAAACTCCAACATAGCTATTGTAAGGTGACGATCTTATCAATAGTTTGACTTGTTGTCATGACAGACTTCATTAATTAGTTTTCTTGGAGTGCCGAAAGTCATGATAACGAATGTATCATGATCAAACTTCATTAAGTTGTTGTCCCAAAGTGCTGGAGATCATGATACTTTTCATGAATCATGATAGAGACCATGACATTGTGATTTCTTGTTATCTGATAAACTACATTAAGTTATTGTCCCGGAGTGCCGAAAATCAGATAACTCATATCCTACTAAGATAAAACATATTATTTTGGTAGGTATCAAGGATTTGATGCCAGCACACATATCAAAATAATATAAGTATGATGAATATCATATGATTAATATTTCTTGTTGAATCATACTTTGGATTATATTGAGAGATAACATCTAAGTTGATGAATATATGTTGATATCTTTAAATATGCCAATCCAAGAATATTATACCGAGATGATATCTCTTCTTCATATACTTGAGAGCATAATGTGTTCTATAACAATCCTTCCTAGCTAAGAGGGAGTGTTAAGTTTTGTAGCTTCAGTTAGATTGATGTGATTATTAGATTCATTGTTGATGATAAATCATCATTTAGACAAATATTCTTATATTTAAATATATTATATTATAATCCATATTATATTATATATATTATATATTTTATATATAATATATATAATATGCATATATGGTTATTTATATTGTTGTTAATATATTTATTATTATCTAATGATGATTAACCGTATAGACATGTTTCTTCATGAGACATGTCTCCTCCTCTCATATTTATAAGTTTTCAAATCTGCATTTGGAACACACCAATCAAGATGGAAATGTTATTACATTTGCAAAAAACGATCCTCAAAACTTAACAGAAGTAACCCACTGCTCTGACTCCTCATTGTTGAAAATCTTTTGAAGGGCTTTCATAAACCCTTTCTTCGCACCCACACAATGGGTGGGATGATAGAGAACATATATTTGCAAACAACATTTTCCAAAATTAAGAAGACTTGATGACAAATAGTGAAAGTTAAAAACTTTCAAAATTTAAAATTTGAAAAACAAAACACTCCATAAGTTACCAACATTATCAATTTCTTATCTCACATTGGACCACCAGCTGTCATCAATGATCTGTTTCCTGCACTCTTACTGTGAGCAGAACTCGCTTGTGTCCACTAACCCATACACCAACCATCATTATTGTAGAGTGTCTCGCATCTCAAGAATTCTTTATAGCAAGATGAGTATTCTATATGACACTTGTATAGTTTGTATAGTCTTTTTGGAGATCCTATTGTTTGAAATCCTTGCTCATGTAACTTCATAACTTCCTTCGGTGATTTGTGCTTTGGGGTGCTTTAAGATGTGAGTAATATTGTTATTGTGTGTTTTTTCATTTTGTTATGTAGATAAGACAACTAAATTGAGAGCGATCCTTTTTGTGAATTGGTGCATGTGAAAATTGAAAGAAGGTTGAAAATGCAACATTGGATGTAATATTGTGTCCTTCATATCAAACTATCTATTGTATAATTTTAGAAGGGAACTTAGCTGATGAATTACCTTAGAGTATGAACAATTTTTGTTGGAGGGCAACACATACCCCTCTCTTTATTATTTTGGTACATTGTTATATTGTTGTTGATATTGAGCTTATGAAATTATTAAATAATTTGATTTCTTACAGTTGAAGATAGTACAATTAACTGAATCATTTTCCAGGGTCGAATGATTGAAATATATGGGCCTGAGGGATCAGGAAAAACAACCCTTGCTCTTCATGTAATAGCAGAAGCTCAAAGAAATGGAGGTACTTTCCTTGCCTGATATTTAATATTCTTAAAGAGTTATAATTACATTAAAATTTTTTAGTTCTTGATATTTTTTGAATGCCAGAAATAGCTGGATTTGTTGACAACGTAAGCATGAATAAAAGTTCATTTCTATTTTATACAAAATTCTGATTATTTTATGTTATGAAAAGAGTACATCTGTATACTTCTTTTTATACATTACCATATTATGTTTAACACAATTTGGTAAGTGAAATTTATTAACACTGTTCAGAGGGTAAAATAAAAAACAAGACTAGCCTATGGATCTAGCTTTATCATGTTAATTCTATTTGAAATATTTTATACTAACCAACATTTATGTTTCTTAACCAATATTTTTTTAATTATTATAGTTAGATGCAACTTGTAAGAAACATTGGCAACACAAAACATGCATTGTCAAATCCAGAAGCGAAATCTTGATATCATTATGGACTGGAAATTTCATGAAGTTTATTTAACTAGTAAGAAAGTTAATGATCTATGCCTATGTTTTAGGCTTAGATTGCATTTTATTGCTAAGACACTAATGGACAGTAAGTCAAGAAAGAGTACTGCGCTAGGTATTTCTGATGACCCTCAAGAAAACAGGGTATGGACTAAGCATAAAAAGAATTTCAACTGCTCACATGTTAAGCTACACATTACAGGAACATTTATCTCTTATTCTTTGGACATCTGAGTCATCAACAATGGAGTCTTATTTTCATGGGTTTTCCTCTGATTTTTCACTTTTTTATTATTATCTTTTTATTTAAAAAAAATGATCAATTGGATGTTATGGGCAAATATCTACACTAGAGTGTTTTTTCTAATATTGACATTTATCAAATATGCATATTCCCAGTGTTTAGGCACAGTGTGTTTCAAAAACATTCTGATCCAAATCAAGTTTAAAAAAAAATGGCCAAAACATAGTTTCAAAACACACTAGGTAATTGGCTATAACTCATGGGCTTCACACTTTTCTCACTTCTCTATTCTTACTTCGCTCTGCATTGTAATGATAACTTCAATTTGATCACTTTTCAGTTGCCTTGAAGTGGTTATTTATCATTTCGAAGTTAATTTGTAGCAGGATTTGAGAGGCGGGTGCTATTTTCTTGATTTTTTGTTCCAATTTTCTGAAGTTCTTTATTCTACTTTAGTTCATTTCTAGAACTTCAAAGTTTTTAAATCATTCCATAGGATTTAAAATGTAAAGTTTATTACTTTTTTGCTAGTGCTTGCAAGGAAAGAAGGTTTTGGAGTTGGGACTGGCGAGACACAACTATTGTGGTTTTTAGATGAGAGGAGATGCCATTCATCTTAAAATCCACCTTGTAAAAATCTTTTGTTGAGATGTTCATTTATGAATTTTATTGTTGCAGTAGACTTTGAAGTTATATGACAGTTGAATGCTCTTGTTGCTAGCTATTAGAAAAGATAGTGAAGTAGACTGAAGAAATTAGTGTCTGCGCAGTATTTATTCAATTTCAAGATTTCAATATTCATTGATGTTTTAAAGGTGTAATTCTAGCATTAATTATTCTTTTAGGGTGAACAAGTGGTCAGTTTGTAAGGTTTTGATCAAATAGTCATTTTGTATGTTTTTAGACCATTCGGATTGATTGGTGAAGTTTGTAGAGCCCCTAGATGCACAGAAACTGAATTATGCATCTCTTATGAATAGTGAGAGCTAGGAGGGTATTTACATACATTTTTCTGTACTTTTATTATGTGTGTTTTAAATGCCAATGCAGTCTCCACATGAATTATTTTCACAGCAAATAAAAGAGTTTACGTATATGCCGGTAGGCCTATAAAGAGTAAGTCTTCTTGTATGACAACTAATTTTTATGGCTGTCTTCACATTAATTTTTTATTTTAAGAATTTTAAAGTCTGCAATTTAATATGATTTTTTATTTTAATTTTTTTGATTTGTATATAAGTATCTTATTTCATTTTTGCAACCTTTGAATTTTTGTAGTTTTTTCACAGATTTTTTTTTCCAATTTTCTTTGTAACTTCTAACTGAAGATGAAGCGAGTGGAAAAAATGCATATATGAATATTCTATGGAGGGAGACTAGGATTTGTTTAAACTTATATCGCAGATATAAATGTGTTAATGATAGCAACACAGGCTTATTAAGAGTTTTCATGTAGTGGACGGAAAAACTTTGGATTATGTGTCAGTGGGCTCTCTTGATTTCTTTCTTTATAAGTATGGTTTGTTGGCAGTGTCATTGATGTCAAAATAGAGGTTTATACACAGAATGGAAATAAAAACACAAAAGACCAATGCATAAAAGACAATGAACCTTGTTCAACAGATTCTAGCAATGGTGAATCAGGCAACAATCCAAAAGATGAGATTGATCTTTAGGCATAATTAGTATGTGCTTTGGAAGAAATCAATCGCTTGAAGAAAATGATATCAGGTAATGAACTTTCAAAAGATATTGAAGCCAAAATAGAAATTATCTCAAATTTTAAAATCAAACTTGAAGAAAGTAAGAAGAAATTAGATGTGGTAAATTCTGAACTCACTTTTAAAACCGACAGTTGCTCCAAGTTAGAAAGTGAAGTTGTTGGTCTAAGAAACAAAATTAAGAAACTTAACTTTATACTTGATAAGCAAATAATGTTTGTAAAAAGCTCTAAAATGCTTAGTGAAATGTAGGCCCAACAACGTGATAGTAGTATCAAAATTGAAGTAGGTTTTGAGAAAGCTGAAGTTCAAATAATACGCTAAACAAAATGAATTTTGAAGTCAAGAGATGGTTTCCTAGAAGAACATATTCATTTTATGGCTATTGTAACTTCTGTAATTGTTTTGATCATAAAGCAGTGAATTGCAGGGTTGTGCCAAGATGAAAGATCAGCTTTGTAAGTCCAAACCTTTTGGTGTCTTAAACAATTTTAATTTGGTTTGCTTTAAATCTCAAAATCTAGGACACACTGCAAATAATTGTTGTTTGAATAATACTGATTCAAGAAACCGGTTGACTGATAAGAAATAGATAAAAGTTTGGAGGAAAAAGGTGTACAAATCTCTTGTTGTTAAAACATTGCATGCTACAAAAGAGTTGAAAGTGGATTTTCAAACCATATGACTGGAGACAAAAGCAAGTTTACTACGTTTGTAGATTGGAAGTGTGGCCTAGTAATGTTTGGTGACAAATCTACAGTACCAATTTGAGGTAAAGGTTCTTTGAACATAAATGATATGTTAGAGGTAAACAATGTTTGGTTTGTTGATGGATTGAAGTATAATTTGTTGAGTGTTAGTCAGCTGTGTGATTATGGATATTCAGTAAACTTCAATAATCAATGTTGTAATATTAGAAAGACTAAGTCTTGAGAAGTAATTGCAGAGGGTAAACGTACTAACAGTGATGTTAATGATTTAAGAGAGGTAAAAAGCAGAAATTGTTAATTGAGTCAAATTGATGAGAGTTGGTTATGGCATAGGAGACTAGGTTATGTCAATTTTGACGATCTTGTAAAAATCAGTTTGCTAAACTCAGTTAGACACATGCCCAAACTTATAAAGCCAAAAAACATTGCAAGGAATGCCAACAAGGGAAATAGTCTAAGGTAAGTTTTTATTACAAGGTAATTGGTAAAATACTTGCTTGATATTAACAGAGACCGAAAGGTCAATTTATACAAAAGAATGAGATGATGTTTCCTTAGGAAACGATCATAAAGAATAAAAACATTCTATTCTAGAGAAAGCAAAAAACGAAAGCAAACTAAAGCTTAATAGATATTTACAAGAGATAACCATTAACTAATAATAGACGACTTTATCTATTATTGTAATACCCTCCCTTAATGGTTAATCTATCTAACACACCAAGCTGTCCTTTGAATTTGACAAGCTTATCAGGACCAAGAGGCTTGGTGAGAATGCTTGCAGTCTGATCTGTGGTAGGAACATACTGCAAATCTATAGTCCTGTCTTCAACTAGTTGTCGTATGTAATGACAGTGAACATCCACATGTGTGGTTCATTCATGGAAGACTAGATTTTGTGCTAACTTGATAACGTCTTCGTTATCAACAAACAGAGTAGTCGGTCCTACTGGTGACATCTGCATATCCCCAAGCATCCGATGAAACCAAACAACTTCACATCCTGCCTTAATAGTCCCTCTGTATTCAGCCTTTGTAGAAGAGAGAGAAACTGCCTGCTGCTTCTTACTGGTCAATGTGACTGTATTGGATCCCAAACTGAACACATATCCAGATGTTGACATTTTATCATCAACAGACTTTGCCCAATTTGAATTTGTGAACCCACTGAGTTTAGGATTAGAACTTTGAGACTACAAAATTCCATAATCTGAAGTGCCCTTCACATAACGAAGCACGTGCTTTGCTGCCATCCAATGATCAGCCTTAGGAGCTGTCATAAAGCGTGAAATATAGTTGATTGCGAAGCTGATATCAGGCCTAGTAGTAGAGAGGTAGATGAGGCTGCCTACTAGTTGCTTGTATGTAATATCATCAACGGAAGGAGAATCAGACTTCGCTGATAACTTGAGACCTTTCTCCATAGGTGTAGATGCAGGTTTGCAATCCTGCATTCAGAATTTGTCTACCAGGGCCCTAGCATATTTGGATTGAGAAATGAATATACTAGAAGACTGTTGCCAAATTTCAACACCTAGGCAATAATGCATGAGCCCGAAGTTAGTCATATCAAAAGATTGGCATAAATTTTGTTTGATTCCCTGAATCAAAGATGCCGAACTGCCTGTGATGATCAGATCATCCACATAAATAACCAGAAGGATTATGTCACTGTTAGTAGTCTTTATGTACAAATTTGAGTCTAAAGAACTCCTCTTGAAGCCTTGATCACTGAGGTACTTATCAATCTTGATGTACCATGCCCAAGGGGCCTGCTTCAAGCCATAAAGAGCTTTTACCAATCTGAGAACCTGATGATCTTTACCAACAACCTTGAAACTAGGAGCCTGCGTCATGTAGACCTCTTCATGGAGATCACCATTCAAGAAAGCACTCTTGACGTCCATCTGATGGACCTTCCAGCCAAGCTGTGCTGCCATGGCTAGGACTAATTTGATGGTGCTCATCTTTGTAGTAGGATCAAAGGTCTCCTCATAATCAATGCCCTGACGTTGAGAAAAGCCCTTCGCCACTAAACGAGCTTTGTACTTATCCAAAGTACCATCCGATTTGTATTTGATTTTGTAGACCCATTTGCAGCCAATCGGTTTCTTCCCTGGTGCAAGATCAGAAAGGACCCAGGTGTTGTTCTTCAACAGGCTCTGGCGTTCTAATGTCATGGTTTGTTCCCACTTTGGAATCCCTATAGCCTCGGAATATGTTTGAGGTTCAAACACATTGTGAATGTTGGCCATGAGAGCAAAGTTAACAATATCTGTAGTTTTGCTCTTTTTCCGAGCAATTCTCCTATCAATGAGCTCATCATCACGAAGATCAGCAAGTGTCTTAGCCCACCACTTAGGTTGGATAGGAGAATGACCAACAGTAGTACTAGGAGATGCTTGAGCAGTAGGATTCTCATCACAAGAATTAGGATCAAACTCAGGTGAAGCATCTACAAAGCGAGGTGATCCCGCAGGAGAGGTTGGAGGTGTCTGTACAGGTATCATTGGAATAACTGGAGCTGCAGGAGCTACTGGAGCCCTCCCATCAGGTGGACCTAATGGAAGTCGAACTCCCAAATCATGAGCCATCATAGGCTGGTCTACTGGATCAGGAATAGGAGAAAAATGCATGAATGGTTCTCGCTGCTCATCAAAGACTACATCACGATTGTATATGAGATGAGATGTCTCAACATCGATTAGGCGGTAGGCTTTGTGAAAATTGCTATATCCAGCTAGCATGAGTTTCTGACTCTTGGCATCCAACTTGGTGCATGAAGCATCAGGGACCAAACAAAAGGAAGAGAGCCAAAAACCTTCAGGTGACTGATTTTGGGCTTGCGACTTGAATAGGTCTCTTTTGGAGTCTTACCTTTGATTGCCACTGTGGGTGACCAGTTCAACAGATAAACTGTAGTGTTAACTTCTTCTACCCAAAACTGCTTTGGAACATGTCTGTGTTCGAGCATGGAACGAGCCATCTCGGTGATTGTCCTGTTCCGACGTTCAACTACACTGTTCTGTTGTGGCGTGTGGGGTGTGGTTAACTGGTGTTTGATGCCATGCGTATCCAAGAAGTTGGAGAAAGTATTAGAACAAAATTCCCCCCATTCTCTGCTCTAAGAGTAATAATAGATTTCTCAAACTCTTTTTCAACTAAGGGTTTAAACTTCTGAAATTCAGGAAATGCATTTGATTTCTTTTTAAGGAAATACACCCACATTTTTCTACTGAAATCATCAACAAACAAGAGAAAATACCTGGACCCAAGAATAGAAGGAGTGGCCATAAGGCCGCAGATATCGGCATGAATAAGCTGAAGTACCTGAGGAGCTCGCCATGAATCGCCACTGGTGAAAGGTGTGTGATGTTGCTTCCTAGCTTGGCATGTGTCACAAACTCCAAGCTGTTGAGTCTAAATCTCTGGCAATCCAAGAACAAGCTCATCCCGAGCAAGTTGTGAGAGATAATGCACATTTAAGTGCCCATATCACTGATGCCAAAGTGTGCTGACAGAAGATCGCCGAGCAGCCATAGCTAAGTCCTGAGAATCACCAGAATCAGTAAGTCTGAAAAGACGATGATCCTCAAGACCTACTGCAACAGTAGACTTAGTTGCCCGATTAGTGATGGTGCACTGATGTGAACTAAAGGTGACTGCCAAGTGTGGAGAATGTTGCAGCAGCTGACTGACTAAGAGTAGATTTAGTTCCATCCCTGGAACGTAGTACACATCAAGGAATATGAGATTCCTCCCAATAGATTGAATTTGAATGTTTCCTTTACCGACAAACGTGTACTCTTCTCTGCCACCAAAAATAGCAGAGTCTAAATAAGGCTGGTAGTCTGTAAACCAGTCTCGGTGGTGAGTGAAATGACGAGAGGCACCTGAATCAATGTACCAGGCAGATGACTTCACATGATCTTCAGGTCTTTTAGCCATGAAGGCGTAAAAGGCAGATTCTGCCTGCTCAGTGTGCTCTGCATTGTTCGCTTTGGGCTGTGAACTTGATTGCTTAGATTGTGCAGCTAAGCATTTCCGACATTCAAACTTTGTGTCCAAACTTGTGGCAATTAGTTGCATTAAATGTTGTTCTTTTTGCAACCATCTAATGCTGGAGCAGAAGACTTTTGTTGAGATGGCTGCTGAAACTTGCCCTTATCCTTCTGAAAGGATTTCCTAGCAAAGGCTTGCTCTATGGAGGTGGAATTGGAGCTGCCACCAAATTGTTGTTTCCACTGGTTTTGCTGAAGCAACAGTGTGCAGAGATCAGTGAACTTCAAATCAACACTAGAAGATGTGATGTTGAGAGTCTCAATAAAATGCTCATAGGATTTTGGTAAACTCCAAAGAGTGATAACCACAATATCCTCTTCCTCCATCTTGCAACCGATGGCAAGTAACTGATCATGAATTTCTTGAATCCGATTCAGGTGTGCCTGGAGTGAGGTGCGCTCATCCTTGACAATAGAAAATAGAGTGTTTTTCAAAAAGAAGGCTGTGCTTTTGTCATAAGTCTCATGAAGACCTTTGAGATGTGTCTAGATTTTGACAACTGTCTTGCCGGATGGAATTTGAGAAAGCTAATCATCAGCCATGGATAATTTGAGAAGCATTAATGCCCCTCGATTATGCAGATCCCATGTATCTTGATTAGGACCTGAAGAAGTTGGACGCTTCATATCACCTAGAGCAAGTTGATCAGTGTTCTGATATTGGAAAATTGCGATGATGCATTGCTTCCAGGTTCCATAATTGCGACCATTGAATTTGGAGTTATGCTCGAGTAGAATATTTGTCAGAGATGCCATGGCATGTTTTTCAATGAAAACTATGAGAATCTGTGAAGGCATGCTCTTCGAGGCCAAAATAATGAAGACCCAAACGAATCAGAGAGTGACCTAGAAGAGAGCTCGAAAATCCCAAAAGGAATATGTTATCATTTTTTGGATTCGTTGGCTCGAAAATCAAGGGACCCAGAAAAAACGGACAACCTAGTTGAGCTCTCGAAAAACCCACCAAGAATCAGCAAACAAAAAAATTTCTAGACCTAAAAAGTAGAGTTTCGGGAAAAAACCCTAGCCGTCGGCTTTGAAGGTCGATTTTATAAAAAAAAGGTGGTTTTATAGTCGACCAACGAGGTCACAGTAGGATGGAGGAGGAAAAATGCAGAGAAACTCAGAAAAACGACGCCTGGAGGTCACGTGAACGGACAAAAAAAGACCATTAACCTATGGACATCAGAGCTCCAAAACATTGTGGGTTTGCAAGCAAAAACGCATGGTGGTTGCAGTCGGATTTTCAAGATTAGATGACGCCTTCGAAGTGCAGACACAGGCCGACCATGCAAAACGTAGACTGACCAAGAAAAAACGTAGATTAAATTGTGATTTGCAAAGGAGTTCGGCCCCCAAAAAAATTGCGTGTTGCAAAGGGTAGTCACGAGTGGTAAAAAACGACCATTAATCTATGCGATTTGCAGACCTGAGTTTGGGAATTTCTCCAGGCCGAAAACCCTAGGCAGGTTTGAGAGAAAGTGGACAGAAATAATTTTGAAAAAATTTAAACAAATAATTTCACGAAGAAATTATAATTAAAAAAAAAGAAAAAAGTTTTAGCTCTGATACCATATTACGAGGTAATTGGTAAAATACTTGCTTGATATTAACAGAGACTGAAAGGTCAATTTATACAAAAGAATGAGACGATGTTTCCTTAGGAAACGATTATAAAGAATAGAAACATTCTATCTAGAGAAAGCAAAAAACGAAAGCAAACTAAAGCTTAATAGATATTTACAACAGATAACCATTAACTAATAATAGACGACTTTATCTATTATTGTAATAGTTTTAAACCTAAGGAATATTCAAGTTTGCAACCTCTTGAATTAATTCATATTGATCTATGCGTACCAACTAGAACTAAAGGTTTGAAAGATGAAAAGTATTTCATGTTGTTTGTAGTTGATCACTCTAGAATGACTTGGGTAACATTTCTAAAGGAAAAGTCATAAGCCTTTGAAATGTTTAAATTTTTCGAGGAATGGTTGAAAATTGTTAAAGTATGTAGCTTCGGTTAGAAAATATATGCGATTGATGATATGAGAATATATACATATGTATATATATACCTATGTTACCCCAGGTTTTCGGGACGGGGGGATGTGGGGACAGGGAAACAGGTTTTCGGGACGGATTTTTTTTTCTTGGAGCAGGGGACGGCAGTGGGAACAGCTATATAAAAAGTAGGGAAATTTTGAATATTCATATAAAAACATGAATAACGCATGCTTATATAAATTATAGAACCTTAAAATATAATGTTTGTGTTAAATAATTTAACTTTAGAGTTCACATGAGAGCAGAAATCAAACAAATTATCAAAACCGAAACATTAATTTTATGGGACAGCCAAGGGAAAGGTTTCCGGAAGTTTCCGAGTTTCTGGGACGGGGGGACGTGGGGATGGGGTCAATTTTTGCCGAAAACACGTCCCCGGGTAACATAGATACATACCAATATAATTTACATATTGATATATATACAGACATATAATCCAAATTGAATCGTTTTCTGCATATGATGATCAATTGTATGAAAACTGATGTTCATATATATAAATTTCATTTGAGATTGTATCTCAGTAATGATCGAGATATATTCTGATCCTTATTTGAACTTTAGATGAATATCGATCTGCATAATTATCATTATCGAGCTGTGATAGAATCGACGCCATTATGGTCGTTGATATATGATTAGACTTTTGTTATGTCTAAATAAACATTGAATGGGTATCATAGTCAAACACTGAACGAGTATGAGAGTGAATGGTCATGTCTCCATTCAGAGACATGCCCATTCACTCTCACACCCTTCCTTGACATATATATATTCGATCTGCCCGATCTTGCTAGGCATCAAAATCTATTAATGCAAAGCATATCTGATGGAACATAAACATCACAATTTGAAGAATATATTTATTATATTACTGTAGGGTAAATACGTAGATTCTGAAGTAAATTAGATCCATTGCCATTAAAGTTTGAACCTGCAAATAAAATCGTTCATTAGCCAGCATTATATTGAAATTGCAAACATATTCCGAAATTTGAAAAACTTAGTATAACTTTACATGGTATTAAAGCCTCGTCAAGGAAAGATCATATTAAGTTTGAGAATTCAGATTCACATCTTGAATCATAGTCTAATAGTCTTCTTCTAAAATGTCAAAATTGATAAGATTTGAAGACCATCATGCAAATGTTGACAACTTCACATCTTGGAAACTTTGAATAACAATGATGCTAAAAGAGAACAAGTTAGAATCTTTTGTGAAAGAAGAACAGGAAGAACCAAAAGATTATTCAGAGAAAACTCGATGGATTGAGAACAATGAGAAGGCCATGAAAATTATGGTGGATGCAATTTGAGATCATATAGTACCTATAGTAGCAAAACATGAAACAACATATCACATGTTCAAAGCCCTCAAAAATGCATTTGTAGCAAACAATATTGGAACGACAAATGAATCATAAAGTATGAATAAAGGAGAATTAGTAAATGCATTCTTCACGAGAATCACTGAATTAAGGGATCAATTGTCATCTGTTGGATACGAAATTGACAATCAAGAGTTATCCCTAATAGCATTAGGAGGACTACCAAATTCATGGGAACCATTTGTATAGGGTATAAGTGCAAGATCTAAACTTCCAAAATTGGATCGATTAAGATCTGACTTCAAGAAGAGTCGAGACAAATGACTAAAGGAAAACAAAAGCCCATAGATGAAGACATTCATGTTCTTAACACCAACTCTCATAAGAAGGGTAAGAAGAAGAACCTTAAAAGGAAAAGGAATTTTCATGGAAAGGGATCTTCCAAATAGAAGAAAGACCTGTGTAAAATCCAATGTTTCAGATGTGATCAATATGGACATTATGCACTAAATTGCTCTGATCGATCAAAACTTCAAGCCTCATTTGCCAAGACTGATATGTCAAACGAAGATCAAGATCCTGAGAAGTGTGCCTTCTACTTAGCATTGTCTAGTCAAGTGTCAAACAAATCCAACACTTGGATATTCGATAGTGGATCTTCAAGGCACATCACAAGATATTGAGACAACCTAGAAAGCATGCAAATAGAAATAGATGAAGAAGTTACAATTGGGGATGATTCTGCACATTCTGTGAAAGGGATTGGGACCTGCACTATCAAACTAAAATCAAGGAACTCTATTCAACTCTTTGGAGTACTATATGTACCAGGTATTAAAAGAAACCTAATATCTATATTAGCCCTTGAAGATGATGGATATAGAGTTACATTGATGGAAGGTAAAGTACTAGCATGGGCAAAGAATTCAACTATAAAGAAGGCTCAAACTATAGGTATGAGACAAGGACTATTACATGAACTTTGCACTAAATCAAACCAAGCTCTTATTCATGAGACTTTAGATTCAAATGAAATCTAGCATTGAAGATTAGGTCATATAAACTTTCGTGCCCTAACCTCTATGGGGAAGTTTGTAATTGGACTACTTAAATTAAGTCAATTTCATAATGAATCTTGTAAAGGTTGTGTCTTGGGGAAAAACACCAAAAATTCATTTCCTAATAGTTTGAGTAAAACTAAAGATGTGTTAGAATTAATACACTCTAACTTATGTGAACCCATTTCAATACCATCCTTAGGAGGATTTTTGTACAATGTGATAGTTGTTGATGACTTCTCTAGGAAGATATGGATATACTTGCTTAAATGCAAGGAATTTGATGAGTTTCTTAGAAAGTTTAAAGAATTCAAAGCTATCACTGAAAACTCCTTAGGAAAGAAAATCAAAATTCTAAGAACAGATAATGGAAAAGAATACACTTTTGAAATATTTAAAGAATTTTGTAAAAATGCTAGGATTAGTAGGGAGTTCACAGCTCCCTACAACCTTCAACAGAATGGGGTTACTGAGAGGAGAAATTGAACTATTGTAGAAGCTACTAGGGCATGTTAGTTTTTTCGGACCGCTGCAAATGTACTAAGCACTGCCATTATGTCTGGTATGTGTTTTTCAAATGCAGCTATCAATATGTTTATATGAAGAAAGAGTTATGAATAGACATGTCTCTTTAGGAATATGTCTATTCATGATAGTAACCATTATAATTATATATACAAATTATATATTATCTCTTTCTCTAATATATAAATAATTATAAAATATATATGTATATATATTTATGTATATCTCATATATATCAAATATATATACATATCTTCACTAGAGTTTATCAGAACTGAACTACAAAACATTAACAGGGCCATGATATATGATCAAAATTTGAGCATGTCATTTTGGGTTGAAGCATCTAATACAACATTCTAAATTCAAAACAAATGTCCTCACTCACATTTGGACAACAAAACTCTTGAAGAAGTCTTTTCAGGTGAAAAACCATACATTAGTCATTTGAGGATATTTGGATGCCTTGTTTACATCCATGTATCTAAAGAGAAAAGAACAAAATTAGAACCTATTGGAAGGAAATGAATCCTTATTGGTTATAGCGAAACTGCAAAGGGTTACAAAGTATACATACTTGGACAAAAACAAATAGAACTCAGTAGAAATGTCATTTGAAGAAGACATTGCCTTCAAAAGATTAAAAGGTTTAAATGTTATTGAGATTTATGACACACCTAAAACCATAGAAGAGGTTCCCACTCCCGAGATTCAAAGGGAATACCTAGAAGAGACTACAAATGAATATGAGACCCTTCCTGAGATTCAAGAAGAAAATCTTGACAATAATCCAAAGTGGCCACTTTGGGCAAGAAAGATAATAGAGGAAGTGGATCTATTTGCAACACCCAAAGGAACATTTAGAGAAAGCAAAAGACCTCACAAATTAACATATAATGTTTTAACGTGTTAGATTTTCTAACTCTAAACCTTCTAATGTTTCTGAAGCTATCAAGCATTAAGTTTGGAAAGATGCTATGATAGAAGAATATTTTCTAACTCTGAACCTTCTAGTGTTTCCAAAGCTATCAAGCGTTAAGTTTGGAAAGATGCTATGATAGAAGAATATCAATCAATACTAAAGAATTATGTTTGGGATATAGTTCCTAGACCAAAAGGGAAATCTGTTGTTTCATGCAAATGGCTCTTCAAAGTTAAGCATGTTGCAGATGGCAGCATTGAAAAACATAAAGCACGATTATTAGCTAGACGATTCTTTCAAGAGGAAGGAATCGATTATGAAGAAAATTTTGCGCCAGTTGCTAGATATACCTCAGTTAGAGCAGTAATAGCCATTGTAGCTGCCAAAGGTTGGAAAATATTAAATCAATGTGAAAACAACCTCTCTAAATGGAACCATTGAGGAAGAAGTATATTTAGAGCAACTTGAAGGCTTTGTGATTCATGATGCAACTTCTTATGTTTGTAGATTGAAGAAAGCTCTATATGGACTCAAACAGGCTGCCGGAGCCTAGTATGAAAGGATTGACAAATATCCATTGAGTCTTGGATTCTCCAAGAATGATTATCATCCAAATCTTTATTTTAAAGTAACTAATGGTGATATGTTGATATTAATCCTTTATGTTGACAATCTTCTAATTACAGGAGAAGACCACCTCATTAATCAATGTAAGAAAGAGTTGGCTTTTGAATTTGACATGGACTTAGGGATTTCTTACTTCCTTGGATTGGAAGTCTAACAGAAGTCGGGGAAGATCTTCCTAAATCAAGAGAAGTACATTATTGATATCTTGAAAAGATTTGGAATGTGGAACTGTAGACCTATGCCAACACCTATGGAAACCAATTTACTCAAACTAAAAGAAGCAACCGTCGAATCCAGACTCATAGATCTTACTCTAGATAGATAGATAATTGGATCTCTGATTTATTTTGTGAATACTCCATCGGATATTTGCTATGCCATGAATGCATTGAGCCAGTTCATTTGTAAACCTCGAGAAGTACATCTTGTTGTTGTGAAGCATATATTGAGGTACCGTTAGGGTACCATTGGGTATGGAATTAAATATGAGAATACCAATTTGAACCTGCATGGATATATGGATGTTGATTTGGTCAGAAGTGTGACTGACCAGAAAAGCACATGAAGATGTTGTTTCAGGTTGGGATCAACTATGATCTCATGAATTTGCAGGAAGCAATCTTTAGTTGCTCAGAGTTCAACCTAAGCATAATACATTGCAGCCGCAATGGGAGCAAGAGAAGCAGTGTGGCTTCAAAAATTGCTTGTGGGACTATTTGGTGAGCCTCTAAAGCCTACCATCATTCATTGTGATAATTAAAGTTGCATCAAATTATCCGTGAATCCGGTATTTCATGATAGATCAAAGCATATAGAGATTCCTTACCACTACGAAAGAGACAAGATGGAAAAAAGAGCTATCCAATTGGAGTATATTAATACTAGTGATCAAACAACAAACATTCTCACCAAGCTTCTTTCAAAAGTGAAAGTTGATCACTTTAGAAAGAAACTTGGTATGGTTGAAATATAAGTTTTTGAGATTAAGTCTCAAAATGGTATTAATATTTATATAAAGATGTTTAAAGTGTAAACTCTTATCATATGTGTGACTATGATTTATAGGCCCATCCTTTATACATTATTGAAAGGTGACGATCTTTTAATAATGAGTTGTTGACTCTAACATTATAAGGTGACAACTTTATAATGATTTGACTACTATCGTGAGACTTGATATTTATGGACAAGTCATGATAGTTAAATGGACATATTGATAGATATCATGAGACTTGATATCAGTGGAAGATCATTATGTTTT
Organism: Cupressus sempervirens; assembly: GCA_028749045.1. Lineage (NCBI taxonomy): Eukaryota > Viridiplantae > Streptophyta > Pinopsida > Cupressales > Cupressaceae > Cupressus > Cupressus sempervirens. The sequence goes on along the minus strand of CM053792.1, from coordinate 167,265,791 downwards.
CTTATCATGGTGGATATTATGAGACGTAATGTCTATGGATATACCATGATCTATTATGGTAGACATCACGAGACTTGATGTCGGTGCACATACCATAACTGAGAAGAATATCATGTGACTTGATGTTCTTAAGCATATCCTTTGATATCATGAGCTAGGTGATTTCATTTTTCAAATAAGGTGAACTTGTTGACATATATATGTGTGTGTGTGTGTGGGTGTGTGTGTACTTTGTCTTCCCTAGCTAAGAGGGAGTGCTAAAGTATGTAGCTTTGGTTAGACAATATCTGTGATTGATGATATGAGAATATATACATATGTATATATATACCAATATGATCTACATACTAATATATATATATATATATATAATCCAAATCGAATCGTATTCTGCATATGATGACCACTGTATGAAAACCGATGTTCATATATATATTTTCATCTGAGATTGTATCTCTGTAATGATCGAGATATATTTTGATCCTTATTTGTTTAGATCAATATCAGTCTGCATAATTATCATTATCAGGCTGTGATTGAATCGACACCATTATGGTCGTTGATATATGATTAGACTTTTGTTATGTCTAAATAAACACCGAATGGGTATGATAGTCAAACACCGAATGGGTATGAGAGTGAATGGTCATTTCTCCATTTGGAGACATGCCCATTCACTCTCACATCCTTCCTTGACATGTATATGTTCGATCTGCCCGATCTTGCTAGGCATCAAAATCTGTTAATGCAAAGCATATCTGAAGGAATATAAGCATCACAATTTGAAGAATATCTCTATTATATTACTGTAGAGTAAATACATAGATTCTGAAATAAATCAGATCCACTGTCATTAAAGTTTGAACCTGCTTATAAAAACGTTCATCAGTCAGCATTATACTGAAATTGCAAACATATTCCGAAATCTGATATAAACTTAGTATAACTTTACAAAAGGGAAACAGGTTATGAAATTATATATCTTAGATCAGATAGAGGTGGTTAGTTCTTGTTTAACAAGTTCATTTTTTATTGTGAAGAAGAAGGTATAAGACATTACTGAACAACCAGAACACCTCAACAGAATTGTGTAGTAGAATGAAGAAACAAAACGGTAAAAGAAATGGCAAGGACATTACTTAATGAATCAATCTTTTTGATAAATTTTGGGTAGAAGTTGTTGATACAACAGTTTATGTTCTTAACTGGGTGCAACTTAGATCTCATAGCAAGATAACTCCTTAGGAATTATGGTATGGTGAGCCAGCTTCAGTGAAATACTTTAAAGTTTTTGGAAGTAAGTGTTATATTAAATGGGATGAAGAAGGTCTAAATACCTTTGATTCAAAATGTGACAAGGGAGTGTTTCTTGGTTATTCAATTCACAACAAAGCATACAAATGTTATAACAACAGCTTAAAGAGAATTGTTGAATGTATCAATGTAAAAATGGATGAATAATGACATAAAGACAATTCTGATGATTGTGTGGTTGACTTGGAAAATTTATTTGAAAATACTTCTACAATTTCTTTTTTAATGGAATAACTTCTACAATGTAATGGCCCTTGCTGTAAAGGCCACTAAAAACCACTGCTGATCTGTAGCAATTCCTTAAATACTTGGCTAGCAACCGTTAATTGGGTGATGATGTAATGTCTTAAAGTTGTAGCAACAGATTCACCTCATGTGATTGATGCAACAATTGCAATGAAGTACAATAAAAAATAACAGTATCATAACATTCAGGAAATCTGAAAATCCTTGCCTCTGTTGTTGACACCTATATGAAGCACTGCTGGCAATCCTGCAGCCCGAAATATATACCTCTGCACCCTGCTGACAGCCTCCTGGTACAGGCCGTACAGTACGGCACCTGTACTGAGGAAAAAACTCAATGATGGCAGCTGAAATTACTCCAAACAGGGATGCCTAGGGATGTTTGGTAGTCCCTTAAAAACATTTAATGCAACTCTGAGCCGTTTGTGAGATAAAAACAATTTTTGTGACCCAAGCCCTAGTACGGCTCTGATATGTACGGCCCTGTTATAAAATAATCTGCTGGGTATTGGAGGCCGAAAATGGTATGATCTAGAATGCCTAGGGTAAATATATAACCCCTCCAAAGCATAAGTTCAAACTCCCAAGCAATATGGAGTTATGAGTAAAAATGTGAGTCCAGGCCCTGGTACGGACTGATCAGAAATTCGCACTAAATGACCTCCGAATTTTGCCAAACTGATTCTGTACTGTGATGAAAAATTTCCAAGCCTTCTACGAACAGTTCCAAATCCTCCTAATCAATTCTCTGAATAATTCACCATTAAATGGCTGAATACCATCTCCAATGAGCAACCCTTCAGAAGATATCTCACTTCCTTAGTTATGCAAATCCAAGGGAGTTTTCGTTCCCAAAGACCTAATGGAAATTTGCAGACCAACGACCGCAAATTGCTCTAATATAATAAGAAGCAGAATCCACAAAATCCCTTGTTCAAATGGGTGCCTCTTGCCCTCTATTTATTCACCTTTTTAAGAAGTCACTAGGAGCTTCTAGAAACATCTTTTATAAAATCTTATTATAATGCACTTTATTATTAAATAACTTTATAAAATTAAATTAATAACTTTATAAAATTAAAAGTGCAATCTCAATTCGAAATTAGAACATGGAGGCCCCACTTACTGGATGTAGACTCAATTATAACTCTCCGAGAGCAATATGCAATCATCTGGCAACAGGATGATTCTCTCTCCGAAATCATTTGCCTATGAGAGTCAATGATAGGCAAATCTACTGTAGGAATCATGTCACTAGAAAGGGGACATGACAGTCCGCCCTTCCTGAAATTGCTTGCCCTCAAGCAATCTCAAGGCTAGATGTTGCAAAATTGTTTCATTTTCCTAAGTGGCATCTTCAATTGGAAGATCCCTCCATATAACCAAATATTCTCTGATCACTCTTCTGCGGAGCTGCTTTTCCCTACTATCCAAAATGAATTCCGGCACTAAGATCAATTTCCCTTCATCATCCAAGGGAGGTAATACCGTAGAAGGTACTACATTTTGTCCCAACACCTTTTTAAGCCGCGACACATGGAACACATTGTACACTTTGCTATCTGCTGGAAGCTCAAGCTCATAAGACAATTCCCCTATCCGCCTAGTGATCCTGAAAGGCCCATAATACCTAGGCTTAAGCTTCTCTGATCCACTCTTCTTAAGAGTAGATTGTCGAAATGGTTGAAGCATGAGGTAAACCATGTCACCAACTTCAAAGCTCCTCTCTGTCCTTTTTTGATCTGCATACTGCTTATACTGATTCTGTGCCCTGGCTATGTTATCTCAGAGAGCATCAATAATGTCCTTACTCTCTTGAATCAAATTCCCAGCACGTGGAACCCTAACATCACCCATCAGCAAATCAATAAAGCTCGGTGCATCATACCCATATAAAGCTCGGAAAGGTGTCATCTGAATAGACATGTGAAAGGTGGTATTATAACAATATTCACACAAATAAATCCATCTCACCCATGCCTTCTGCTGATCAGCCATGTAATTTCTCAAGTAGCCTTCTACCCACTTGTTCACTATTTCCGTCTGTCCATCAGTCTGCGGTTGATAACTAGTATTGGGTGTAAGCTCAGTGCCACATAATCGGAACACCTCCTGCCAAAAATGACTCAAGAATCTACTATCTCTGTCGGTCACAATATTTCGGGGTATCCCATGTAACTTGAAAATCTCTCTAAAGAATACCTCAGCTACCTGTATAGCTGTGTGAGTAGTAGTGATGGGAAAGGAGTGTGCATACTTCGTCAATCTATCCACCACCACATAAATGCAATCATGACCTTGGGCCTTGGGCAAGCTTGTAATGAAGTCCATGGATATGCATTCCCATTTTTGATCTGGAATGGGAAGTGGCTGTAGGAGTCCTACTGGGAAGGTGTGCTCTTGTCTATTCTGCTGACAAACATGACACTCACGAACATATTGCAATACATCTGTCTTGAGTCCTTTCCATGCGAATCGTTCTCGCACCTGTCTGTATGTTTTAAAGTACCCAGGATGACCAGCTATAGGTGAATCATGAAGAGCCCTCATAATAGACCGCTTCACCTTCGATCCTGGGACTAAAAATATCCTGTTCTTGTAAATAATCAATTCTTCCGCAAGTGTATACCTGGTATCAACAATTGTCCCATCAACTATCCCAGATGCCCAGGAGTCTTTAGCATACTCTGCAACAATCAAATGCTTCCAATCCTCAGAGATCTCAACCATTGCACTGAGATGTGGCCTACGTGACAAGGCATCTACTACCACATTCTGAGTCCCTCTCACGTATGATATATCAAAGTCGTAAGCCTGCAGCTTACTCACCCATTTCTGCTGTCTATCATTGAGATCTCTCTGACCAAGGAAATGTCTCAAACTGTTGTGGTTAGTTTTTATACAAAACTTACCACCTACTAGATACTGCCTGAATTTAGCCAATGCATGCATAATGGCTAACATTTCCTTATTGTAAATGCTGAATGACCTTTCTGGCCCACAGAGTTTCCTGCTCTCATATGGAATAGGGTGTTTGTCTTGCATCAAAACAGCCCCAATACCATCTCCTGATGGGTCATACTGAAGCTCAAATGGCTTCGAGAAATCGGGCAATGCTAATACCGGACATGAAGTCATAATCTCTTTAAATCTATCAAAACAAGCCTGTGCCTTCGATGTCCAAACAAAGGCTCCCTTCTTCAGCAAATCTGTCATAGGAGCCGCATGTTGTGAATATCCACAAACAAATCTGCGATAGAAGCCACATAAACCTAGGAATCCTCTCAGCTGGGTCAGGTTCTCAGTAATAGGCCACTCTACTATAGCATGGATCTTATCAGGATCCATCTGTACTCCTTCTCTACTGATAATATGACCCAAGTATAATAACTCGGTCATACCCAAATCACATTTGGACTCTTTGGCATACAAGGACTCTGCTTGCAAGGTATTCAATACTGTCTCTAAATGCTCCATATGCTCATGCCATGTCCGACTGTATACCAAGATATCATCAAAGAAAACCAACACAAACTTCCTCAACTGATGATGGAAGACCTTATTCATGGTGGACTGAAAAGTAGCTAGTGCATTGGTCAACCCGAATGGCATGACCATGAACTCAAAGTGCCCACAATGACATCTGAATGCAGTCTTCTCTATGTCCTGTTCTTTGACTCTAATCTGGTGGTAACTTGATCTCAAATCAATCTTACTGAAGTAACATGCCCCGTGTAGCTCATCTATCAACTCATCAATCCGCGGAATGGGATATCTATTCTTAATAGTCTTCTTATTTAGCACCCTGTAATCTATGCACATCCGCAGTGAACCATCCTTCTTCTTTACCAGGACTACCGAGGAAGCAAAAGGAGATTTGCTAGGTCTAATGTGCCCCATTGCAAGAAGCTCCTTGATGGTTTTCTCTATTTCATCCTTGAGCCTCTTAGGATGCCTGTATGGAGTAATCATAACTGGTTTAGCACCCTCTTCTAGCTCAATGATGTGCTCAATCCCTCTATCAGGTGGTGTACCAGGTGGAATATCGCTGAATACCTTGTCATACTTCTTTCTCAATATTTGGATGTCTGGGTGATATTCTGTCTTTTGCTGTTCCTCCTTTGTGGGCATGAGAGTACACATGGCTGCCCATTCAATATCATTATGCCTCACCAATCTTTCCAATCGCCTGAGAGAAATGGTTCGGATGTCACTATTCCTGATAGCTCTCAACACATGTTGCTTCCCATCAACCTCAAACTTGATCTCCATGTCTTTAAGTCTGAAAGTGACCTCACCCAATAAACGCAACCATGTCATTCCCAAAACGATATCCAAGTCACCCATATTGACCACATGGTAATCTGCTTTGAACTCATAATTATTCAGGCGTAAAGGCATGTCTCTAACCATCTTGTTACACTTAAGAGTGTAACCATCAACAACCTGTACTCGGAGACCCTCAAACTCCTCCGTCTTAATACCACGGCGCTCAACCAAACGTGCATCAATGAAGTTGTGCGTAGCACCTGTATCAACCAATGTGATCACCTTCTGTCCTGCTAGAACACCACATAACCTAAAGGATCCCTCCTGTTGAATACTAGACAAACGTACCTGCTGTAAATGTAACTCAGGTTCCTCTTTTTGTTCTGAATCCTCTGTCTCTCCCTCAGGCTCTATATCACTGTGATCATCCTCATGTGCTGTATTGTCAGAGTCAGATCCTTCATAATATGCCCACATAATTCTATTGGCCTTTCCCTTAGGTCTCAAAGGATAATCATGGTCCCTATCATATGGGCCTTTGCAATAGATGCATAACTTCTTCCTGCGCAAGTCGTTCAGTGCCTCTGCATCCAATGGTGTAGTGGATTTTCCTTTGGTATCAACGCTCTTCCCTTTATTCTTATCAAACTTCTTATTATCTCTAAAAAAAGTAGTATTCCTGGAAATGAACCTGCTAGACGGTGCTGTAAGTTCCATACTTCGTGCTTTCCTCATAGCCTCCTGTAGTGTCGGTGGGTCAAATGCCTTAATCCAACCCTTGAGGGGTTCAGACAATCCTTCTGTGAACAAGATAACCAACCGCCTTTCAGACACATCCTGTACCATAAGTGACAACCTCTGAAATTCACTAATATAAACCTCCAAACTGCCTGACTGTCTTAATTGTGTGAGGTCACGAAAATAGATCTCTGGATCCTTCCTATCAAAACGCTCAACCAATCTATCCACAAAGTGTTGGTAAGATGTCACCTGGTTGTGCTGCAAAATAACCATCCCGTGTGACCACCAATCATGAGTTGCGCCCTCCAAATGCAAGGTGGCGTACCTGATGGCATCTATCTCAGACATAGGCCTCAATGCTAGGAAAGTATCCAACTTATGAATCCATGCTTGTGCTATCATTTGACCACTACCATCGAAAGATGGTAAAGTGAGTTTGCCAGCAGCTCGTTGCAACTCACTATCATGACCTCCTCTAGGTCTCCTGTTCTGACGGCTACTCCTCATATGCTCTCTCCTCTGGTTCAGGTAGCGATCAAAGTTCAGTAGCTCACGCACATGCGCTGGTAATGCCTGCCATTCTGCAGTAGCAGTTCTGAGATCATCCTGAAAATCCTCTGGCAAGTCATCTTCTCCTATCTCCTGAGCCTCATCCCTTAAGAAAGTGGGACGAGTAGGCCTATTTGCTGTCCATGATCTGCGCCTAGGAGCACCCTATGAGCCTGCCACACTACTATTATCATGATCAGGTGTACCTCTACCATGTTCCTGAATCCTGGGCTGAACAACTCTCTCCATTATGGTAGTCAATGCTTGTAGTGACTGGGCTATTTCTTGCTGTCCGGTAGTCATGATTTTGTAAAATTCTCTGGTCTCATCGTCATCAATTCTGGGAAATCTAGGTGGACTCTGTGACTGTCTCTCACCCATATCTCTAAATTTCTGTTCGCCCTTGAGTGTTGCTCTTCTGCGTATATAGTACCTGGGATAAGGTTGCATAAAATGTTTCACCCAACAGGATGGCAAGAACACTGCTCTGATACCACTGTAATGGCCCTTGCTGTAAAGGCCACTAAAAACCACTACTGATCTGTAGCAATTCCTTAAATACTTGGCTAGCAACCGTTAATTGGGTGATGATGTAATGTCTTAAAGTTGTAGCAAACAGGTTCACCTCATGTGATTGATGTAACAATTGCAATGAAGTACAATAAAAAATAACAGTATAATAACATTCAGGAAATCTGAAAATCCTTGCCTCTGTTGTTGACACCTATATGAAGCACTGCTGGCAATCCTGCAGCTCGAAATATATACCTCTGCACCCTGTTGACAGCCTCCTGGTACAGGCCGTATAGTATGGCACCTGTACTGAGAAAAAAACTCAATGATGGCAGCCGAAATTACTCCAAACAGGGACGCCTAGGGATGTTTGGTAGTCCCTTAAAAACATTTAATGCAACTCTGAGCCGTTTGTGAGATAAAACAATTTTTGTGACCCAAGCCCTAGTACGGCTCTGATATGTACGGCCCTGTTATAAAATAATCTTCTGGGTATTGGAGGTCGAAAATGGTATGATCTGGAATGCCTAGGGTAAATATATAACCCCTCCAAAGCATAAATTCAAACTCCCAAGCAATATGGAGTTATGAGTAAAAATGTGAGTCCAGGCCTTGGTACGGACTGATCAGAAATTCACACTAAATGACCTCCAAATTTTGCCAAACTGATTCTGTGCTGTGATGAAGAATTTCCAAGCCTTCTATGAACAGTTCCAAATCCTCCTAATCAATTCTCAGAATAATTCACCATGAAATGGCTGAATACCATCTCCAATGGGAAACCCTTCAGAAGATATCTCACTTCCTCAGTTATGCAGATCCAAGGGATTTTTCGTTCCCAAAGACCTAATGGAAATTTGCAGACCAACGACCGCAAATTGCTCTAATATAATAAGAAGTAGAATCCACTAAATCCCTTGTTCAAATGGGTGCCTCTTGCCCTCTATTTATTCACCTTTTTAAGAAGTCACTAGGAGCTTCTAGAAACATCTTTTATAAAATCTTATTATAATGCACTTTATTATTAAATAACTTTATAAAATTAAATTAATAACTTTATAAAATTAAAAGTACAATCTCAATTCGAAATTAGAACATGTAGGCCCCACTTACTAGATGTAGACTCAATTATAACTCTCCGAGAGCAATATGCAATCATCTGGCAACAGGATGACTCTCTCTCCGAAATCATTTGCCTATGAGAGTCAATGATAGGCAAATCTACTGTAGGAATCATGTCACTAGAAAGGGGACATGACATACAACAAATAATTCTAATGAGGATGTTGAAGTGTGTTTGGAAAATACTAGTGAAATTTCCTTTGAAAACATTGGTGGAAACAATCCAACTAACAACCCATCTAAGTTTGTGAAACAAAATCATCGTGAACAACAGATTATTGGTAATAAAGATGATGGAATTTAGACTAGGAAAAAGGTTGTCAAAAATTATAATGTGGAAGCACATTTTGAGGAAGCATATTTGTCCTTAATCCCTAAAATAGAGCCTAAAACTAATAAAGCGGCAAGTGTTGATGTTGGATTAGTGCAATGAAACAGGAGTTAGCACATATTGAAAAAAACAAACTTTGGAATTGGCTGCATGACCGTCTGATAAAAATGTAATTGGTGCTAAATGGGTGTTTAAAAATAAACTTAATGAAAATGGTCTAATTGTTTGAAATAAAGCTTGAGTAGTCTGTAAAGGCTATGCACAGATTGAAGGTGTAGCTTTCAAGGAAACATTCGCTCTGGTAGCCAGGCTAGAAGCCATTCGTATGTTTCTAGCATTTTCAGTGTATAAAAACTTAAAATTTTGGCAAATGGATGTGCAGTCAACCTTTCTGAATGGTTATTGAAGAGGAGGTTTATATGGAACAACTTGAGGGTTTCGTTTTTGAAGGAAAGGAAGATTAGGTATGCAGACTTAAAAAAGGCATTATATGGCCTTAAACAGGCACCTAGGGCTTGGTATTCCGTGCTTGATCAACATTTTCTTCAGCACGGTTTTCACAGAGGTAATGCAGGTAGTAACATGTATTTCAAGTCTTTTGATAATTTGATCTTTGTTGTGGTTATATATGTTGATGAATTCATTTTTGGGGGTAATGATAAAATATGTCAGGATTTTACTAATTAAATGCAATCAGTCTTAGTGATGCAAATCCTAGTTAGCAGAACTATCCTACTTCCTTTGTTTTCAAGTTTCTCAGTTGAGTGATGACAATTTTTTATCTTAAACTAAATATACAAAAGAAATGCTTGAAAAGTTTCAAATGGATTATGCAAACCTGTCAGTACTCCAATGGTTACATGATGTAAGCTTAATAAGGATGATGACTCTCCTGCAACAGATCAGACTCAATATAGATCAATGATTGGCAGCTTACTTCATCTCACAATGTCCAGACCAGATATTATGCAGGCAGTATGTATGTTTGCGAGATTTCAGGCCTTTCCTAAAGTCTCCCATCTTAATGCACTGAAACGTATTTTCAAATATTTGCAGAGTACTCTTGAGTTTGGTTTATGGTATTCAAGTGATGACAAGCTTTCACTTGTTACATACACAGATGCTAACTATGCAGGTTGTTTGGAGGACAAGCATAGCACCAGTGGGGGAGCTTTCTTTTTGGCAACATATTAGTTGTATGGTTAAGCAAGAAACAAGAACCAGTTACTCTTTCCTCTTCATAGTCTGACTATATTACTGGAGTTGTATGTTGTACACAGGTTTTGTGGATGAAACAAACTCTTTTGGATTTAAAGGTTAACTTTGATGGACCCATTCTTATTTACTATGATAACACTAATGCGATTAATATCTCTAAAAATCCTGTTTTACACTCGCACACTAAACATATTTCTATAGGATTTCATTTCTTGAAATAATGGGTTGCAGATGGTGAAGTTTCTCTGGAATATGTTCAAACTAAACAACAGTTGGCTGATATCTTCACTATGCCTCTTCCTGCAGCTACCTTTGAATGTCTTTTCAAGAAAAGCTTGGAATTTTGTCTTTGCCACATCAAATTCATGGAGGAGGGCTTGAACTGAGGGGGGTTATTCATTGTTTTATTTAACACCCCATGTCCCCTTGTCATTGATGTCAAAGGGGGAGACGGAATAACAAGTTGGTTTGGTTTTGGTTTTTCAGTTTGCTATTTGATGTTGTGTTTCTGGGTTCAATTGCAGATTGGTGGTATTTGATGTTGTGTTTTAGGGTTGATTTGCAGATTGATGGTATGTTTTGGTTATAGGTCAGATCAAGACAGTTATGGTATTTTGCTATCAATGACAGGGGAAGATTGTTGGCAGTGTCATTGATGTCAAATAAAGGTTTATACACAGAATGAAAATAAAAACATAAAACTATGTTAATCTGATATTTCAATTACAGACTATGGTTTCCTTATTTGTGAGAAGAATGGTTGTTTTGTGATTACATGAATACAGTTATATTTTAGAGGGCTTATACAGACATACGATTCATCTTATCATGTCTGTTACACAACACAACAAGTATACAATGTATTTTGAGTAACATATGTTCGTACCTTTTTGTTTAGTAGCAATCAAGTCTCTGTATTTAGAGGTCTTCTATAGACGTCAGGATGAGATGCATATCTTTCATCAGATATTTGATGGAGTATGAGCTGTGATTGGGGAATTGCCGTGTGTGATCACTGGTCCAATCACAGTTGCAAAATAGAAAAAGTTATTTTCTTGGGACTTCAAAACTTTTATTCCCGCCATTTCCTTGATGTTGGAGAAAACATTTAGGCTTCTCTCGACGGTAATCAACTAATCGACACTTAAGAATATGGCTGGTTCAGCAGTTTGAGATAACTCAGATGCTTATTTGGTGGTGATTGTCTTATAAAATTCTTTTAACTTATCTTTGTCATTTGAGAACAGGTGTCAACAAGAATTTCTATTCAAACCACAGTTGATTATCGTTCTTCATATGTAAGTGACATGTTTTATAATAGTGTGCGGTAAACTTTATTTGGTAATAGTTGGGTTTGATAAATTTAATGTGAAGATATATCGTTGTCACCATTAGAATAGCCGGCTCTGTGCTAAATTTGTTAATTTCGAAGATTTATGTGCATGTGTTAAAAATTGATGTTAATTAACAAATAGAACTGCCGGTAACTGGAACACTTGGCAGTTGGTGATATTACTGGAAAACTATTGACCAGTTGGAAAAAAATGAAACTTCTTTTCATATATGTCTCTCTGTCAAATGGAAAGGGTGTGTGAGAAAAAAAAAGTCAGTTGCGGTATTGATAATATATGTATTAAAAGATTGATCTGTTGGTGACACATAAGTGCAGAGCAATTAATTCATTGTCCTTAAATTTTCACAGTATGTATCATAGGAATCTGATTTGATGACAATGAGCAAAGCTTTAGCAATTCAGTCAGAGGGAATGTTCATAGATGATCTCATTCTGTAGAAACAAAAGTTCAATACTGGGTTGGCTTTTGAAAGAAAATATAGTTCAATCTATCTATATCTTCAAGGCAATCGTAACAGGTATAATAAATTGGACATGAATCTGTAATGCATGCTATTGTGTACTGTTTTATTGAAATTATCCTTAAATCAAGTTTGTTTCACAGAGGACAGATCTTATTAACAGTAGACAAATTACATATCAGATTATACATGTTGAAGTTGAATACAGTTTTACAGAAAAATCTTTAATGTTTCTTTTGACAAACTTGAAGGTCTATTCAACATATATTTCTGGTTTAACAAGCATGATAAGTTGCAGATTCACTGGAATATGTGATATTCAATTTGGTGCTTTTTGAAGTGTATCTCCACTGGAATTTCCATCTGTTTGAATTCAGATCAAGAGCTTTGTTATACTAGAAATCTTTGTAGTCATAGTTGATAATCATTTCATTATACCAAAACTTTACCAAGTTGATAATTGAGTGGGTTGGAGCCCTGAACATTATAGAGTTGGTGCTCATATAAGGCTGTTGAATTAAGGTTCAGATTGCATAAGTTGGTGCTTATGTTGTAGAAGAGTTGATGCTCTTAGGAATTGAGGGATTTGTTGACTCCTTAGGGTTGAAGCCCTTAAAGTTGTAATTGGACATAAGGTTTTGTGAGACTGGATTAGGAAAGTAGCTCCTAGCAGTTTATATCTTGGTGGTTTTCTCCTGCATTGGGTTTCATGTCACATTTTGTGCATTGCTCTTTTGATGTTGGTCTTATGTTTAATGAGATGCTCATGAAAATATATCAGATAGAAAATTAAATTGGGTTACAGATTATGGTACACTCCTAATTCACTCCCCTTTTAGTCATGTAATTGTGGTATATATGGGTTCATGTCATCCTTGAGGTCTCAAGAGAGGAATGGAGAGTGTAATACTGCAAGCTCCTCATTGATAATATTCCACAATTGAATATATACAATAGGGATGAAAGGCTTTATTTATAAAGATTACAAGATGATGTTCTAAATGAAACAACTGGGAACAAAAGGTAGAATTAGAAACTAACTAAACTAGCTAAGGTAGCCAGTATAGAAACATTACATTATTTGTAACACTGTCCCTTAATGCTCATCGTTCAAAGTACCCTTCAAAATATATAGAAAGTTGCCCCCTTTTCTTCAGAATACTTTGCAACATGAGTTTTCTGTTGATACCCTCCCATTCTACAAAACTTTGGATATGACCTGTTGAGTTTTGCCTAGAATTAAAGATAAATGGCAATAAGGAAGAATAGAAGCAGGTACAAGAGACATAGGATATTATCTCGAAAAAACCTTTCCACTTGAAGGGAAAAACCCAGCCACACAACCGAAATATCATTTTTATTGATAATAAAATGTCCAAGTACAATGCTTTTACTTGATACAAATTGTTGTGTATACACACAAAGTAATCACACATATATATAGAATTCAAACCAAAAGGTCTCTTTAATTTCCATGAACAAGTCTCTTCATATTTCCAAATGCAAGCCTCTTTGCATGACACGTCTCTACATATAATATTATTTCGAATATTATCATATATAACTTATTCAGCTGAAGATGACCATAACGGTCATATTTCTATTTCATAAAATCAGAGAGAAAATTCTCTATCACAGCTATAATCTTCAACTCTCCCTCTTAGCAAGAGAGAGATCTTTAGTATGGCATGCACACATAGCTGCAACCAAAGATGTCAATATCACATAGATTCTTATAATCACATGTTATCTCAACATAACATAATTTCATCAAAAGCACATAAATTATAGTTATGGAATCACACATGACTTCCACTATTCCTACTCACAGAGGGTGGTCCACCATACCTACTCGCAAAGGGTGGAACAAGGGCTTTCACCCCAGACTGAATTTCCACCATGCCTCATGACAGAGTGTGGATCCAGCATACCTACTCGTAGAGAGTGGAACGAGGGCTTTCACCTTAGACTTCTTCCCGAGAAGAATGCATTTCCACTATGCCTCATCGTAGAGGGTGGATCCACCATACCTACTGGCAGAGAGTGGAACAAGGGATTTCATGTTCAACTTCTCTCGTAGAGAATAACTCTTTAGCAACATGTGTAGAAATGATTGAAATTCTCTCTCAACAGTGACTCCCTCTCAACAAGGGCAGCTTTGATCATCACAATAGGATAATTGATGCAACCTCCCTTTGAAGCTGAAACATCTCCTTCTTAATATGTATCAAAGTAACATCTTCATCTCATTGCTTCTTGTTGCATCTTGCAATCAAGAGAGATACTAAGAACTCATAAAATCAATTATAATAGAGATCAATGTTAAGAGCATACACTATTCCCAGTGATATAACAAGAGTTCGTAATCGATATTTAAAGATAGAATGCGTACATCTTTGTAGTCCAATCTTCCTCGGGAATGATCTCAGCCTACCAAAAGATGATTCCTTCATCTAGCTATTGAATTTTTTAATATCACAGTTCTTGCTAATACTAAAGTCTTTGTTAATATATGTAGGTTTGGTCAGATACAGGGATCACATCAATGCCATACATGCATACATATACTTGCACATAATTCTTGTGCTAAATCCGAATTATTATACATATACCTTGGTAGAATCCTTGCAGCTAATCAAAACCATATATAAGTAAAGTCTACTGAAATCTGCACTTCCAGATTATCTCTTGGAGATCGAATAGATGATCTATTGTTAAATATCGATCAAGTGTTCTCAATATATTGTAATTGGATCGAGCATATAATCCATTATAGTATATATAGATCGAAGGTCTTAAATAGAATTTTATTAATGCTTAATCACAACTGATTAGTATCGGGTCTGTTAGATACTTCATAATGAACCTTTGTGTCTCTTCATGAGAAGACATATCATGAGCAGACATGTTCGCTCATGACATGTTCCTAATGGCATTATAAATATAGACCAAAACAAAAGAGACGAGTATCAAAATTGATAAATGCTCTGCCGTATTTGGAGTTCTGAAATTATGCTTTGATATTCAGTATTTGTTAATACTGAATCTATTTCACGTAATGGACAGTGCCACTACATATGGATCCTTCAAAAATAACAGTCTTCAATGCTTCCAATCTCAAAGACTCTCTGAAAACTGATTTACAAATTCTATGATTCTCAGAATTAGCACATACTCTTCCTCGGCAACAATTCAAAAAGTTGAAGCACAACAAAAAAAACCAGTCTGAACACTTCTACCTAGAGCAATAATTATACCAAACTCACAAAATTCTGTGTAATGTCCCCTTTTAGGGTTA
The DNA here is from genome assembly GCA_028749045.1 of Cupressus sempervirens. Classification (NCBI taxonomy): domain Eukaryota; kingdom Viridiplantae; phylum Streptophyta; class Pinopsida; order Cupressales; family Cupressaceae; genus Cupressus; species Cupressus sempervirens. The sequence goes on along the minus strand of CM053792.1, from coordinate 167,250,375 downwards.
GTCATGCAATTGAGTCATTTAATGTTATAGGCTTCTTCAAGACCTAAGTTTATGATTAGAAAGTAATTGTCTTCTAACATACCAAATGTTCTAATCATTTAATTTGTGAATCAAAGAGTACAGATGTTAATCAAGTTGCCTAGATACCATTTGAGGACTCCCTCAAAGTTTACAGGTTTAAGCCTGTTTCATGAAGATTTACGGATTGCTGACCCCTACCCTCTATTGGGTAAAACCTTAGATTGGATTTATACAAGCTCCTCCTTGACAACATAGTACACTTCTTACTAGAGATTAAATAGCAATACATCAACAATTATATGTAATGATAATCATGGAAACGAAGTTTGTTCTTAATAATAATGTTATTATTTGAATTTAGGATCTGAAGGTATAGATGTTATCCAAGTTGCGTAGACACCAAATGTGCAAATGGATTCCCCCAAAGTTTATAGGTCCAAGTACATGTCCCAAAGGATCATGGGTCACTGACCCCTACCCTATCTTGGGACAAAAGATCCAATTGCTGGGACTTAGGCAAGCCCTTCCTTGGTAACATTGTCTGCTTCTGATCACAAATCAAATAGTAATAATATATACGCATAATAATAAGTTACTTCCATTATTGATAATAATAAAATATTATTCCATCTCTGATGAGAATTTAATTATAGTAATATATATTCATTTAATTACTTTAGTATGGTGAATATATACCTACATTGGATTAGTATAACATGAACCTATACTCAGAAATATTTGTAAGACATAACCTTGGTGCTTGGGTAGTTACACCCCTAACACTGAGAGCCTATTTATTCTAATGATTTCCCAATGTTAAGGGGCGGCATTATTACTATGCCCGTGTAATTGTTTACTAAGGTGGCGATTTTGTTAAATAAATTAGAATGTGATGTTTACGGAGGATGGATATTTGAATTCCATGTCTTATAATGTACTCGCCAACCTTGTAAGCAATAGGGAAAGATATTGTTAATAGAGTGTTCTGGTTGTTATGAAATACTGATGGGTTGGACCAATGGGTTCCCCCTTTAATTTAATTCTCCTTTGTTTTTCCCCCGAATGGTGGTGGTGTGTGTGACTTTCCCATTGTCTCTTCCTATTCATTGGGCTCCAGTTTTGATCCCCTCCTTCATATTCTTTTCTTATGCCGAGGTAAATCCATGTAGATTCCAGTTAGTAGTTGCCCTTATTATTGGGACTGCCCTTAGATCTTTCTCTTATTTTCTTTCGTCTATCATTTACCTGTTTGGGTTGTGGGGTTTATCCCTTTCGTCCTTGTGTTTCTCTATAATTTTCTTTTTATCCTGTTCGATACCCTTTTAACATTAGTCATTGTCTATTTAAATGTCATCAGTAATTTCTTCAAGGGATGCGACCCTGATGTGTGGGTCCCACCGTACTTCCCTCTATTATATATGAAACAATATGGCTTCTTTAATTAATATGGATTGTTTATTATGAATTGATATTAGTTTATTTATTTATTTACAATATAAATTGTTGATTTATTTATTAATATGAATAAATTAGTTTGTTTAGTAGGACTACTTTATAATAAATCGATTGATAATATTTAATTTGTTTAATTCAATATTAACATTGTTAGATATAGACTTATCAATCAGTTAGCCATTCTATATTATAGGAAGATTATATATTAAATTTAATTACTAGAGGAGATGTTACATTCTGTGAATACAACCAAAAAAATATAAATAAATCTAGGATTAACAACAAACTAGAATAAATCATTTTAAGCTCAGACAAAGACTCCTCCATATTTCTGAATATATCATTACCTGAGAAAGATCTCACATAAAGGTTTATGAATCCCAATGGACACTATTGAAGAACCGACTCATATGAATTATTAAAAATTGTGTACCTTCATTCTTTAAGGTCAAGAATGTGTCTTAGTTAACAAATGACACACCTTTGGATGAAAATTAGTCATCCATAGAAACTGAAATTGGCACATTTCCAGAAGCTTAACTTTGTTTGGGCACACTAATTTGGTGTGACTCTTACTTATCTAAAGCATATATATTTTAAAACTTTACTGATTATCAGCTACATCTACAACTACTGAAAAGAACATTATATAATATAGTCCATGAGAAAGAAAATGGTAGAAAACTGCTTATGAAAAGTAAATGTCTGTTACACATCAACTAAATCATGAGTATGAACTTATATGGACCAAGATTAGGGAATTTTGCACGACACCTATCGATTGCTAGTATGGGGGCTTCCAACAACAATCATGGTAATATTGTATAAAATTCATCTCTACGTTTATAGTCACTATTTCTCAAATACACACACAATTTGAAGCATAACAAAATGCTAACATGCATGTCTTTTAAGATGAAAAATAATTGTCTTTATTCCTACGTTGGTGCTGGTTTGTGCTAGGTTGCTTTTATGCAGCCTCATTCACTCCTGGTTTAGCTTTAAATGATGAACTGGATGTTGTATTGAGAAGTTAGAACTAAGTAAAATTGGCATTAAATAAGAGTTGAAAACCTGGCAAGTGATACAGTAGAAATAGTTAGTAACTTGTTCAGTTCTAGCATTGACCTGTACACTTTGGTATTTTGGTTGTTATGCAGGTCAGTGTGTCTTTATTGATGCTGAACATGCTCTAGATCAATCACTTGCAGAAGCTGTGGGTGTAAAGTCACAGAATCTACTTTTTTCTCAGCCTAATAGTGGCGAACAAGCTCTCAATCTAATTGATAAATTCATTCGCAGTGGTTGTGTGGATGTTATTGTGATAGACAGTGTAACTACAATTCCCTGTCCACATTGTTATTTAGTCTTTTAAAATAAACTCTAGCTAAATAGAAAGTTTACTGAAATGTTATTGTCTTCTTTGATTTTTTTATCTATTCTTGTTTGCTAATTAAAAACTTTATGAAAATCAAAGTCTAGGTATAAAGGCTGTTTTTGATGCATTTTTATTGTAAGTAGCTGTAGTTCGACTTTGAGACATAATTATCTGACATTTTCTTAATAGTGTTGGCTAGCATACATGACAAAAGGTTCCCATCAAAGTCAATACAACCATGCAAAAGACAACTTACATTCAATTTGATATACTATGGTGATGGAAGCCCCTTTGTCTTAATGGAAATTCGAGTTGCTTTAGGATATAATTCTGAAATGAAGGATGCACTGTGAATGTCTTTCAATGCAAATTATGGGTCCATAAATTTTGTAATTGTCTTATAGCATTGAAATACAGTGAGGCAAATCTAAAGCTAATATTGAACCGTTGTGGCTAACCTTTTTTTCCCCTTATATTGGTAAGCTTTCAATTAGTTTGCTCAAAGGTTGCACCTTCAAGCTCAATAAACTATTTCAAGCAATTCTCGACAAGTTCAGTGGTTTGGGGGTCCTAAAGTTTAGAGATAACATTTATAGAGTTCTCAATGAAAGCTTTGATTAATAGGTTGAATACATTAAAACTAATAGAAATACTAAAGTCTTAAGCATAGTTCAAAAACTTGGTAAAAAATCGACAGGCCTAAAATTTGACCGACTTGGAACTCTCAAAAACTTGGCAAATTTACTTAATATTAAAAAGCACAAATTTGTAGAATATTGTTAATATACATGCATATAACTGAATATACAGATGTCATAAATAGTTCTATCTTCATTTGTAGATTAAAAACAATTTCAACTCACATCAGTGTCATATCAATATGATTGTAAATTTATATATTAATATTTTACAAGTTTCATCTATGGAATACATGTCCCCGAAACAATTTTTAATTTTTGCTTTTTAAAAGCCAAAGTAAGGGCCAGGAAACTCCAGCTCACAGTTGGGTTGACGGAGCTAAGACAAATTAAGGCCTTTGAGACCTAATGATCCTTCATGGCGCATACTATTTTTTAAGTGCAGCCAAAAAAGTCTCTAATATCAATACATCCTCATCCAAATTTGCACAAATATGTCTGTAAATGATCTCATGGACTGATATTTTTGTCCTAGTTGAGCTTTTCCCAGACATGTGAGTTATTGGCAAGTTTTTCTGCTCCTTTTGAGCAAGAACTTGCCAAAAATTTGTCAGTTAATGTTTTGGTGAGTTACTAACTGAAATATGAGAACTTGTGAGTCCAGCAAGTACTTATCAAGTTTCTAATGTATGGTCTGAGTGACAATGATTCCTGTTTTGTCACTTGTCAGCCTTTTCAAAGGTTCTCCCTTTCCCACAAGATAAGAATTGATGAAGGGAGATAGATTGTAGCGTTTATGTTGGCATGGAGAGTGTTAATATTATAATTCTGTTGGATAAATTAAACTATATATATGAGATATAAAAATAATTTATAGCAAATATTATATATATGCAATAATTAAATTATGTTAAGAGTATATATAATATATATATGTATGCTATATATATGAGATCTATTATATATATGCTTAAGATTGTTATATAACCATTATAATACATTGAGAAAATATTATTTGTGATTTAACAATAACTAATGTGAGTTAATATTTTAACAAGAGACATGATGTCTCTACCAGAGACATGCCTCTTTATATCACATATATATTTATTAGAATGGTAACTTGAAACATATAAAAATTCTACAAGTGCTATTACAAGTTAAAGCATATTTGAAAACCTAAGAAATCTAACAGAGAGGATTTCCTCATTTGACCTTTCCTTTGACATCTACCCCTGCTATTCATGATTCTAGTTGGGAGGACTAGGGAAAGGATCAATAATCCTCATTTGTTCTTTTATTACAGAAAAACAGGTTTTGAAGGGACCTGAAACCCTATTTACAAAAGATGCATACATAAAATCAGATATACCCATATAAGTTCGAATCAATAAACCAAGACAAAACAAGCTACAAAAGAGGAAATAGAGATGGCAGCCAAAGGCTTGCACAAGACACAAAAGACAAGAAAACAACTAGAGACCAGAGAAGAGAAGCACCTGCTAAGCCAGGTTGATGCAGAGAGCACTGCAAGAAGTGTAGATGAACCCTTCACAACAAATCTGTCCTCAAAGGTTTCATTCAAAACCCCCCTTTTGTATTCCTCAGTTCTTCACAAGTCCAACTCTCTATCCATGAGTTCAAATGGATCACAAGGACTTCCCATGATATCCTACACATTCATCCAAAATGAGCAATTTTGGGTTTTGGGACCAAAATCCCTAAAATGGGGCAAACTTGAATTTTGACTTCAAACTCCAACCACAACCTAACCAACACCTCAGACACCTTTAAGATGACTAATATATCAGGAATCATCCACTGATTAGGCTCAAAAAGTCTCAAAATGCTCTTAACCCTTATCAAGCTAGTAGGCAGACCTAATACAATTACAATTCCCAAATTGGTTTTTAGACCTTAACTCTAAACACTTGTACACAACCGTAGGAAGTAATCTACTTTTTAGACACCCTTTACATTGTTCTTTGAGATTCCTTAATATTAGGATCTGACTCCCATCCTAAGTCTCCTAACCCCAACTATGTTGATTTAGCTTAATAGGGTTAGTTTCGTGCATTGACAAAGCAACCATGGCAAGATGAATTGGTCGACTGGTTCTAATTGTTGGGACATCTTCTACCATATCCCTTAACTCCAAAACAATAAAAAACTAGACCCCTCACTTGTTTTGAACTTCTGTAACAACATTTATAGTTGATTTGTACACAAGCACATTGAGATGTTGAGCCTAGGGCTTCTTAGTAAAATTAGGAAATGATGATTTTTGATGCTAGGCTTTTGGGGCCTTAAAGTACATTGTTTCTACTTTCTTTCCACAGAAGGCTGTGAAATTGCAACGGTGGAAAGGCAAGTGGAATGCATTTTTTTGAGAAAACCCTATGAAAGTGAGGGTTTGGTGACTATTTGTACAAAAACTCTTATAGCTTGCTTGGTTCTTCAGTCCTGGACTTCAAACCAAATGAAAATAGAAAATAAGACGCCACACTATCTCATCACGAGCATAGATCACACCTACCAATCCATGCATGTCCTTACAATGCACTGAAACATGAAATTTGCACCAAAAATCCGGGTTTCTTCATTCCAACTCCATCAAATTTTTTCACAAATCACCATTCTGATTTCCTTTGACCATCCAATTGCTATTTACACCTATTCCAATGGTTATAACTCCCTTTTGTTTTCAAAATGGGTGTTGGGTGGTAGTTTGCAATTTTGTTGAAAATTTGTCAATGTTGCATAATGCAACATTGACAACATTTTAGCAACTTTTACATGTGATTTGCATTTTGCCTTTATCTTTGTCCTAAAGACTTTCATGGGGATCCAACTCTACCAACCCATAAAAACATGAAATTTTCACCCTTCGACCATTGGTTTATGACTGTACCTAATTATCAAATGGCCTTACAAATGGGTTTAAAACTTGGATTAAAGGATCCTTATTACAATCAAAGTATTTTGACCTATCCCCTTCATTTAGGAAAGATGCCCCTACGCCATATGTCCTTAAGGGTCTCTATTACCTCAACTTTTAGTTGGCTCATGTTCAGAGCTGCTTTCTTTCAATCCTACAAGTCAAGAGAGGGCTTTTGGGCCTTTTTCTTATGGTTTGCCCCAGTCCTCTTACTGGGTCCAAACTCCCCTTGGCCTTCGACATTTTCAGCATCTAGGCCCACAACTGTATTCTCTTGTTGTACTTTGTTCAAATTATCCACCATAATCTTCATCGTTTGATTAGTGTTCTTTGTGATTTTGTGTCTATGAGACATGATAGTTTCGAGGGAAGCCTGAATGTTCTTGGCATCAGCTTCAATCATAGCAAGCCTAGCCCCATAACTTTCTTTTAGCTTCTCAATAGTCTTTAACTTTGTTTTGAGGTAGTCATCACCCGAGTTCTTTTCATTCTCTATCTTGAACAAAGTCATCTTGATGGCTAGTAGCAGTAAGATCCACCTCAACATTCTTTCCCGGCATTGAGGATTCCATGATCTCCATCTTGCTACTCAATGCTCTCTGTTTCACTTCTAGCTCCTTTAGCTGATGAAAAACCCGCTTGAAAATACTAAAAGAATCTAAAGCATTATCTCTAGTTGTCCCAAGAACATTAGGTAATTGCCCACACTCTGCTCCAAAGAGATCAACATTGAGGCTTTTGGAGGACTTAGCACCAACCTCTCTCTCATCTTGCTTGAAGTAGGTGAGGGGGACAAAATCTGATGACTAGGTCTAGGAGGGGGATGCACAACCACTTTAAGACTTTTCACAACCTTTTTGCCTTTGTCCTTAACTTTTTTTCTAATATTCTGGGGGGGGGGAGGAGGCAAACTTATTTGCATCCACAGTATTTGTACAAGTAGAATTCGAGTATACCACATTTTTCCTCTTATCCTTCCCTTTAGGCACGAGCCCTTTAACAATAGGCTTATGTTTAACCTCCCTCTTAGGTTTTTGGAGGGGGTAAACTCTTCCTCCTCAAAATTTGAGTAATCTTCATCTTCCAACTTTCCACTAGACTTACTCACACTAGTATCTTCCCCCTTTGAGACAAGAATGAAATTAGAGGGGGCAGGGAGAGCCCTAAAATGATTGTCAATCAAACAAGCGAATCCTCTTGCAAGACCATATACTTTTCTGGGTTCTTTGTATGGTCATTGATACTTCTAGTAAGGGAAGACAACACATAGTAGGGGAGAGAAACCCAAGTATGATGCCTAAAATGATTAACAACACAAAATGGTGGCCAAAGGACATCATAAAGCAACTATCGAGAGTAATATATTCCATGATTACCTTCGGAAACTACTGTTGATGTCAGTTTTTGGACCACTACATAACATATAGCGATTGAATACTTGATAGGGAATATCAAATACTCAATCCCTCTCTTGAAAAGTTAATACTCATGAGGATATGAGAATAACTCCAATGTTCCTTACACTTGTGGATACTAACTCAGTATATCGATGTGATTTGCTAGTAATCACGTAGGCGGGCTTACATTATTCATTCGAAGATATTTGGTGGTACTTCGCTTGCTTAACTTGTTCTTTTCTCCTTGATCACTTTCACTTTCAACTACTCCTACCACTAACTGCTTATTGCTCTACTACTACTCCTATGGATGGAGAAATTAGGAAATGGACGGGGATCTAACCAAATGAAAGCTTGCCAATGGCGCTACCTCCAATGCTGCAATGATTCTAAGGGATACTCTTAGGATTTTCACATTGACACCTATCTTCCAACCCAACTTGAAGTACAAGCGGAAAGATGATAAGCAAGTAGAACTTAGGAGCGATTGCACTAGATTACCACACAAGGCTTCCTAACAAGCTGCTAGGATGCTAGTGGTCTAGTATATAGGTCCCTATCAAACATTCACTAACATCACCATACAATTAGCCCTCTGCTTCTATTGTAACAACATGAAATGAAATCCTACTTTAATTTGAGAGATGAGAAGAACCACGCAATACACCAAAATGATCATGTATATCCACCATGCAAGCCACAACAATGAATAGAGAACAATTTTGATAGTATTTTGGCAACAGTTCTTCAACATAACTCCCTCACAAATGAGAGCAAAATGACCTTATATAGAGGCTCCAAATTACAATGAATGGCCGAGATTAAGAGGCAAAATCAAGGGCCAAGATTATATCTTACAAACCCTAATTAGGGTTACCATTATTCAACAAATTACATGAGGGCACCAACTTTGTGGGCCAATGAGAAAATTACAATAATTTGTCAACCAATGAGAACATAGGACACTTGGCATGATTTGATTGCATGCACATGAAAGTGCCACCTCATCAACCTTATCTTATAAATTTATTTAATCCTTGAGATAAGGTGAAGCTTTGGATGCTTGAGCTTGTCCTTAGAAACTTTCTTATGACCACTCGAACTTGCTTTTACTTGATGTCCTGACTCTGAAAGGATGAGGTCTTCATGCACTTGGGGTAGTCTTGCCTTGGCCTCGATGGCTTCCTTGGATATGAACTTCTTTGCAACTTGAGAGCCTTGCTTTTGGCCACTACCTTGAAATCAAACTTAACCTCCCCCATTATCCTTGCCTTCTTGGTCTTCCAACCTTCCCATTCGAATCTAACCAAGTTAGCTTGCACGAATAGCCAAGCCTTGCCTAGCCTCAAATATTTTAAAATCTCTTCTACTAATCCGCTCTTTCTTGAAATTTCGGGGCTTCTTGAATCTCAATCTTTAATCAAATTCACTCTTCACCCGATTTCATTTTTCACCAAAGCTCGCACTTCAACCTTTGTCGGCTTGCAATCAAATAGAAGGGCTAGGACCCCATGTGGAATTGCGTCTAGTTTTGCACTGCCCTAAGTTGTAATTCTAGATTTTCACTTATAATTCTAGCCCAATCAAATCTTCTTTTTCCTTTTTCAATTTCATCAATAAAGAAGTACATCTAGTTTCCGAATTGCATACCTTGTGAGACGCCCATGACTCAGTTGAGCAGCACAATGAGGTTGCCATACTCTGATTTGAAGTTTGATCGGGTGAACCTTGACGCCTTGGTGACTCCCTTCTTGCCTTCATGTACCCAGTCCTGTTTTAGATGCATGAAATAAGCTTCCTGGTTATCCTGAAATGACTTGGCTGCCTGGTCCATCATCACCACTATCATGCTCTTGTGCTGGGGAATGTTAAATGCTTCTTTAATCGCTTGTTCGCCAATGTTGGCCAACACCCTCTTCCCTTCATTAAGAATGATGGATTTACTGATCAGATCAAACCTGGATGCACACTCCATAACCAATTTTGGACAAGGCAATGTAGGAGGAAAAGCTGCTGCGTGTACAATTCCACTTCTGTATATCATCTTTGCCATGGGGGATTTTCCTTCTTTTAGTCTGTTCTTTATCTGTATCATGTTCACTGTACTGATATTGGTATCGGTAATTCGCCTCATTTTTGAGAAGATGGTGGTTTTGGGCATCATGTCCTCTTTGGCTTTCTTAGTATTTGTTCCCTTAGGGTTCTTGCTTGCACTAACATCTACCATCCTAAACACTTATTTCTGCCCTTTCGTTCTAAGTGATATGGACTACCTTATCGATCTCCAACTTCTTTCTATTGATGGATTCTTACTTATTTCTGCCTCGCCAACTCTTATCACTACACTTATCAATCTTCAATCTTCAACCTAGGGGTGAGACTACTACTTATTTCTGCATTTTCGTGCCTTAGGATGGACTACACTTATATCTCCCAACTTCAACCTAGGGTGGTCTAGCTTATTTCTACCTCTTCAAATGTCCTATCATGGATTCTACCATTATCAATCTCCAATCTTCAACCTAGGATGGGATGATAAAGTGGTGGATGATGAATGCAAGAAGAACCAAAAGAAACAAAACTAGACAAGAACAAAAGGGCGAAATCTGCTTAAGGATCACTTTCAACTCTAAATGATTTGAACTTGCCTTTACCAATGGCTGGGTCCTCTTTTGAATTTCGAATCAAACCTTAGAAAATGCAAGCCCCTTGCCAATATTGATGCTCTAGTTGAAGAAATCAGAATTCTGTCCACTTGAAATTGCTCATGCATGTGTCAAAAAATCAGATTTAATCACTTGTTTTCTTCACCAACCAAATTCGGCCCACCACTAGGAGAAAAAATCACAGCCTCTTAGAAGAAATCAGACCTTAATAATAAATCGTCTAAGGCCATAAAAATCAGATCTGCCCTAGGGAAGTCACCAAACATGGAAAATTTGGCCCTTGCAACAATTCGCTAAGCATGGAAAATGTTCTCCTCTGCAAATAAAAATTGGCAAGTTTGGAAGAAGGCTGCCCTAGCAAGGAAAATCGCCAAAAATGGAGTGCAGATCTGCCTTATAAGAATTGCCAAGAAAGAAGAGCTGCTCCTTGAAACAAATCGCCAAACATCAAAATCTGCCCTCTGCCAAAAAAAATCGTCCAAGCATGGAAGAGGAGTGATGGAGTGAATAAGGAGATAAGAGGGAGGAGATCCCTCTTATACCCAATTTACTTGCCTTCTCTAGCTGGCCGACTTGCACCTAGGAGAGAAAAGAAATATTAATTAGTGCACAATCTGGTCCCAATTAAATGATAAGCCAATTTTGACACAATGAAATTTGCATTTTTTAAATTGCCGGTTAGACCAAAATTGCAAAAATAAAATAAATAAAGCCTTGGAGACGCTAATGTTTTCATTTAATGACAATTTAGTAATTAATATATCATTAAAAATTGGATTTGGCAAGCCAAAATTGATTTTTTCAATTTTAAATTACTAATTTCTTTAAATATTTTAAAATCTTCAAAGTAGATTTAATCCATTTAATGCCAATTTTTGCAATTTAATCTAAATCGATTTTACTATGCAATTTTAATTTTTAATTTTAACAAAAATAAAATCATTTCTCTAGAGTCTAAAATCGATTTTCCAATTTGATTTCACCATCACAAAATTAATTTTTTCATCGAACAAAATAAATCAAGATTTTCCAAAAAAACCCAAATCTAACAAAAATTTCATTTTTTGAAAATTACTCAAGTTTATACAATTATATCCAAATTTTTTCAAAAAAATTGTCTAAGTACAAAATTCACAATTTTATCTTGCCAAGTGTTGTTTTTTGAAACTTGTTCGGCCTAAGGATAAAATTGGTCGTTCTGGAAAATCAAGTTGAAACCGGGTGAAAAATAAATCTATAACCTGTTCCCTCCTGTCCTGAAGGTGTCCAAGACATAAAATTCTTCTAAAATTGAAATTTTGGACAAGGTCAAAAAATTTGCTAAAGCAATCTAGAAAAAAGGGGGTCCCCAAAATTTGGGGTGATGGTGTGAAAACCTCACAACAACTACCTCCAAATGGGCTTGATGATCCTTGTGCTATAGTGACTCAGTGATTTGTGCTCAAAATTATTTCGTTCCTTCTTTGATTTGGGGAATTTTTACACTACAAGCTCAGAGTACTTGCAGTCTCTGTAAAACTTCATGCCCTCCAAGGATAACCCTCTCACCTTTGCAATCAACTTTTCATCATCAATAACCTTCCTCCCATGCAAGGTGATGCAACAATCCTTCCAATGCTCAACAAAATACTCTGTCACTTTGTTGGACCAGCCATGCCCTCCCCTCTTCACAATGCGCCAAATAGTAGGCTTTCTTCTACATTTTTCACACAACAAAGACTAGTGGGAGCAGAGAATTTTGGGAAACAAAAAGGGAAAAAAATTCCAGTGAGGGTCCCAAGATACCCACAAAGCATGTGAGAAATTATGACTTTGTACTCCCATGAAATCTTCACCACAAAGTAAAATAATAAAAGAGACATATGTCCATAAGGGAAATCTGCCACGCTGCGATATGAAGAACAAGCTTATTATTACATGGTAAAGCCACTTAAACCTTCCCCATGGGATATGTCATAATGAAGGAGGGCAGTGATATCAGCCTCCAAATTGTCTCCTTCCTTCCATGTAAGACTCCCATTGCTAAAGAACCCTTTGCGTGGTGGTCAACAACTATATTTGCCTCCCTATTAGCATGGGATATATTATACATTTTTATCAATGGAATCAATAATCCCCTTGGACCTATTTATCCAATTTTCTGTAATCCATGAAGCTTTATGACTACCCTTAAGACATTGAATTATATTCTTTCAATCCCTTTCTAGCCAAACATATTTGAAATTATGTTGTCAAGCCAAGCTAAGACCCTAGAAGGCACCTATGGCTTCAATCATGTGGTTAGTTTAGCAATCCAAGGGGAAATAATAGCTCATTTGTCAGTATTGGGAACAAGATTAGTTCTTGATGAACAAGTAAGAGTCGTCCAACTAAATTTTTGGAATTTGACTGAAGGAAGCTACTTAGTTTTAGTGAGAACATAAAAGTGAATGAGTCAACTAAGTATTAGATTAATTGAACTCAATGAATAGTAGGTCAAGGTTAATCTTATGTTCTTGGTTTGAAACTGAAATTGGCATGTACTTTGCACACGATTCGTTAGCACTTTGCCTCTTCATGTTCATTGGGTTTGGATGGATCTTTTGTGAGACGCTTGACAATCCCGCAATACATCTTTCTCGATGGTTTTTTGAAACATTTTTAAACTACACTTCTATTAACATATTGCTTGACCATATGACTCTGAAATATTGCAACTGTGTAGTTTAATACCACACAATGTGACTGTGAACCTGCCTAACATATAATCACTTAATCTTTGGTTTGATATTTGGTGCAACTATATAAAATTCTTGAGTTTATTGCAATAAGCAACAATTGACCCCTTTTAAGGAAGCTAAATAAGTTTTCCACCAAATTAGAGCATGACACTCATTAAAAAAATTTCAAACACAATCATGCCTCGAACAAACATTTTGCACACTAAAGGAAAACTCTTTTGATACAACTGATTATCCATTATTTTAACATCTATTTGCCTTTCAAAAGTCTTATTTCAACACTGAAGGAGGTTGCCGGAGTCTTTTGGCTAAACTTTTCCTTTCGGTCATTTGCTGCATCACTTCATGCCCTAAACTAAATATTGGCTGTCTTGTGATTTAATCACGCACTTCATCCAGGATGATTCCAACATGACAACTCAAGGCTCTCTTCTGGCTCTCTAGCCATCTTCCACTCTTCTTGATTCCACTTATAGCAGTTTCCTAAGGCAATTCTTCTTTTTTGGACTATATTATTGCCACATAAATCGGCAAAATCTATTTGGTACTAGCAAAAGATTGAACTATGCCAAACAGTAGCGATCTTTAATTTCTCAAGTTCCTTCCTGTTGGAAGTGGAATGCAGATTGTATATGAATCCTGCTTGAGTTCAACTTTAAATGACATCATATCGATTGTAATTTGTTTAAAGGAATTAATTTGTGTTGTCAATGCAAATGAAATGTGAACAATATTAACCGAATGCTTATATAAAAAACTGTATGAACACAGTGAATCTTTAGTCATTAACCTTGATGCTGGGAAAATCAGCTTGGAGGGTGTCGATCATTTTTCTTCCTCCAATTTGGGAATATACAAGAACAAAAGTTGGAGTGTGCTTACAATAATATTCTTGTGCTACACTTATCTTGACTTCCAATTACCTTGCAATTTTTTGTTCATAAAAATAATTGAATTGACTTGCTATTCACTCCTTACGCGGTCTGATTTTTTTTCTTTATATACTAAATGACTGCAAACTACTACATATTGAAACATATAGTTATATAGCTTGCTGTCAGTTCAAGGTAAAACTAGTTGCAGGTGAAACAGCCACCCATCATAATTGCAAGCAACACCATGGCAAATATGACTGCCAGTTTGTAGGGATAAAACTGACATAGTGTGCAGACAAAATCTTCATTGCTGAATTTGGTGAAATTTCTTGTTTGTTTGTAGGATGTCCATAGATGATGTTTGCTTGCTCCTTATGGATCGTCTATGAACGAAGAGGATATAAAAGATGTCAGTTAAATACATTGATATCGTTTATAATGAAATTCATATAAATAATGTGGATGAGTAGGAAGTACAATAAGGTAGGGCGGGTCTGTGCAAGAATTAATACCATTTATTAAATAACTATTAGAATATAAGACTCAGCTTTGTAGTGAGGTCACTGTAGTGACATAGTAATGTGTTAATATTGCTATTATTAACATTTTGAATTTTGGACAAGTTTCACATTTATTTATTGTTGGTTACATCTCCCAAATGACATATAAGCAGACAAACCTTTTTGTAATACTCACTTCAATATCTAATAGTATTGTATTGTGTTACTGATCTTTTTATCAAAATAGTATTGATTGGAGATGGTTGAATTAGAGCTTAGATGACACCAATGGAGGAATTACTTGAAGTCTTCTTTCTTGCCACTGTCAGATCTCAACCGTCGCCTGAAAGGAAGGAAGATGTGTCTAATATGTGGACTCAATAGTAATGAAGGGCATGATATTTTACTGGTTGCAATCAAAAGGGAGAATTTTTTGGTTGCAGATGTTGTGGACATTTTAGCCGCATGTATTTACAAATTGTGGTACACTTCATGCTAGATTTTAAGGGTCATGCAAGTATGCTAGACAATTGTGGGTAGCATCGTTGGTTAAAGATTCAGGATTCATAGAGTAAAAATGTGGCAGAAACAACACATTTTAGGGCGCATTATTCATAGTTGCAAGGGTATGCAAAAATTTGTGCTGCTTGAACATTATTTTTGAAATATGGATAAACTATACATTGTTCATTTCTTAATATGGTCAGTTGTTGCAAAGCCGCAGCGAGGACATGAGCTAAATGGGACTCTGAAGCAAAGTAGAGATAATCAAAGCCAAAACTATTACTGTTCTTCATCCAAAGAACATTGAGATGATCTGAATAAATTGTTTAGCAGGAGTGGTTAATGCAAAATTTTCCTTTAACCGTTAGTTTTGTAGACTTAAGATGACTAATGGAGTTGTTGTATTCAGGCACATACGCTATGATAGCTAATGGGGTCATAAATTGTGATATCTCCTTCAGTAGCTAGTAGAAGTCAATATTGTGGTAGATGACAAGGATGCCAAAGCTATTTTATCAAAAAGTTTGAATTCTAAATTTAGCTGTCATTTTTACTTAGTCAATTATGTTCTCAAACTCTTGAAGGTGTGATTTCAGCTCTCTTAAGGTTTTTCATTCAAATAGGTTACAGTTGGGAACTCTAGCTGTTGTCGGGCATTTTGTGTAATTAATGTTTGTTAGTACTGTTGAGGGCTAGGTAGTTGTGTAATGGTTGCCGACAATTGGCACTCTGCCCCCGTCAACATCTATATAGTTGCATCCGAGAGGGAGCATTGTTATCGTTGACATTGTGGTAATTGTTGTCAAAGTACTTTGGTGTCATTACCGAGATACATTGTAGACATTGGTGCTATTAATGAAGAAGCATCTTTGAGTTCTCTGGCGTTACCATGTTTTGTTACAATTTTTGTGAATTCTTGTATGTGTTAACCTTACCCTAAGGGGCAAACATTTGGCGTCGTTGCCTATAAGAATCCGGGCATGATGGTAGGGAGTTACACGATGAAAGCAAAATAATGGGTCAACCACTAAATGACGAGTGTATGAGTAGCATTCAAGAAAATGAAGACATGCTCAAAGAGTTGTTTTAAGGTGAAAAATCATTGACAATAGATTTTGCAAGCATAGATCAAAACTCATATTCGAATGGAAGTGACACAGGAGGAGGTTCCTACGAGCGCGGTGTGCAACTCTGTGGGAGTGAGTCCAACAATGGACTTGTTGATGTGTCACCTACCAAGACTACTCACACAATATTTTATTGCCCTACGTAGCACAAGAGAAGAGGACGAAAGGGAGAATTGACGTCTACAAATGCTACAAAGGTATGAAAAAAACAAATGAAGGGAAGAGGATGAGCAAGATGAGAGCTAGAGGAGGCAATGCATCCTAAACCCCTTGGAGATAAATAATTAATGCCAAATATTTTGAATAAGGATAGATAATGTACTTAGAGAGGACATGAAGACGAATATGAGACTATTTAGAGAGCCTTAAGATTAGAGGAACAAGCCAAAAGAAGGTGAAGTCTATGAAGACTTGCCAAGGGATGATTTGAAGGGGAAGAGGCGTTGCCTAAAGGGAGCCGAGGGAATGCCGAAGGTGAAGGTTATGAAGGATGCCAAGTGTATGGTACCGAAGGAGGTAATCGTGCAAAGGGCAATGAAGCAATTGAACTAATTGAAGATACTAGAAATCGATTGAGGGACCTTACCCTTACACCACCAGGGAGTCGTGGGGTGGAACTAGAAGTCCGAAGAGAAGCGAAGGAGTTCAAGAATGAAGACATAGGGGATACTGGCACGACCAAGAGTGTTGGGAGGACACTCGAGCACTATAATCAAAACAATTTATCAGATCCACTATACTGAATTTGTGAGTGCACAACGGACTAGGATCAAAGAAAACAATAATGATGGTAAATAAACAAAAATTGCCTAAGTTCGTGGGGGATGAGAAGAACGATCCCATATGACATTGTCGCACATGTGAGACAATTTAGTCAACCAACAAGGTGATTGATCAGGATGAATGGGTAGTGCAATTTCTTGCAACCCTACTTGGAGTGGCCATTGATTGGTTCTTCGACATAGATAAGACAAAGGTAAATATTGAAAAAAAGATTTTTGAGCGAATTCAAATTGCTTCAGGACGACAATGAGATTGTGGCTGAAATCTACAGTACATAGCATGGGAAGAATTAGAACGTAAGAACGTATGACCGACAATTGAAGGAGTTGCTTGAGAAAATGGAGAATCAACCAATAGACGACTTAAAGAAGTGCTAGTTCATGGAGGGGTTGAAATCCTCTATAAGAAGGAAAATGAATACTCTCCTTTTGACATTGTATGACAATGCATACTATTGGACTATGGACCTTGAAAGTAAAAGCAAAACACCAAGGAAAAAATGAGCAGGTTGTTAGATGACGATTCCTCTATGGGATTCAATAGTAATGAAGAGCCCAGTAAGGTGGTGCAGGTGCTTGAAAAAGGTATGCATTGTACTATGGATGAGTTTAAAGCCATGAAGGGTGGTAGCAACAAGAGAAAAGGAGAACTACGGTGCATAGACTGTAAGGAGGAAGGTCATACAAAAGGAACATGCATGAAAAAAACATTATGTGACATTTGCCAAGTAATGGTACATTACACTAAGGAATGCCTATACAACATGAAAATGAGGAACACATAAGTGCTCTTCATAGACTAGCTACTGTTGACATGCATAGCAACGGGCACCTCTCAGCAACAGGAAAGCTTAATGACATTGTCTGACAGATATTGATACAACATACCGGGAGGAAGAGGCAATAACAGTAATAACAATATTACAATACTTGAAGTTGATTCCAATGCGATGTGAAGGGTTGCCCAATGATTCAATGTTGAGCTTACAACCATGGGGAAATTTTGCCCATGATTGCTACGAGGAAACCCTACAACACATGTTGATGTTGTGGTCTTGGAGACCACGAGGACATAAACTATCCCTAGTCGGGAGTCAACATACTCAGCATTGAGAGGTCAGGTTAGGAAGTGATATTGAGGTTCATGAGGGCACATGCCAAGAAAGTGACCTACCCAGACCCATGTAGAAAGAAGGAAAGGATACAAAAAGAAAAGACAAACATTGAAAGAGAGATGATGACTGAACAAAGAGAAACCCAAGGCAAGGCAAACACTTTATCTCGTACAAAAGCAGAACAAAATATTATGAGGCAAATGATACAGATAGAGGTGCTAGTAAAAATTAAAGACCTTGAAACAATGCTGCAGTTGAGGATTGCCATATTGAGCATTGTACCAATACCTACCTATATGACAACTCGCACAAAGGATTCGACCAATACCTAGCTATACGATAACTCACATAGAGGTTTCAGTCAACACTTTGACAAACCCAATGTTACTAGCTGTGAGCAGTGGGTGACACCCTGCAGTGGCAGAGATGGGCATCTAAGGGACCATCGTCATGGACACCATCGTCGATAGAGGATCAGGAGTTAATGTGCTATTAGAGGAAACTTGGAAGAAGCTCTGTAAGTTGAGATTGTGGTTGCGAAATTTCAATTTAGTTGGTGTTGACCAATACGACATCAAGCCGATTGGGACTGTGATGACGCAGTGGGTAACTATTGGTGCTCAACCCTTCGTTCTAGGTTTCATGGTGATCCCCCTAAGAAAGATGGAGGGAAAAAATTTGTGATCAACCTGAGAACACAAATGGTAAGTGAAGAGTTGGCATCCTATTTAGAATTGAAGTCCGAAGGAGAGCTGGTGGGAGTGGATGAAGGGAAATGTAGGATGGAGTCAAACAAAGAAAGTGTTCTGGAGTTGGAAGGGTGTTCAGAGGATGACATGGACTCTATGAACGAACTCTTCCACTAGCAAATGGAAGATTACAAATTTACAAGTTATTCCACGACAACATGCTTCAAATTGACAAGCCAAAAGAGGACTTATTTTCGCTAGGGTATGGGATTACAAGTAGAGGATCGAGTGAACGAGTCTCCTGCATATAAGTTTGATAAGGAGAAACCCATATGGTACAAAGAGTCCATGCTGAAGGTAACAAACCTAGGAGATGAAGTGAACTTGAAAGACATACTATCAGGAGATGATTGGAATCCGATATTGAAGGAGTAAATTTTCAAAATATTTATAGAGTACAAGGACATCTTCTCTTGGTTCTCTACAAGGATTTGAAGGAAGTGCCTCTGGAGCTAGGTGCGCACGCATTCTACTGCTACTTGAAGCACAACCAATACGGAAGAGGTCGTACTGAATGAACAAAAATATTCTACTAGGGTGAACGAGGAAATAGAGCGAAAGCTCGAAATGGGCATTATCTTTTGGGTCAATACCAGGCAATGGGATCACCCATCGTGATCTCATTGAAGGAGGCAAACTAGATTCTCATCTGTGTGGAGTTCAGGTTCTTCAGCATTGTTAACATCAAAGGCCATTTTCCCATACCATTGATAGATAGCGTTTTGGAGGAAGTAGTAGGACATGATATGTATTCCTTCCTAGACAAGTTCTTAGCATATAATTAGATCTCCATCACCAAGGAAGATAAATTGAGAACCACATTTTTGGTGGAAGATAGTGTCTATGTGTACGATCGGATGCCCTTCAGATTGTGTAACGTGTCGGCAACCTTCTAAAGGATCATCCTACACATCTTTGATAAGATGTCAGTAGAAAATTTCAAAACATTCCTTGATGATTGATCCATTTATAGTGGGCAAGACGCCCATCAGGTAGCCCTATGGGAGTGCGTAGACCAGTACAAGAGAGCCAAATTGGCATTGAATCCCAAGAAGTGCAAATTTGTGGTGCCTTAAGGGAAGTTGTTGGGCTACATTGTTTGTAAAATCTAGTTGGAGACATATGCAAACAAGGTGAAGGTGATTGTGGAGATGGAAGCCCCTGTGGATGTTACTAGAGTAAAATCCTTCCTTGGCTACATTAGATACTATCAGAGGTTCATCAAGAACTTTGCACAAACCTTGTACACCCTAGACAAATTGATGCGAAAGGGAAAACTGTACACTTGGGGGATGACATTGGGTGAAGCCTTGGAGGAGCTGAAGCCAACTAGTGGGTGCGTCTATCCTGGCATACCCAAACTATGATAAGGAATTTCATGTCCATATGGATGCCTTAAACTATGCAATTGGTGCTACATTGGCTTAGGTGGGGATAGGCTAGACCGTCCAATCTTCACAATGTAGAGGGAGGCCCTTGGGATGGTTTATGTCGTACAAAAATTTAGGCATTACCCATTCGTGACTCCTTTCACATTTTATGTGGACAACCAAGTGCATGTACTTGGTGAACAAACTGATAATTCAAGATGGGCTTGTAGATGGCTGCTTCTACTGCAAGAGTTCACCTTCACAATCATCATGCGAGCATTGAAAAGCTACTTGATTGCTGACCATCATGAATAAAGTACAAAGAGCTATCAAAGGGAGTAAATGATGATTTTCCTGATGCTAACTTGTTTCAAATAGTGGTACTACTAACTTGGTACACCATCATCAGGGAATACATCTTGATTTAACAGTTCTTAAGAGATATGCCGTTGGGTAAACAAAGAAGGCTTGTCCTGAGAAGCAAGACATTCCAATTGATAAATGGATTGTTGTATAAAATGAGACTTGATCAAGTGGTGATAAGATGCGTCATTAAGGAGGTTCCAAGTAGTTTGAGAGAGACATACAAAGGTGTGACAGGAAGGCACATGGGACAAAATACTACAATGTAAAAATTGCTACTGGCAGGTTTATGGTGGCCTATCCTATTTACGACACCCGAGAATAGGTCATGGAGTGCAACACATGTTAGAGGGTTGGGGAGCTATTGAAGAGGGACTTTATGCACCTCAACCCCTTGTACGCTGAAGAATTGTTCTAATGGTGGAGGTGGGAAATCATTGGACTGTTGAAGGCCAACCATGCACGGAGATACAAATACATCATAGTGGCTACAAAGTACTTTACTAAGTGGTAGAAGCACGAGCTCTACTTGATAACACGATGTTGAGAACAATCAAGTTTATATATGAATATGTCATTGCCCAGTACGACGTTCTCATTTAGCTAGCTAAGTGACCTTGGGGGGGCACTTTGTGAACAATGTCATCAAGTTGCTAATAGCGAAGTTCAAATTTTTTCACTCCTTATCCACCCTCTACTATTTGAGAGCCAACTAGTAGGCGAAAATTACCAACAAGATTTTGGTGTCTTTGATTTACGAGTCATGTGAAGTTGGACTAGAGAATTGGAGGAGAAGTTGCCTTTGTTGCTATGGGCCTCCTGCACGAGCTACAAGATGACAATTGGCTAAGTACCATTTTTGTTGATGTACGACCAAGAAGCTATTGTACCAACAAAGTTTATGTTGCCAACTCTTCAGATAGCTATTGAGAATAGATTAGGCGACATGGAAAGTCGGAGGGAGTGACTATACGTTTTGAACAAGTTGGACGAATGGAGAATGATGGCCCAATGGGCAATGGAGGCAACCCAACATTGTTAAAAGTTATGGCATGAAAAACACCTTAGGTGTATGCGATTCACTCTTGGACAATTAGTTTTGAGGTATAATGGGTGGAATGAGATAAAGTTGGGAAAATTCAAGGTTAGATGGGTCGACCGTTATAAAGTTTGTGAAGTTGCTGAGAACAAAGCAAAAAAGTTATGGACATTAGATGGGTGTGAGGTTCTAGATGCTATGAGTGGGTCAAAGTTGAAGTTGTACTACGAAAGAAGATGGAGGAACAACCTAGTTCAACGGGTTATGTCTAGGTAGAGGTAAATTTTAAAAAATAAAAAATAAAGAAAAGAGAAAGACGAGGAACTCATTGTACGGTGAGTGCATGGTACAATTGTCACCATAAAGCGATAACACCATATGGTGATTGCTGTAAGGCAACACCGTTGTATGGAGGCCCTGTAGACTTGAGAAAACCAAAAAAGGAGATCGACAATTTCATAAAAGGACCATATGGCTCCAAAGGCAAACAATAGGCTTGAAAGATTGTGTGGTGTGAAAATAAATGTGTAATTGCCAAAGTGACACAAAGAGACCATATATCCTTGATAGGAAAGCATTTGATTCATAATGTGAATGAAGAAAGATAATACACGACAATGACAAGGGAAACCAATAGAAACAACCATATGGGTTGCAAAAACTATAATAAAATACAAATTGTGAAACCATACAATAATAAGGAGCTGACAATAAGGAGAAGCCACACTACATATTTCACCATACATAGTGGTAAGGTTAGAATACCAAAAAGTTGTGATCAAAGGCGAAGGAGATTGAAGTCCAACAACTAAGATTGTGCAAGAAATAAAGGAGCACTTTGTAAACCACATCATAATGTTGCTAATAATAGAGTTCAAATTTTTTCACTCCTTATCTAGCCTCTACTATCCAAGAGCTTGTGGGTAAGCTAAAACTACCAACAAGTTTTGGTGTCTCGGATTTACAAGTCATGCGAAGTTGAACAAGGGATTGTGAGGAGAAACTGCCTTTGTTGCTGTGGGCCCGCTGCATGACCTACAAGATGACAACTGTCCAAATACCATTTCTTTTGATGTACCACTAGGAAGCTATCGTACTAGTGGAGTTTATGGTGCCAAGTCTTCGAATAGCCATTGAGAATAGATTGGGTGGAGTGGAAAGTTTGAGGGAGTGATTATTCATCTTGAACAAGTTGGATGAACAAAGAATGATAGTCTAATCGGCGATAGAGGCAGCCCAACAGTGTTGGAAGTTATGGCATGAAAAATACCTTAGGCATATGCTATTCACTCTCGGACGATTAGTTTTGAAGTATAATGCGTGGAATGAGATAAAGGTGGGGAAATTCAAGGTGAGATGGCTTAACCCCTATAATGTTTGTGAAGTTGCGGAGAATTAGAGCAATAAAGTTATGGACATTTGATGTGTGTGAGATTTCATATGTTGTGAGTGGGTAAAAGTTGAAGTTGTACTATGAAAGAAGATAGAGGAACGACCTAGTTCAACTGGACATGTCTAGTTAGAGGTAAATAAAATAAAATAAAAATAAAATTAAAAAGAAGATGGAGGAACGACCTAGTTCAATTGGACTCATCGTATGGTGAGTGCACAATATGATTGTCACCATGTAGTGGTAGCACCGTATGGGTGACTATTGCATGGCAGCACCATCTATGGAGGCCACATAGACTTGAGATAAAGAAAAATAGGAGGCCAACAATTTTATAAAAGGACCATACGGCTCCAAAGGCAAACCATAGGCTTAAAAGATCATATGGTGTATGAAAATAAATGTGTAATTGCCAAAGCAATACAAAGAGAGTGTATGGCCCTGACAAGAAAGCATTTCATTCATAACGTGAATGAAGAAAGATAATTCATGACTGTGACAAGGGAAACTAGAACAAAAGACCATATGGGTTATAAAAATATATTAAAATAAAATTTGTGAGACCATATGATACTAATGAGCTGAAAATAAAGTGAAGCCACACATATTTCACCACACATAGTGGTAAGGTTAGAAGACCAAAAAGCTATGACTAGAGGAGAAGGTGGTTGAAGTCCAAAACTAAGATTGTGCAAGCAATAAAGCAACACTTTGGAGGTTGTACAATATCATGATGGAGGGGCAAAGCCCACCATATGACATTGCCAATATAGTCCAAAATTGAAGGAAAGGAAAGATAGAAGCTTGTGAGACCGTGTGGCAATTTAGTCAGAAAAGTGTAAAACAATTAAAAAACAACCATACAATATCCGCATCCAACATAGAGGATCGGGGGTTGGAAGGTTGCAAAATGACAACAAAGGACACGAGAGTAACAACATATTGAAGGGAAAATTCAAAAGAAGAGGCGGGAAAGAGAAAACCAATAAACTTGTGTGGCATAGCACATTAAATTTTGGCCACACTATATTGTACAATTGAAAGAGTGGAACATACTCAGCCCATTACTCATTTCAGCATTCTTATTTTCATTGTATAGGCAAACCATTGAGAGTATGATAATCAAAACAATTACGTTGGTGGCAATAGTGTACAACATAGGGTGGATATAATATAATATTTAGAAGACAAATGCTATGTGTAGGACATAGATTTTGGTATTATAATTAATTCTGCAAAAGGGCAAAGGAGATATTTAATAGATTTGGGGAAACAAAAACAAGTTTGGAAGAAGCAGTTACAACTTATGACAGTTGCCGGGGTTGCAACCAGGAAGCTCTTCCATTGAAATGAACAAAGAAAAGCGAGTATTACCATCCGGAGTACAAATTGCATGGAAGATGGATTCACGCAAAAAGATAGTAACACCAATGATGCAAACTCAGAAGGAAGGAGTTACAATGCAAAATATCACATTCGAAGGGTTGAATTGTCTGGAGTGTGGGACATGTTGACAAGAAACTTTGAAGAACCACCCCATTAAAGAAAATTTGAGGCCAACACAGGTGCAATGAGCTATTGAGATGCTAATGTTTGCTATTTGAGATTTTGAGGGGGCATTGCAAATAGTGATAGAAACCTATGATAGGTTTCGACACATGTCCATTTTTGAGTACTTGGGAGATGACACTACACTTTCTTTTTTAACTGTTTGAGTTTATTGGAGTATTTGGCTTTCTCGAGTTTGTGTAGAAAAAGATTGATAGAATGACAAAGAAGATGACTACTAAAGAAAAACAAAGGCTCATGAAGTTGGTGAGTCAAGATTTGACAAAGGCCGAATCAAAGTCGCTAGGGATGGTTAACAAGAGGTAAAGGTTGAAGAAATCCTTTGTTGCGGCTAGTGAATGGAGGTGCCTGATGGATGTCATCAAGAGAAGACTTACAAGCTCTAGGCGAGCCTCAAACATTGCATTACCTCAAATGGCTCTCATGAATGGGCTTGTTAGTACTCACTAACAAATTGGAGGAATTTATGACGTGGCACGAAACATTTCATAGGTCGCACTATGCTATCTAGTTCTTTCTCTAGGCCACGCGCATACAAATACCTACAAACCTATTGGAGGTGAAGTCGAAGGGTCGTGTGGAGCCCTGTCACCCACCCATTCTATATTGTCGATACTTGGACATCTTGGCCACAGGTGGTGTTGAGCAACTTGGTTAGAAGAAGCGACCAAGAGGAGTTGAGTGACACATCATGGGCGAACAAAGATAGTTTCAGGATGATATGTTGAGAGAGTCACCCAACTAAGGAAGAGGCAATGGACTCTAAGATAGGAGTTAGAGCCGCGAACACACCCATAGCCTCAAGTGGTGACACCTTGAGAGTCCTTTTTGCTCTACCACTTTTGTTTGGAGTTGGCCAATTGACTCTGCATACATCATTTGGTGTGATAGTGGCAACAGTTCTAGTGCCAAGGTTTGGGTAGTTGAGGGCCTTAGCTACCCTGACATCTTCGAGTTTGGGGAATACAATGGTCGTCCCTATAGCAGGAGAAACACATCAAAAGCTAGAATTACCTCATGATCGCCCCTGAGGTAGTAGTGCCTACCAAGTGGGCCATGAAGGTGATCAAATGACCAACAACAATAGAGATTGTAGATAGAGACAGATTGGTGGATGTCTTAGAGATGCCAAGAGAGGAGGGAATAGGGGTAGAGATTTTGAAGGAGGCCACCTTGTTCAACTTACACCTATGGTACCCATTGGTCCTCCCCTGCCACACTACAATGCATGCAACCAAAGATTGTCAAGATTGATGATCTCGATGAAGGCAATATGCAGCCTACAGAGTGATGCAGAGCCACACCTTGGAAAACTCAGGAGGAAAAAACTCACTCAACTGAGTTGCTTCAAGGGGCATCTACAACCTCCAAGATCACACACTAAAATCAGATTCAAAACAAAACTTTGAAAATAAATCCCCCAAAATTTCTTCTTGCTGCCTCCGGATAGACCTGCACTCAGACATGAATAACTTTTGAACCAGACAATATTTTCTCAATCCAACTGTTGATATTTTGCGTAACTAGGTTTCAAACAACATATAAAAATTTGAGAGAAATCCAACGGTGCATTTGGGAGATATTACCCATGCACTGAGACTAATTTTCTGCAAACATACTGAATTCGACCCAAAACTAAAACTTTTTAATCTTCTGCAAACTATCAACTTGTTTCCAGTGAGAAGATAAGAAAAATCCGTTCAAGACTCAGACCATCGAAAACTTGCACAAAGACAAAATAAAAAAAACATTCCATATCTCTCCAAATTTGATTCCTGTCTTACATAGCCGACTGGCTCACCCTTTTTCCTATTAAAGGATGTGAAACGTTTTCTTCTTATTTTAGAAAAGAAGAATGTCTTCTATCCAAAAAAAGGATAAGAATCTGAAACGTTTTTTCTACCAATATTAGACAGTTGTTTTCTAAGTCAGGAATATTCCAAAAACTGCCTACTACCTATTATTGGATTCTAAAAATCATTAAACACTCCACCTACGAACTAAAAAAAAACTATTCTAATTTAAGATCCACACACTTGGTCCTAGGTGGCTATATCTGGAGAGCTTATCGAACTGCTACTCTAGGTATGCCACCACATGTAGGACGTTATTACAAACTTCAAAAACTAAAAGCATTTAAAACATAACATTAAATTTCCTATTACATTTTCAACAATGTTGCCTCCTATAGCATTTCTCTTCTCTGACACTGCAGCACAGAGTTGGATATTCCTTAGGTGGAGGATACGACTATACAAGATGTGGAGGATGTTCATATGAAGGATGCCACTATGCAGGGTAAGGAGTCGGAGAGCAGGGTCCCACAACCATTGCTGTTGCAACATGTTGGTACATGAGACTCAAGATAGGGCAAGTGTCATAGAGTAGTTTTTGAGGGTGATGCACAAGCCCTAATGATGGTGGATAAGACAGTGACACACTTGCTAGAGTTTTCTACTGGGAGGTGTACTCAAGAGTTTGAGCAATGTTTTGAGGGTAGAGGATGGCTTACCACAAAAGTGTCGAAGATGTTGGAGGGATGGAGAGTTTAGGAGCCAGTTGGGGAGAGTCAGACCTTTACTTTGACAGGTGGAGTAGGGCTTTAGACAGGTCTACCATGAGCTTCAGAGGGCTGAGCAACACCAAGGGGCATGGGCCGAAGTTGAGTGGGTGGCTGCCATAATAGCTTGGGAGGAGATTGCCACTCAGCTACAAATGGTAGAGGCAAAGTTGGCACAACACAGGGTTGTGGTGATTTCTTTAGAGGAGCAACACCAAGGGTAGGTAGTAGCTCTAGTGTCATATAATTCATGAATTTGCATGTTTGTGTGGGAGCTTTCTTTTGGGTTTTATAATTTTTTTGCCTTTGAACATTTTAGTAAGGTTTAATATTTTCTTTTCTAAAAAAGTTATCTATTTTGATGTGTGAGTTTTGCATGATTTTGTCTTCAAAAAGCACGGGTTGTCGCTTGGAGGGTTTTCTAACTAATTTTTCCCATGAAAAATTATGTTAGTGTTTCAAATTTAGGATTTTCACCGTTTTTTCCTGAAAAAGCTATATGCTCTGTAAACTTTAGTTTCATGGTTTAGTCATTTTTTTTTCACAAAATTAATGGCTTCTTGCTGTCTTTTTTGATTTATAGTGCTCATTTGTGAAGGTCCTTGGAATATTGAGGTATCTTGCAGTGTATTTTGGGGCGTAGTGCTCATCTGCAAAAGTTTTTGGCAATTCCCTCAAAATCGTGGTTTCAGTTTTCTTTCAGTGTCTCTGGCTGTAGGGAGTGATACCTTTGTTTCCCAACGTCATGTTGGATGGATCAACTACTCTCGGTTATTAACATTCTGCATATCCAGGGTCTCAGCAGCAGCAGAGTGTTCTAAAGAGGAACAGCCTTGTTAGCATTTGTGACCCAAAAACCTGTATACTGTGTCTTTTGTAGGGTAATGCGATGATCATTAAGGGAGGGCATTAGAATATTTACCAATTTTTAGTCGACTTTATAGTCTGCTGTTCTTAGCATTTCTTAGTTGCTTTTTTAATAGTCATTTTTGTTTAAGTTGTTGCTATTTTTAGTGCTTCAGTCTTGTAATCTTTATTTAAGGTGCCTTGTTATCCTGTTATCCTCAGTTTAATAAATTGGATTACATCATATTTGAACAGTGTTATTAGTCTTTTTTATTGACAATAACGAGTGTAGGTACTAGCAAAACTTCTCTTACTATTATGTGTATGTCCATCTACAGTTACTAATGACTAGCTAACAACAATCTAATATTTACATTTGTACAATCCTTTGTTCTTTCTATTCCCATTTGGGTTCCCATTATTGCATGGGATTTACAAATGTAAATAGAACTGTGGCAAAGCATTTAAGCACTTTGCAGACTATAAAAAGCTGACAAACAGCATAAACAATGATTACAAGATGATGAAAAAGAGAATAATATTTTGGCATGTATTAGTATTGTTTCAAAATCTTATATGGTCTTGTAAACCTTTGCAATTATTTTACTGTCAGTTAAGCCTAACTATGATGGCTTAATTCATTTTTTTGTAAGCGCTTAATGCATTTATTCTTAATATAAATTATTGAGTATATACTGCTTTACTATTTGTGGTTTTGAACTAACCGTGTCTTAATTTACATATTTTGGTCACAGGTGGCAGCACTCGTGCCTCAGATGGAACTAGATGGTAAAATGGGTGATGATCACATGAAATCACAGTCAATAATGATGACTCAAGCCTTGCGTCAATTGGCTTCACCTTTATCTCTTTCCCAAACTGTTCTAATTTTCCTTAATCAGGCAAGAGGGACATTTATAATATTTTCCTGAGATGTTATTTTCATTGGTTGGGATCTCATAGATCATTAGTAAACTATTAAATGAGCTAAGAAATTCCAAATCATGTCTTCTTGATTAAATGTATAAATATATTTCAACATTTTGATTCTATTCCTACAGGTAAGAATAAAATTCACTCCATTTGGAGGAACTGAAACTACTTCTGGTGGCAATGCTCTGAAATTCTATGCATCAGTCCGCCTAAATATTCGAAGAACAGGGTTGCTAAGAAAAGGAGACAAGGTACATATGATTGCTTTTCCCTTACCATATAGACATGGAATTTTCAACTTTCTAATTTCTTAAACACATTTGTCAATTTCTCAGCTTAATACAAATGATGGGTAACATTCAGGCAAATGAGCATATACAAATTTTTGGTTGATATGCAAGATTTGTTTCTTGATATTTTAATAGCAGGCGGATATTTAGTTACTTTGCTTATGAAAAGAATAGCTGTTACAAAACCTTCCTCTTGTTTCTAATCTGAGAATTTGCTTGAATTGTTTTTTTAACAAACCCCAATGTGTGGTTAAGCATATCAATATTAATGGTTATGAATTGGCTATCTTGTAGAGACAGTTCCTATCTGTTTACCCTTCATCCTCTATAATATTTTCTCTTTTCTCCCATTCACAGTGATTTGGAAATATAAATTCTTTGCATGTAACGTGATGAAACATCCATTTAAATTTATATTTAGACAATGCATAATTGTTTTACGTGCTCATATCAAATGTAACATAACATAAATGTATTTGATATATTGTTAAGATGTTTTTTTGTGACTCAATTTTACTTTCTCAAATGTTAATCTTGATTGGTGCTGCTTGAAGCAGGTACTTTTGGTTATTAGTTTGTTTTCATTAAACCCAAGTGCTAATGCTCTTGATTTCTATTAAAAGTTATTACAACTAAGTAACAACAAATGATTATATTTTTTTCTTTATCTAGGTTTGTTGTGATCATAAGTTTGCTACACGCTTAATCTTAGTGTATGCATAGGGTAAGTCAGCTTGTGTGTACCTTAAATCGTAATTTAAGTCATAATCATTATTATATTGTTATTTAGCTATTTAGGCTGGCCTAGGGCCTATATGTTGTTATTCAAGTCATCTTGGGTGATATCCTACGTATAACTAGGATATATTTAGGATGCAGTGTCTTATATGATCATTAGA
This sequence comes from Cupressus sempervirens, assembly GCA_028749045.1. NCBI lineage: Eukaryota > Viridiplantae > Streptophyta > Pinopsida > Cupressales > Cupressaceae > Cupressus > Cupressus sempervirens. Next base: position 167,220,251 of record CM053792.1, on the reverse strand, counting down.
TAGTGAACTGTGTTCTCATTGAAGCTTTTAGGAGATATCCTGGTGCCTCTTCACAGTGGCCCATTACTCTTAGCTGTTATCAAGTATTTGTAGAATATTTCATATTATCGTCTTGTTTTATGCAAATTAATTCACAAGTGGTATTAGAGCATGACCTTGTCATTGTGAAGGCAAGATACTTTTTTTTCAATTTTTGAGGACATTTTGGAAAGCATAGATCTGTCAGATTTTGACAAATTTATCCTAATTCTTAGAGAGCTTTTCAACGGCTCATTGAACCTTCTTTAGTCCAAATTTTAGAGAAATTGCAATAGTAATAAAGGGTTTATTGCTGAATCAGGAGTTCTCTACCAAATTTATTTCGGAAGAGCATATATTTTGGGTTTAGGCAAGTTTTTCCCTAATTCTTAAAGGGTTGTCCAAGAACTAAGTTTCCGGTCTTGATTCAGATTTGCATTTGTGGGTTTGATCAAATTTTTTATAGGGTGGGTTTGTGTTCATCCAAACAAAAGCATATAAATATAAAAAATATATACATATGTGCAGCCGAAAATAAGTTTGTAATACACCAGCATGCGAATAGTAAAGTAACATAGCAAAATGCCAAAATACACCATCATATCAATGTTTCATTTCAAAAATAGTAATGTCAAGTTTGACAATCAGCCATCACCGATCAAATATCATTAAAAGTCATCAGTCATATTATCAGCCTCCTATTGTGGCAAATCAAAAGCACAAATAGTGCGATTGGCATCAGTACTTGCAATCTCAGCCTCAGGACCAACCTCAAGATAGCTAGGCAGCTCATGTTCATTGTCAACTCCAAGTGCACCAAGGTGAGCAATTGAATCATCCTACTCTACATGCTTTGGTTCAACATCCTAATGCCTTACCTCCCCTTTTTTGTAGGTATTTTCTTTGTATGTTAGGAGCTTCAAGTTTGAATGCACATAGACCAAGTCTTCCACTTTCTTTTACTATGGTCTTGTTGTGAGGTCTTTGCACCATCGCCCCATGAAACATGGGAACCCTCTCTTTTCATTGCAGTCTTTATTTTATTTGAATTCTTGCACAACAAGTCGAATAGAGACACAGGTTAAGGCAACTCATCGAGAGACAACATGTTGAAGGGTTGTTTGAAGGGGACCACGAAGGTGTCACAGAGGGTGCCCATGTGGGTGCCATGGGAGGTGTAGTAACTAAAGGGGAATTGTGCGGTTCACCAGAACATCGGCAAATAAGAAGTAGCGAGGAGTTGGTTGAAGAGACACGACAGAGGCTAAGTTTGATTGAGGAAATGAGAGAACAATTCATACACTTATCGTAAACAAATGAAAATAGTACCGTCGTCATCGTAAACAAATGAAAATAAAAATGAAAATTGCCTTCACTTTCCAAGTTCATGGCTCGGTCGTACGCGTTTGCATATGATGACGGCGATACTATTTTCATTATCTTCTAGAGAGAGACATTTAATCCCTCGACGAACCATCTTTTCTTCAATTCGTCCGCTAGCTGAGTTGCCATTCTCCCAAGTAACTCTTTGAGCCTATGGTTATATGCACATACAATCTCCTCCTTCCCTTGCTTCAAGTTGTATATTTCTGCTACTACTTCGTTATCGTCTCGAAGCAGTTTGAATTATGCTTCGAACTCCTTCCATAGATTGTCCCATGAACTCACCTGAGTACCAATCCACCGCAATTCCTCGAAGGGTCGCTAGAAATTGTTGAACCCATTCGTCTTATCTGAAACCCCATTCATGGTCCAAATGGTTTCACATGTACGACAGTGTTTGATGAGATCCTCCTTCCCATCACTAGTGAATTTTGGCAATTTTTGTTTTTGGGACATGTTTCCTTTGGTCGTCTGTTGTGGAGTGACTGGTCCTGTTCCCAAACTAGTAGGGTTGGATGTTGGCAGGTTACCTTGACCACCGTGCGGTGTCACTCCGACACTCCTTGCCTCGGTGTCCTCTTCCCTTGCCTCTTCTCTCCCTTTGTCTTGGGTTAACCTTACTTTACCCTGCTCGGGGTGCGAGATAAGTTTATGAATTGTTCTCTCGTTTCCTTTATTAAATTCAGCCTTTGTCGTGTCTCTTCAAGCAACTCCTCACCCCTTCTTATTTGCCGATGTTTTGGTGAACTATAGAGTTCCCCTTAGGTTATTGCACCTCCCATAGCACCCACGTGGTCACCCTCCATAACACTTCCGTGGTCCCCTTCAGACAACCCTTCAACTTGTTGTCCCTAGGCAAGTTGCCTTAACCTTTGTCTCCGTTCGACTTGTTGTGTAAGAATTAAAGCCTGGTGTGTGGCTTGCGGGGCATCTGGTTGCTCCTTCCTATTTCCATCTTTGTTTAATAAGTTAGACATCAATTCAAACATCATAATAAAACACAACACTTTTTATTAATATATTTCTCTATACAACATGGGTTGACATTGCGACCTTGTCATTAGAGATTTACAAGTGTCCTTTTATTCTTCTTTCCCATGACTTAAAGCTCATGGGTTGGTCCTCTATTGGGTCCCATCACGTTCTTCCTCCCCTCGATGATTGTTTTCAGCAAAGTTCCGCAAAATCTGTTGGCGGTGTTGTTCCTACTTAGTTTCCTCCCTTCATCTCGTATGCGCGATGGATGCTTGTGCGAGTAGTTGGGGAAGGTGATGTAAGAGTCTGTTGGTTGTGGGGCTCACGTTTAGGGTGTCACACATAGTGTCTTCGGCAACTTCCCCGTGTATGACATCCCTTCGTACAAATGTTTCGATAGCTGCCCAAAACAAAATATGAAAGTTATTCCATTCCCTTCATTGCATCCCAAATTCAATTGGCAACGACGGCAATGTTTACCGTCACGGGTAAATTTAATGCATGCTATGAAAGTAATAAAGCATAACACGGAAATAAGATAACACAATGTTTTAGGAAACATTACTGCTCATTTAATTAATAATCATTCCTGTATATCATATGAAAATGTTCTCAAGAGTTCTGATGGTATCTATTCTTGTTCAAGAGAATGTACATATAGCATCCGAAGGGTCGTGACTCAACCGTTGCCTTCTAACTTCCTTTGGTAATGGACACTACCTAACACATAATCAAGTATTTAACTATTCCCGAAGGCCTTTACAAATATTACTGGCAGCAACATTTATATACACTTGCCTAAGTCCATGTTGATTTCTGCTGCACATTAGATGCACTTGCCTAAGTCAAGCTCGATTTCCACTTTTAATCTTAGATTTAAAGTTCACCCAAGTGGAGGATATTTTCCCCTAAGCTGGTGTGAGTTTCCACCAAACAATTTTACATTTGCCTAAGTGGCCTTGCATTTCCACTAAATGAATTTTGAATTTGCCTAAGTCATGGGTGGTTTCCACTTGCTGCATAGTGGTTTTGCCTAACTTGGTAGCAGTTTGCACTTGACGTTTGATGGTTTTGCCTGAGTGGTGGTTTCCACCTATCATTTGTGTTGATACATAGTAGCTTTGGTCCGATATAAGGATGATAGTTTGTATTGATTATATACAATTGTGCATGTATGTATGTATGTCAGTTCACTATGTGAACTGGCATACATACACATTTCTTGTGCTCAATTAGAATAATCATTTCAAATACCTTGGAGATAAAACTATCATTCTCGTATTTAATGGAAACACTATGCATCTTGACAGATCAAGTATACTGCAATCTGTACGAGCAGATTCTAATATTATTTAGCTTCTCTTGGCATAAATCGAGCAATGATCATAAGCATTCATAGAACAGATCAAGTTTATTAATGTTGAACCACAGAATGGATCGAGCAATGATCTATCAAATTATGTGCAGATCGGTGACTTAACAAATAATATTTGGTTAAGTAATAACTAATCAGGGTTATGCTAAGCATTTGTTTGTTGTGAAAAGCCATTTCATGAGCGGACATGTCTCCACAACATGGAGCCACGTCCTCTCATGACATATCTCCTGAAGATAATATATACTCATGCTTATAGACCAAGAGAGGCATCGAAATTTATTAATGCTCTCTCATTTGGTGTTCTGTGATTCCAGACTTGAAGAAAAATCTATTACTCGGTATTATATTTATATTCCATTGTCAATGATATACATATTTCCTTAAGAACAAATTCTGATCATATCTTGCAAGTAGTAAGATGAGATTAGTACATCGCAATCCGAAAATTAAAAGACATCTATCAGTCTGGTAATAAATTTAATTTACATTCACATGGTATCAGAGCCTCGTTAAGGAAGATCCAAATTAAATTTGAGATATCCGATTACTCACCATAATATTGCAGTCACATCTCATTCTTCATAATGTCAAGTGCAATGAGATTCAAGGATAGATGTCGCAAAGATTGTTGTGATGTTGGCATTGGGATGGATTGCAGGATATTTGTTGGAGGCAGCAAAGATGGAGATGTCGTATCAGCACTTTTTCAACCATGAAAATCAACGAGCTGAAAGATTGTTATTGACAAAGTCTAACACAGCCGACGGGATTAGTTAGTATCCAAAAGGTTGCGTGACGGTTGAGTCACTCCTACAGGATATATATTTATATCGTCCGATTGAACTATGGATCATCATTATTGTATTCGTGATTGTATACTTTGCTTATATGAATAAAGTACTATCTTCTTCTGTATCATTTCTAGTCTCTAAATGCTATTCATTTACCCTGTTCGGTAAACATTTGGCGCCGTTGCCTAATTCATGACGTTGCAACACAGGACATTTTATATGTCCCATTACGCCATTGGATTGTTCCTCGATGGTACGACATGAATGATCCCCTTTGACAAGCTGGAGGTCAAGCCTGGTCCATGTGTTCCAGGGGAGCCCCCATCATGTAGTGGAAACATTTAGAGACACTAGGTGGGCAGAAGTGACCTAGGTAGGAGTTAAACGCAGGCTCGGAACACGGGAATATAGATAGCGGCCGACAGGAGACATCATTCGACGATACCAGTGAGACGAATGAAGAGGAAGAGGACATGGAGGATGACGAGGAGGTCAAAGTAATCACGATGACATTGCTACTATTCCCATGACTTGCCCTCTTAGCGACATCTCATTTGGCCCCTATAGGCATGCATATTCTTGGTTTTGGATAGAACAAATAGCCCATAGTTATGACTCCCGTTACTGTAGCAGCTCAACCAATCCTTGGAGGGATTTCAGAGCCTACAACCATTTCAAAGGCAGTGGTTACATTACAGACAGAGCCTCATCCATCGTCATCTATAGCTTTACTAGAAGAGGTGATGGCGATACTAGCGGAGCAAGAGGTACTTGAGAGTTCGAGGGCACCATAGGTTCGATTGGATGTAGTTGGTTTAGATGTTGTGGTCACTATAAATTTTGCATTATTGGTCATCAATGAGGGCACTAGTAGGGCGAGTACAACACAAGACTTGAGTGCATATTTGAGTTAGAGGTTTAGACCAATAGCACGGACATCTATTATTCTCTTGCCTATGAGAGAAGTGTCTCGGGAGGTGGATCCTATAGTTTCATAGGAGGAGAGTCACCCCATTGGTGCAGTCGAGCTACCACCTTCACCTTCGACAGATAGCACTGCTGATGTAACAGTCACTTTTCTCGGGCCTTAACTAACAACTAACATATCAAAGAAATTCAGTTATTAATTCATATTCATAGGAAGACAGTTATATCAATTATGTTCATTTGAATGAGATTAATGGTTACAATCACTTAAATGGAAATCTGATAATTAACAATTGAAGATACCATCAATGAATTTACCAAGGAATTTAAAATCAACATATCGTAGAATTCAAAATTGAAAACCGTCTAGGTATGCTTCTGCAAAACCCAGGTTAGTCCATAAAATACCTCTTAAGGAACAAATAGCTATACTACTTTATCGTAATGACAAATACCAATATATCATCTAGGGCATTAAATACCACTGTATAAAATAGGGCATCAATTACCACTGGATCATTTAGGGCATCACATACCACTGTATCAATTAGGGCATCTATTACCATTGGATCATTTAGGGCATCACATACCACTATATCAATTAGGGCATCAATTACTATTAGATCATTTAGGGCATCATATACCACTATATCAATTAGGGCAATAACATTCAGTTAGGAAAATACGCTCATATTCATTATTCAAATAAATAGAAGACTGAAATATTAATCCATCAGATAAACCTATGTTCTGCATATAGATATATTCCATGTCTAGTTGGAAGATCAACCGATCTAACTGGTTGCCAATTACGTTGATGACAAGAGTTGCTTTTATTTAAAAGAATAACTGAAAACGATGATATAACTCAATCCATCTTAACTTCTACTTGAATAAACATCATAAAAGTAAAATACCTGTTACCAATAAATGTTTGAATGCTTAACTTATCTTTGTCTGATGCATGTCCCAACATCTTGTGGAGAGGGGAAACATTGTCAGGGGCTTAACCATCCAACCATGGACCTTAAACTTATTCCCACACTTTCTCTAATTAGAAAGACCCTCCCTACTCGGAATAGACATAGAACACCATGTTAGCCAATGAGCATCTTGGTACTTAATCCCACCACTCGACTTTGACAATAGGATAAATTAAGTGGACATGCATGAGCTATTTAATGATTCTTTTAAAAGTAATAAATTCATTGAATCGCTTCTGATTTTGGTTTCATGTTCTTGTTCTTGGCTATCTAGCCGGGTGAGTTCTAGGTGTTAAATCTCAGAGTAATTCAACTTCTTCACTTAACTTCAGCTGGTGAAAAGAATACTATAATCTCATTACTGTCACAATACAATTCCTATGACTTGAGAACTTCTTAAGAATTTACAAGAAGGTAGATTGAATATGAAGTCCGACTGGAAACAAGAGGCATCTTGGCATAACAAAATATATTTGATTCAGACTTAATCATGGAGCAAATGGACTCATCAAATATGCTATGCGATATGTAGTCAAACAATGAGACATTGAATTAATTCTTACATTTGCAATTTCGAGTGTGTCAAAATAAAACAATATGAAATGGGAGAGCTGACCACATAACCTGATCACTAAAGTATGAAGTTTGGCTTGATTTTCCATATAGTCGGCTCTTCTGATATATGTATCCAAATGCATAGGTTTGATCAGATAAATGGCTATGACTCGGAATAGTCCTTAATCCAAATGTAGCGAATAAAAAGATGAATAAAAGAGGGAGTAGAGGTAAAAGTGCAGAACTTAGGTTTTTGGTTCTCCCCAACTTGTAAATAAAAGAAGGCATTCAAAAAATATAAAGGCTTCCAAGAAGCCGTGACTCTTTGAGCAGTTATAAAAAGGAAGAAAAATCAACTTCTTGAATTACCGATAAAAGATGCTAAGTGTACATTTTTTCCTCTTATAAAGATAAATAATTATGAGGAAGAATTCAAAGGTTACTAACTCAAAAAGGATAATTATTAAATTATACCTATATATATTTGCACACACACACACACACACACACACACACACACATATATATATATAAAATTTCGAATGGTAACATTATATTATTATCATTTGTCCAAGGTCATACCTACTAAGGTATGCATATTTGAATACGTGTATTACTTGGAAGATTATTTTATCTTCATATCTTCTCAACAGCGATATGAACTTTTTAAATTGAGTAAAAAATTGGGATGTAACAGCTGAGAGGATGTTAGAGGCATTTGAGACAATGATGGGCACACAGGAGTAGCCCACATTAGGCCCATTCATAGCCATGGGGGAGGAGTTAGAGGCATACTTGGCTGACATGGTGACTCGAGGTCGTTAAATGGTGATTTCTACACAGGCACGTGCACTGGAGATAGTGGTGCAGGAGTTGGAGTAGGTTCTATCCTTCATGCGAGTCAATTGCCTAGTTGCCTTTATAGTATGCTTTGAGGCACAAGGTGTTAAAATTATAACTCTGGTCACATACTGGTTTGAATGTGCAGATTGCACAGACCTTAGCATTGTTAAAATATCTTATGAAATGTCTAGAGTATATATTGTTCCTTCTAGACATGATTGGCATCCCTTCTAGTAATTAAATGGGTTAACCTTAACTAGTTTTAGTTAAGTTTGTTTACATGTTATTTACTTCGACTGGGCGACGATCTTGAGGAGACATTCTAGGCCAACCTGGATAGGGTCGTCCCTTCTAAGGACATGCCCCTTTGGTATGGTATTTAGGTAGGGTGTTGTTGAAGGTTTAAGGACACAAAACATAGAAGTCTGCTCCTTAATCAACACTACCCTAAGATAACTTGCAGAAATTAAAAGCAATTCCAGAATTATATTTCTTCATTTCAACAAGACTGAACATTGAAGATTATCTACAACAAGCATGATAAAGGTACAGTCTAAGTCTGATTCAAGTTCAAAATTTGCAAAAACTTTACATGGCATCAGAGCTTTGGTAGTTGAACTTAGGCTCTGCAAATTAAATAATCAGACTTGATATATATCTAGCATCATTCTCCTATCTTCAATGATATACACAATTAGACCTGAGGACAGGTTTGATGGGAAATAACACTTTGATGCTTGGAAATTCAGAATCATGATGATTCTTGAAGAAAATGATGTAAAACAATTTGTTGATTCAGCATCTAGACAACCTACTGTTGAACCTTATAAAACTATCTAGAGTAAAGGAAATAGGAAAGCCATTCAAATCATATTAGATGGAGTGAAAAATGGTATAGTATCCATGCTAACGAAACATCAAACAACATTTGATATGATGAATGCATTACCGAATGCACACGAGGTTAACAATGCAACTAGAGTTCTCGTACTAAAAAAGCAACTAAATGACATACAAATAAAGAAGGGAGAATCGATGAATTCTTACTTCCTAAGGGTTACCAGCCTAAGAAATGAACTTGCAAGTATAAGAACCATCATTAATGACACATAACTAACACTGATGGCTATAGATAGATTACTAGATTCATTGGAAACATTCACACAAGGAGTAACTGCCAGAGATAATCTTCTTGACTTCAATAGACTTAAGGGAGATTGTCTTCAGGAAGAATCCAAAAAACTTAAGAAAGGAGGAAAATTGAAAACATATATGAAGAACTTCATGTTCTTAATACAAATTCCTATAAAGGAAAGAAGAAGAACTTCAAGAAGAAAATGGGTAATCAAATGAATGACAAACCTAAGAAAGATTTATCCAAAATAAAATGTTTTAGATGTGAAAAGTTTGGACACTACAAATCTAATTGCCCTAAGAATTCTAAACAACAAGTGAGCTGTACAAACATTACTAGGGAAGAAGATAACTATGATCCTGAGAATCGTGTATAGTATTCAACACTATCAAATGAAATCTCAAGTAAAGCATGGGTGATTGATAGTGGATCATCTCGACATATTACAGGATACAAAGAAGCACTAGACTCTATATTAGAAAAGGTTAAAGGTGAAGTCACCATTTGTGATAATTCAGCATATTTCGTCAAGGGAATTGGAAATTGCACCTTGAAACTAAAGTCGGGTAGTTCTCTTCTTCTCAAAGGAGTACTCTATGTACCAAGAATAAAAAGGAATCTAATCTCGGTTACAACACTTGAAGATGATAGACATAATGTTGTATTTATGGACGGTAAAGTCATAACCTGGGCTAAGAAATCCTCATTTAAGAAAGCACCATTGATTGGTAAAAAAAAAAGGGTATTTGTTTGAATTAAATTCAGAACCTAGTTGACTTATTCAATCCTTAATTCATGAAGCTGCTGATATAAACAAAATATGGCACAAAAGGTTAGTTCATCTAAATTTGAAAACCTTATCAACTATGGAGAAGATGGTTACTGGTTTACCTAAACTGAATAATGATCACTCAAGCATATGCAAAGGATGCACTCTGGGTAAGAACACCAAAAGTCCATTTCATGATAGCACTAGAAAAACTAACAATTTTTGGAATTAATCCACTCAAATTTATGTGGACCTATGTCTGTTCCTTCTCTTGGAGGATTCTAGTACTATATACTTTTTATAGATGAATTCTTTAGGAAAACTTGGATTTACTTCTTAAAATGCAAAGAATCAAAAGAAATCTTGAAGAGATCTAAAGAATTTAAAACCTTAACTGAAAATTTATCAGGACAGAAAATTAAAACTCTTAGGACTGATAATGGAGAGGAATACACCTCAGATTTGTTTAAAAAGTTTTATAAAGGAATATGTATTAGGAGGGAGTATACCGTTCCTTATAGCCTGCAACAAAACGAGGTAGCAGAAAGGAAGAATAGAACAATTATAGAAGCTGCAAGAGCTATGATATTTGATCAAAATCTAGAATATTATCTTTGGGCAGAGGCATCTTGTACTGTTGTCTATATTCAAAATAGAAGTCCTCAAAGCATAACCATTCTCATGAATTCATGATAAATCGCCATTTATTTGCAATAAACGGTTAACCAACATGTCATCTATGTGGACCTATGTCTGTTCCTTCTCCTGGAGGATTCTAGTACTATATACTTTTTATAGATGAATTCTCTAGGAAAACTTGGATTTACTTCTTAAAATGCAAAGTCAGAAGAAATCCTAAAGAGATTTAAAGAATTTAAAACTTTAACTGAAAACTTATCAGGACATAAAAATTAAAACTCTTAGGATTGATAATGGAGGGGAATACACCCCATATTTGTTTAAAAGGTTTTGTAAAGAAACATGAATTAAGAGGGAGTGAACCGTTTCTTATAACCCACAACAAAACAGGGTAGCAGAAAGGAAGAACAAAACAATTATAGAAGCTGCAAGAGGTATGATATTTGATCAAAATCTAGAATATTATCTTTGGGCAGAAGCCTCTTGTATTCTTGTCTATATTCAAAACAGAAATCCTCACAGCATAACCATTCACATGAATTCATGATAAATAACCATTTATTTGCAATATCATCATAACGGTTAACCAACATGTCATTTTGATATGAAATTATAATGATTAATCATCTTACCATTTCACATGATTATAACAAATTTCAACTGTCAACCGACTTCACGTCAAACCTCAACGGCTATATGAACATTTTAAATTGGGTAAAAAATTGGGATGTAACAGCTGAGAGGTTGTTAGAGGCAGTTGAGACAACGATGGACACATGGGAGTAGCCCACATTAGGCCCATCTACAGCCATGGGGGAGGAGGTAGAGGCATACTTGGTTGACGTGGTGACTTGAGATCGTCAAGTGGTGATTTCTACATAGGCACGTGCACTGGAGACAGTGGTGCAGGAGTTGGTGCGGGTTCTATCCTTCGTGCGAGCCAGTTGCCTAGTTGCCTTTATACTATGCTTTGAGGCACGAGGGTGGTCTCATTATATATTATATTGCATGGAAAGTCCAAAAATCTGGAATTATATATTAGTTTCCTCTCGACTGCACTCTGCATCGTCATTTTAGTATGTCCATAATCCACGATTATTATCTCTTAAGTTCACGTCTTAATATATACTTTTTGAAAGACAAACCTCTAATATCTTACAATGTTTTTGAAGACATGACTCAGGTGTGTGAAGTCAGATTGAACTTACATGAACAGGAATATTATTTCCCATATTAATATTGGCACTCAACTGCAGGAGCCAATAACACTTCATAGTTTATGGAAAATAATTGGTTTGTAGGATCTTCCGTTAAGCGGCAAGGCTTTCTTCAAAGGAACTTAGCTTTGATACCATGTATTTTTGAGAGGATTGCTGCAAATGTATTGGCATTGCCTATTTGGTATGTGATTTCAAAGGGCAGCGATCCCTCTTATTTTTTTTTGTGGATGAGACATGGAGAGACATGTCCCTTCATGGGACATGTCTATTCATTATTATAATTAATAGAACAATTGATAATTTAACTTCATATATATATATATATATATATATATATATATATATATATCTTCACTTTAGTCTCATGGGTTTATCCAACAGAAGCTAACAAACATCAACATGCGTCCCCGTGTTACATTTTATTAAACATGAAATTAGACAAAGATTGAAGAACAATAAATTACAGTTGGCAAATCAGACCTTTATGGTTTAAAATGAAAAATGGTCAAAATGGGCGAAGTCTTCACATTACGGGATAATAACCAAGACTTCTAAACCTGAAAATTTGAATATGTGTCTTGTTTATAGGCTCTATGTAAACATGTTTTGTTTTTATTCAAATGATATCAAAGTTTACAATTTTCAAGTCCAAAGGGGTATATTCATAAGTCTTGTTTGTTATTACTATCATGTTCTTAATCTGGGGTAAAATTTAAAATACAAAAATATAATATAAAGTGTTGTGTGGCAGATTGATAAATGACTAGAGCTAATGAAGGTTGAAGTTTTGAAACAAAAATCTGAAGTACCCAAAGATGGGACGAGCTCAAGTTAACAAAGACCAGCACAATTCAAATATGATCTACAAGATATGCTTTTGGAGAAATACTTCACAACCAAATGGAAGAAAATCAATGATAACAATCATGACCCCATATAGCATGAATTCAATAAGGTATAGAATGTTCCAAAAATAATCCATCACTGTGGACAAAGAAGATAATGAAAAGTGGCATAGCTCAATTAGCTGCATTTCCTCCTTCCAAGCAATGGCCCAAGCTGATAGTTGAGTACACTGGGAGATATGATATTGACACAAGACAAGTACTTGCTCCTAAATGAAGTTCTGTGGTTGCATTTGCACCAGATGACATAAGGGCAACATTCAATATCCCTCATTATAAATATAGCATAATCAGAACACAAGAGTTTGCTATGAAAGGTTTTGATTAAAGGGAGAGTGATTACACCACCTTTGAGAATCAAGGAGGCACAATACCAAGTTACCAAAGTTGACCAAGGTAGACTTGTTAGAAGAGATACGTGATCTTATAATCATGTTAAATCGAGTGATGACATGTCTACAAGGAATACTAGTTGAGCCCAGTGGTGCTATTTCATAGAGAGCATCATCCACAAAAGTGAAAAATTTAATTGGGCAATTGTGATTAGTGACAACTTGGATATGTAATTAAGAACCACGATGAAATGTAAAGTGTTCTACACGAGGTCATACATAACCTACATGATGCTATGTGTGTAGAAGTACAATGGATTGCAATGTTTGGGTGTAGTTGAAACATAATCGAGACAATACATGATGTACAATTGTTATCCACAATTGGAACTTCAAAATAAGGATGGGTTTAAGAAAGCAAATGATGCTTTCACGATGCACACAATAAGAGTACTACAAGGCACTCCGTACAAGAGATTATCAAAAGAAGTAGAGGAGTTTGTAAAGATGTATGGGTCATGGTATGCTTAGTACCAAAAGTTTACCTACATCTGTGTGCTTGGGAGTACAGTATGCCAAATCAAACTTCCAAGGTTTCCATTGAGTAAGCTTGTGCCCTTGGAGGTTACAAGATGGTGACATATGACAAGAGTGAAAAGCATAAGCATGGGCCAAGAATTACATTCCCACTCAGTCTTGGAATGGAATCTTGGCCATCTCTTCTTGTAGCAGAAGCAATAAAGAGGGAATTTGAACATATGGAAGACGATACCATTTAGGTCCATGCGATCAAATCAGAAGAGCCTATGGAGTAATGATGGGGACACAACCCAAGAACAGAATGGACACAACAGAAAAAGGGAAATTGTATTAACTGAAAAATAAGCTAGTACATTCAGTATAGAGAAAATAACTTCAAAACATGCCAGAAGGGCTTACAATAGCATAAATGTGGAGATAATTTCTCCTTTCAGTACCTCCTCTCAAACTCCACTCCGAACTGCCTTTTACAATGCCAGAAATCTCCTTAAATAGACCCCGGAGGGTTAAGGACTAGGAATACATTCTAGAAGGTGCTAGTAGGCATCCACCGACCTAGAAGTCGGCGCAAATCTAGAAGAATCCAGAAACGGTAACCGAACTTCCGGGAGGCATAACTTTTGAACCGTAGCTCCGATTGACGAACCGTTTACATTTCCGGAAAGCTCTCGAAGCGCTCTATAGCCCTATGGACCAGCTTCGCTCGTCCCCCATTTTTCGGCCCTTTTCGAGGTCATTTAATGCCCCTAACTTGACTTTGAAGCATTCTTAGGAGGTCTCCAAAACTCGAAAAACTGCAATAACTTTCAAACCGTGAGGCATTTTGACCTGATTCTTTTTCTGGAATGCTCTAAATCACAATTACATTCATCTGGCCAATTCACACCTTCTAGTTTACCAAAATGATGGCCCAATTACATGCTCCTATTTTTTCGGGATTTACTAGCACACTGATAGTGGAATTGTGAGAGTTGGAACCTTTATTTGACCCAAATGGGTGTCCAAAACTGAAAACACATGAAACAGAAACTAAGTCTAAGTACATTTTTTTTGGGTGACACAGGATTGCCCTTATACCTCTGGATGCTCCTGCATCAGACACCCAGGGTAGATTGAAAAGTGACCCTGTCACTTTATGAATGGTAGAGGAAATCCCAAATGGGAAACCTCAGCTGGTGAAATCCAAGTTGAGTCATCGATCGGTCGTCCTTTCCATTTGACCAAATACTCTTCATACTGCCTATTTCTGGTACTCCTACCCACACGATGATCTAGAATGTCTTTTATCTCCTCCTTCTTAGAAGCAAGAATTGGACATGGCTCTAACACCAACTCCTCATCTGCACCATCATCATGATACTCTGTTAAATCTGCAATGTTGAAAATGAGAGAAATGTGAATACCATCTGGCAGCTCCACCTCGTATGCATTTCCTGAGTCATCTTTCTTCAGAATTTTGCAGGGGCCAAATTTCTTCATTTTCAACTTGTAAGTACCGACTGGAAATCTCTCTTTTCGTAAGTGCACCATGACTAAATCTCCTACGTGGAATTCCTTATGTCTTCTCCTTTGATCAGCCCTAGCTTTATACTCTTGATTCATCTTGGTAATGTGTGCTTGAACCTCCTCATGTAGACGCTTGATATGTTCAGCAAATTCCTCAGCTTCAGCACTTGTCCTCTCCCCTTGCTCTATCTTCCCCAATTCTGGTGCAGTCCTTGGGCTATTCCCATATACAATTTGGAATGGTGATTTTCCAATACTCATATTTATAGAGTTATTGTAAGAAAACTCGGCTTGTGGTAGAATCAAATTCCATCCTTTGGGCTTATCCCCAACTAAACATCTCAGCAAATTGCCCAGACTTCTATTTACCACTTCTGTTTGGCCGTTAGTTTGTGGGTGATGCGTGGAACTGAATTTCAAGTCTGCTCTCAACTTTTTCCACAATGTCCTCTAGAAATACCCCACAAATTTAGTATCTCTATCAGAAACTATACTCCTTGGAAGACCATGTAGTCTTACCACCTCTTTGAAAAACAAGTCTGCAATGTGGACAACATCATGAGTTCTGTGGCATGAAATGAAATGTGCCATTTTGGAGAACCTATCAACCACCACGAATACTGAGTCATTACCCCTTTGTGTCCTTGGCAATCCAAGAACAAAATCCATACTTATGTCCTCCCATGGCCTTGATAGAACAGGCAATGGCTGATATAAGCCAGTATTGCGACTAAACCCCTTCGCAACTTGACAAACCTGGCAACTCTGTACAAACTTCTTCACATCCTGTGAAATTTGAGGCCAAAAATAATGTTCTCTAAGAATGGCAATGGTCTTATCTCGACCAAAATGTCCTGCCATCCCTCCACTGTGTTTCTCCTTAATCAGATTTTCCCTCATGGAACTCGGAATGCACAATTGACTACCCTTTAACAACATGCCATCCTGAATTAAATAGTCTAACCACTTCGTTCTATCTACAACAACAGGTTCTTTACAAGCTTTCCATGCTTCAGCAAAATCAGGATCCTCGGGGTACAAATTCTTGAGTTCATCAAACCCAACTACTTCAACTTGCATTATTGTAAGCCACAACTGTCTCCTACTTAGTGTATCTGCAACCCTGTTAGATTTTCCACTTCTATGCTTCAACACAAATGTATAGCTCTGCAAGAACTCTACCCACTTCATATGCCTCTGATTGAATTTACCTTGGCTATTTAGGTACTGTAATGCCTGATGATCAATATACAAAACAAATTCTTTTGGCAATAAATAATGCCTCCATTTCTTTAAGGCCTGAACTATTGCATAGAACTCTTGATCATAAACAGAATACTTCTTCTTTGCATCATTCAATTTTTCACTAAAATATGCAATAGGCGTACCTTCTTGGCTTAATACAGCCCCAATAGCGCTGCCACTGGCATCACAATCCACCTGGAAAACCTTTCAAAAATCTGGAAGTGCCAACACAGGTTGTTCTGTTATTTTCTTCTTCAGCAATTCAAAACTTCTTGCAGCTGTTGTAGTCCATTTGAACTCTTTTCTATCCCCTCTTATTGTATTAGTTAGGGGTGCACATATGCCACTGAAATTCTTAATAAACTTCCTGTAAAAACTAACCAGACCATGAAATGATCTTACCTCAGTAGCAGACCTTGGAGTAGGCTATTCCAAGATGGCTTTTACCTTCTCCGGATCCATTTTGAGACCTTCGGGTGATATAACAAACCCCAAATAGACTAACTCCCTTTTTGCAAAGATACACTTCTTCAGATTAATTAACAGTTTCTCTTCCCTTAGCCTTTCAAGGACACTATGAATATGCAGTAAATTTTCTTCCAAAGTCTTGCTGAAAATTAAAATATCATCCAAATAGACAATAACAAATTTTTCCAAGAACTTCTTAAGTACCTCATTCATGAGCCGCATGAAGGTGCTTAGGGCGTTCATCAATCCAAAGGGCATGACTAAGCACTCATAAAGACCCTCCTTGGTCTTGAAGGCTGTTTTCCACTCATCTCCTTCTCGAATCTGTATCTGATGATAGCCACTCTTGAGATCTATCTTTGTGAAGTACTGAGCTCCACTCAAGCAGTCCATAAGATCATCCATCCTTGGCAAAGGAAACCGGTACTTGATAGTTATCCTATTTATAGCTCGAGAATCTGTACACATCCTCCACTCTCCATCCTTCTTTGGTGCGAGTACTGCAGGTACTGCACATGGACTCAGGCTCTCTCGAATCAAGCCCTTCCTCAACAGCTCCTGAACCTGTCTATTTAGCTCCTCTGTTTCAGCAGGAGTCATCCTGTGAGCAGCCTTGTTAGGCAAACTAGCTCCTGGAATCAGATCTATCTGATGACTAATTTGCCTTACTGGTGGCAATCCATCTGGAACATTATCAGAGATAATATCTCCAAATTCCCTTAGTAAATCTGAAACTTCAAGTGGTATTTCACTACTACCTTCTTTATCTTTCCTAGGAATCAAAGCATAGCACATATGCTGATGTTTCATGCCATTTAAAAACATCCTTCTATCAACAAGACAAATCCTAGCATTGCTACATACCTTTTCACCTTCCTTTTTCATGGGCTTCAATTTGTGGCGAACTTCATCCTTTGTCAGAGAGTATGTGTTTGCATGCCCATCATGTACTGCATGTCTATCAAACTGCCATGGTCTACCCAACAATAGATGACAAACATCCATCGGAATAACATCACAAAGAACTTCATCATGGTAACTCCCAATTTTGAATTTCACTAAACATTGTTCACTTACCAGGACCTTATGATCATCTTTTACCCAAGCAATCCGATAGGGCTGGGGATGTTTCTCCCTCTTGAGTTTCAGCTTAGAGACCATCTCTTTTGATACCAAGTTATCAGTGCTACCACCATCAATGATCACGTCACAACATTTATCCTCACACTTGCATTTGGTACGAAACAAACTCCTTCGTTGTCCTGGTTCAATCTCACCACTTAGTAGGACTCTTTCATTTACCAAGGTCTCTCCTCTTTCTGCATCCTCTGAATGTGATGATTGTGCATCCTCATCCACATGAGCAACCCTAGCTTGGCCTTTAGCTCTCCTATTTGTCCTTCCTTGTCGTTGAGGGCATTCAAAGGCACAATGACCTTCTTCATTGCAATGGAAACAGGTACCACGGAAGCCGCCTCTTCCTTGTCCATGTCCTCTACCTCTTCCTCTTTGATTTCCAAAGTCTTGATCATGGGAGCAGTTGAAATCCTCATTCCTCTGGTTCCTGCTAGTACCGGCATCTTCATTTTTCTTTTGGGTTTCATTGCGGCCTCCAGATGACCTACCGCTGCCCCTTCTTCTTTGACCGCGCCCTCTTTGTCTTCCTTCAAACCTTTTATTCAGCTTTTCTTCAACTCGTAGGGCAAACTGGTATGCCTCTTCAACGCTGGTCATTCTTACTAGACTTAATTCCTCTTGGATGCTAGGTCGCAACCCACTGATATAACGAGCAACCTTCTCCTTATTTGCTTCTGCATGCCCCGCTCTAATCAAAAGTCGGTAAAATTCCTCTGTATATTCTTGGACTGATCTCCCTGCTTGCTTTAACCCATGCATCTTCTTAAACAAATCAAGCTCGTAGTCCACAGGAATGAACTGCTTTTTCAATTTGTCCACCGTGCGATCCCATCTTGTGATCTTTTCCTTTCCTCTTCTGTTTCTTTCCAATTGAACCTCTTGCCACCAGATTTTGGCATGGCCTTTCAGTTTGGCCTTCGCAAACTTAACCCTATCTGGGTCCCTGATATCCTCATACTCAAAGTATTCTTCCAGTTCATTGATTCAATCAATCAACTCATTTGGTTTCAAATTTCCTGAAAATACACCCACTTCAATTGTGGGTCTTTTCCCAAACTTTGTAATGGCCCTAAAAAGCCTTTCCTCTGCATGATTTAGAACTTCTCCGTCAAATTCCCCTTCTGGTCCAATTTCGTCTTCTTTGTTGTCATCTTCACTTTCATCCCTTGCGGCCACAATTGTTCCACTACGAAGCTCCTCCTGCAATGCTTGTACTTGCCTTTGGAGGGCTCTAACCTCCTCAGGATTAATAGCTCTGGCCCTTCCGCCACGTTCTCTTCGTGGAGGCATCTTCTTAACTCAAACCCACAACCACACAGTCTTGGTGCAAACTGCCTCACAGTCGGCGCTCTGTCTACACACTCAGGAAAACCAGCTTTGATACCACTTGATGGGGACACAACCCAAGAACAGAATGGACACAACAGAAAAAGGGAAATTGTATTAACTGAAAAATAAGCTAGTGCATTCAGTACAGAGAAAATAACTTCAAAACATGCCCTAAGGGCTTACAATAGCATAAATGTGGAGATAATTTCTCCTTTCAGTACCTCCTCTCAAACTCCACTCCGAACTGGCTTTTACAATGCCAGAAATCTCCTTAAATAGACCCCGGAGTGTTAAGGACTAGGAATACATTCTAGAAGGTGCTAGTAGGCATCCACCGACCAAATAGAAGGCTCCAGAAGCTGCGTTAGAAGTCGGCGCAAATCTAGAAGAATCCAGAAATGGTAATCGAACTTTCGGAAGGCATAACTTTTGAACCGTAGCTCCGATTAACGAACTGTTTACATTTCCGGAAAGCTCTCGAAGTGCTCTATAGCCTTATGGACCAGCTTCACTCGTCCCCCATTTTTCGGCCCTTTTCGAGGTCATTTAATGCCCCTAACTTGACTTTGAAGCATTCTTAAGAGGTCTCCAAAATCCGAAAAACTGCAATAACTTTCAAACCGTGGGGCCTTTTGACCTGATTCTTTTTCTGGAATGCTCTAATTTACAATTACATTCATCTGGCCAATTCACACCTTCTAGTTTACCAAAATGATGGCCCAATTACATGCTCCTATTTTTTCGGGATTTACTAGCACACTGATAGTGGAACTGTGAGAGTTGGAACCTTTATTTGACCCAAATGGGTGTCCAAAAATGAAAACACATGAAACAGAAACTAAGTCTAAGTACATTTTTTTTGGGTGACACAGGATTGCCCTTATACCTCTGGATGCTCCTGCATCAAGTAAGATATAAGCATGTGGTGCATGTTGAAGATTATTGGGCAAATGCATGTGATGTTCATGATGGCTTTGGAACTGTCAGTATCTATCCAGATTCTGTAAAACAACAAGTGCTTGGACAATCTGGAACTAGATGGGTGATTGCATCATTGGAGCAGCCAGTTGAGACGTACCGTAATCGAACTAGAGGAAATCATTGATAAACCCAACATGTAATGAAGAGAAAACTTGAAAACTTGAATGTTGAAATGCTGAAATGAAAGCTATCAAGGATCAAACACCTATGCCAGAGTTACAACACAATGTGAAGTTGGTTTTAGATATGGTAGAGGCAGATATTCAGAAGTTTGATAAATTTTTTTGGCATGAGAGAGAGTCTGTGGCAATATAGTAGAAGGAGAAGGAGCGGTTTCAGAAAAAGATTGCACCGTAGAAACAACAATTAGACAACATAGAAGATATTATGGGAGCATTGGATAGAATCTAGGAAAGTGTTGCTGTAGGTACTATAACATTGCAATCACTTCCAAGTATCTTAGGGTATGACTGTTGAACAACCTAGGGTTAGAGAGAATGTAAGCTATTTTAGGGTGACAGAGCAGGGCCAAATTGAGGCACTTCAGCAGCAGCAACATATACTCAACAACAAGCCTCAACTTCCATGGGCAGTGGGATTCATTTGAATAATTCATGGCCGCACCTCAGTTGAGTTTGAAGGAAGTGATTGAAACATATGCACAGGAACATGACATCCAATTTTTCCCTAAAGTGGGACGCACACATGATGGTCTTCAGGTTTATGGCTTTGGAATTGTCAGTATGTATCTAGATTCTGTAAAACAACAAGTGCTTGCACAATCTGGAGATACATGGGTGATTGCATCATTGGAGCTGCTAGTTGAGATGCATCGTAATCAAACTGGAGGAAATCATTGATAAACTAAACATATAATGAAGAGAAAACTTGAAAACTTGAATGCTGAAATGCTGAAATGAAAGCTATCGAGGATCAAACACCTATGCTAGAGTTACAACACAATGTGAAATTGATTTTAGATATGGTAGAGACAGTCTGTGGCAATATACTAGAAGGAGAAGGAGCAACTTCAACAAGAGACTGCACGACAAGAACAAAAGCTAGACCGAGCATTGGATAAAATCTAGGAAAGTGTTGTGGTAGGTACTTTGACATTGGAATCACTTGCAAATGTCTTTGAGAATTTACAGTGCAAATATCGGGAGGACTACAAGTTGTGCAATTTGTCATGTATTGCATCTGCATTTGCTTTGCCATTGCTTATTATAGTGTTTCAAGGTTGGGAACCACTTCAACATCCTTTGCATGGTTTAGAGGTAATGTCATTGTGGGTGAGGCTTCTACAAGGGAATGAGCCTCGTGATTATGGCATTTACATAGAAGCAGAACTTGCTTCTTCAACTCCTCACACTCAACTCTTCACTGAAGTTATTCTTCCAATAGTGAGAATAGCTGCTATGAATTCCTGGGAGCCAAGGGACCTTGAACCTATGCTACGTTTTCTGGAGACATGGGAGAAATTACTATCGGCTTCAATACTTAATAACATTTTGGATCATATAGTGTTGCCCAAATTAACAACAACAATAGATACTTGGGATCCTCACAGGGAGATTGTGCCAATACATGCATGGTTACATCCTTGGCTTCTATTGTTGCGCTAGTGTATGGAGCCTTTATATCCAACCATTCGTTATAAGTTGGGGAATGTACTTCATGCTTGGCATGTAGGTGATGCATCTACATATGCAATTTTATCACCTTGGAAAACTGTATTTGATGCTGCTAGCTGGGAATGGTTGATTGTTTGTTTTATTGTAGCTAATTTGATGACAGTTCTACAGAAATTTGTAATCAACCGAGCTAATCAACAACTAGACCAATTTAACTGGGTCATGGCTTGGGCATCTGCTATTCCCATTTATCATATGGTTGCAATGTTGGAGGCATCATTTTTTCCAAAGTGGCCTCTTGGACTGTTCATTCATTGATTACTCATTTAGTGATTTGAAGGTTAATGTAATGTGAGAATTTTGGTTTTTGGTGCAACTGGGACTGTACCTTCGTGTTTTGATTGTAGAACTGTACTTCTTCCTCTAGATCTTTTGGACATGATTATCTAATAGCCTTTAGACAGCTGAATACATATTCCTATCTTGATTGTGTATATACATTTGTCCACTGTTGTTAATCTTTATCTATTGGGTAATTTGTAGGTCTGTCAATGCATCGATTACTCTTGTTTCCACCTTGATTACACACAAAAATCATTGGCTAACTGCACGACCTCCACTCTGGCATAGATTTCATATTGTTCGTGGAGAATTCGAGCTCAAATGAGACTGTAGAGAATCTTTCAAGAGCTTGGAACAACAAACTCTCAATCAATTATCCTTCTTTTTACTTGATGTTTATCACATGTGGCGAGGGTACTTTGTGACAAATGTGTTGATCATCATGTCATTGAATTTTTTTAAACACCGTAATCTTTTACGTTCCTTTAATTTTTGTGTGTGTTGGAAGGTCAAAATGTATCACTGAAGTTTGCATTGTACGTTGGTTGATTTTGTGTAACGTATGTGGCAAGGGCAGGCAAACGTTCAATTAGGTAAGGCTATAAGTAGCAAGCAGAGGAACTGGGTAAAGGTGGTAATCTCAGATTTTTTCTAAAAATGAAAACCAAATAATTAAAATAGCTAGGTGGACTTGAAAAACTATACATTTTATTTTATTTTATAATGTTCATATCCGTGGAATTGGATTTAGAATGAGAATTTTTCCAATTCCACATGTTTAAATGAAAGATTGAATTCTAGTATTTAGGAGTAAATGGGAACATACAATTCAAATTTATGTAAATTCCAATTCCAATTTAGTGCATTCAAACTGTAGTTTACAAATGTTTCAAAGTTTTAAATGTCAATTCTTGTTCAATTCTAGCAACCCACTGAGCTCTTAGAGAATGTGCAGAGAATGGTTTTTTAAAGAAGCTCCACAGAACATCAAAACATTGATTCATATATTTCACAACTATCTTATAAAAATGACTAGTATACTAATCTATTCAAAATTAAAATTCTAATTAATCTTTTGTATCATTTATAAGGAAACTTGAAAATTTTATACTTAAGAAATCAAATTGACGAGTTTTCAAATTAAGATCATGTCACAATTTTAAAGAGGAATGATATGATATGATATGATAGATTTTAATGACATCGACGAGGCTAAAGTAGCCGATGGGACCTACACGATCACCCCCCCAAGGTAGGAGCAAAACTAATCTAGTTGCAAAGTTTTGGTTAACTTGTCTCTCCTTTGAAATTTGATAATCAGAGTCGCTATCCTCTTCACTTGGTCTTCCTCGAATAAGTAGTTGAAGTCCTTGTTCTACAATATCTCTGTATAACCAAATCTGATGTCACTGTATGCCAGGCAATCCTTGACAAAGTGCTGCTCCCATATTATAGAATGTAATCTCATGAATTGCAATGATTGTCGGACATAAAAAAAAAGGATTTGTTGAAAAAGGTTTGAAAAATCTCAAGCAATTTTATGTGACGTGTATAAAGCTAGATTTACCGACCTTTGACAATGCCCTCCCTACAAGTAATAAAATGGGAAACTTTAGAAAGAGGTATGAACATCCATAAAACATGATGAATGTGGAACTTTTTGTCAAGTATCTCCTTTGCATATGTTTTTGGTAGATGTGTATCCAAAACGTAGAAGCACTAGTAAGGTGCATGGTGTTGGTATAATGCCTCGAAGAGATATTGTCCCATGAAATTGAATGGTCATAAGCTTTCACGAAATACATGTAAAAGAATGAAAATAGTAAACAAAAGCATTTGAAATTTATAAAGCCAGACATTCTACCTATGTCCTCCCTACTCATGTCAAAATGAAAGCTTTGGAATAGGGTGTGGAAATTCATCCAAGCGAAATGAAGGGATATTGCTGTGACAAAAATATGTTGGAAATGTTGTGGTAGAATATCATGCAAAATGTGGAATCATAGACAAAGAACCTAAATTTTTTGATAGAATTTTGCAATCATGTCTTGTCAAGGAATGATAGGATTGTAAAATGAGCAAAGACGAATTTCACAAAGAATATTTGATGTCCACATTTTATCTAAACATACCATCAAAATAGCTAGTAAACTAATCTACCCAAATCTAAAACTCTATCAAATTATGTTGGTGTTTACATCATGCATATGATTTGCTAATAAAATTAGTTCAGTATAGCATAAGTGTGAATAGAGTATTTCAATCACCTTTCAAATACAATTTTATATTTGTACTTGAATGATTTTATAGTCAAATTTAGATAAAATAACTCATGCATCATCACTAAGTACAAATTAATTGTTCAAGATTAAACATAGAGTACCCCTATATGCAAGCCTTGTGTCCATATACTAATTTATATGTATATGAAATAGAATATGATTTTAATGTTAGTTTTTTTTAGAAGCAAAGGGAGTTTTGAAAAATGAAATAGACTAATAAGATCTTAAATAGTTCATAAACCATGCAGATTTTACGCATTCAAGAAGAGAATACTTACGCAAAATGAAGTCGAATCATGCTAGACAAGTTGAGTATTGGCTCTTCCAATTTGTTATTTGATAGTTGCCTGACAATGACACATTCAAAATGCACTTATGAGCAAAGACCTATAACGAATGAAATTGATTAAATAATGAAGGTATGTTAGTTTGAACTTCACTTGGTTTCGAGAATACTTTAATATTCTTTACTTAACAAGACCAACTGTGTGAAGGTGGAAGCCCTCACCCCCTCCCCCTAACATCAATCTAAATTCTCTGTTAACATCTAATTACATACTTCATTCTTTCATTTATCCATTTATGAACTATAATATTCAATCAATATAATCACATAACATTCATTAATACTAAACACTAATCAAGAATTCATTAACACAACAATATTAATTAACATGATATAAATTTCAATATTAATATGCGACATTCATAGATAATTACTTAAAACAACGTTATTTCATTATCCAACAAGGTTTATCAAAGAGCATTTTTAAAAAATCATATATTTTTTTTGTTTTTCTTAGATTTCTTAAGGAAAAGGCTGATAGGAGGATTAGTATCTTCCTCATTCTCCTCCTCTTGTGGTTATAATGTCAAATTAGGATGATTCCTCTTGCGTTGAGGAGCACGAGGCTGCTGCACTAAAGGGGGGCCTTTTGCAGAACAAGTAAATAGGATAAATTCACATACTTTTTTTTACTAGAACAAGTATTTCATTAACCAGTAGAACATAACATGCATTTTTCTTTACCTGACAATGCCATATTATGTACAGTAACATTTTGATCGGTCGCCACCTCAACATGTTGAACACTTCGACGAACATGCTCCACTCGTTCACCATGATGTTCAACATGCTCTAAAATATTTAAAAAAGGTTACACAACCAATTGCAATTGAAGATGTTTAATTCGATTAATAATTACATAATTTATTTCCAATAGCAAATTAATAACTTCATCACCATGATGCACATCATGGCCTTCGTCATGCGTAGGTTTTGTGATAGGATTTGAAGGCTGCAGTGAAATGTCATGCGCATTGTTATCATTGTTTGAAATATAAAACAAAAATAGTCAATTTATGTTGGAAATTAACACCAAACATGAAATTTCTCAACTATTCAATTTGATTTAATTTTTATTTGACCAATTTACTCGTGTCTCATCTGGTGTACCAGATTCTTCGGTATGGCTTTCAGATTCTTGGCATAGGTGTGTAGGCATGACTTTATAGCCTTCCTTCTAGGCAATTTTTTTGTCTTCATCCTTGGGCTCTACATTGAATTTTGTGCCCTATATTTTTTGCTTAATATTGTCAGTTTTGCATGTATGATTTGATTAAACAAAATTGTTTGCAACCTTATATTAAAAAAATTGTTATGAAAAACCATTGCTTCTTCTTACAAGTCGAGAGTGAAGTTTCATATAGCCACCAGAGCCTAGATTGTGTTGGCCAACCTTTTGTACTCTCGCTTCTGTAGCTTTTGATGTGTCCTGTAGTTTATGAAAAGTTTTAAACATGTTAGATTATATATTCACAAAGATCATTAATTAGTGCATGATTACATTTTACTTAATACTATCATGACATACCTTCTTTTGCCTTCTTCTGGTTCAATTCCTTTACCCAGTAGCCTTTTCTCTTTTGCATCTTCAATTATTTCATTCCACTCCATCGATGGAATCATCGGAGGACGATCGTGCTTTGGGTTATCCTTTAGACCCTTTCTATATTGGTCCCTCACAGTCTTTATATGTTTGGATGCTCTTTTGAGAAGTAGGGCACTGTCAAAAATGTTTTTTCCAAAGAAGTCCTCTAAAGATTTACTGAGCTGATTTTTTAATTCAGGGCCTTGTTCATTCCACCTTTTTTGAAAAAACAAAATTGTTAGACACATAACTTTAATATAGTACAATAAATGGAAGATAAGAAAAATATTGTACCAATGATATGAAGCTAGGTACCTTCTACCTATGGTGGGCCCAAATAGCTTCAATGTCATTTCAAAAAGAGTATCATAAAAAAACATCATTTCCTACAAAAACATCGTGGGATTATCAGTCCAAAAAGGGTTACGTATAAGTAAACTACATTTACAATGTAAATAATAACAATGTTAAAGCACCTGGAAGCTTTGGTACTTTTAATGGAAACATAGTGTTCTTGTTCAACAACAATGACCCCACAAACGAGCTAGTACTAGTAACACGGGCTAATCCAGGAAATGGTCCGGCTTCAGTAGTACTGGTCTCTGTTCTTATATCAGCTCTAGGTGTATATATTAGTGCACAAAATAAGTTCATGAGTATAAAATGCACTGAAGAAAAATAAATCAATGCATGATTAACATATAACAAAATATAGCAAAACAAGGTTTTACTAGTTGTAGTTGGTACAGACGAAGATGTCTGCAAGCTCCTTGTTGTCGACAATTCAGTCGGCAATATCGGAGTGGTGATTGAAGGAGGCGTCCATACTTCATCATGAGTTGAAGAATACATTGTTAGCAAAGACATTTGTAATGGATAAAGATCAAATGTGGTACTAGAAGCATCCCAAACATAAGTTGAGTTAGTAATGCATGCGAAGGTTAAATGAATGGTTAAAGGTTTAAGGATTATTTACTTGAAGGCTGTGCGCTACAACCTTCACCAAGTTGACCATGTTTCACAGGTGTAAAAATTCCTCTAAGAAGAACACATCATATTTTAGATCATGATCCATAAGATAGTATAAAATAAAAACATCTATTGAACTTTCATTATTGATTAAGATTAATTACTGCTTACCTTCATACAATTGACTCTATGTATCAATTCATCTTTGAGTGCCTCTGTCTCCTCAGTTTTGTTTTGTTCCAGGACAAGGGTAAGAATATCTTTACTATATTTATTTATCATCTGAGTAGCCATGAAGCTGGGGTTAGCGCTACATGCGATGTCATTTAAAAATGCCCCCTCAATTTCATATCACATTTGATCTGCTATCATTTTTGCTTTTCCTTATCAATAATTATCAAGTTGTGACATCAATATCAGTAAAATTCTATCAAAATAACTTCAAAGCTATAGAGAAAAGAACATAATAATATGACATTTGTTTCTATATAATTTATAGAATTACACTAATTAAGGTTTACCTTTGCTGAAGAAGGTGCGTGAGGAACATCCTCGCCTGTGCCTTGTGGTGGATCCATGTCGCCCTGTGACAAAGATTAGTTATTTTTAGCAATCAGTAGCGAAATGAAAGTAATAGACTTGCTAAAAAAATTTATTAATAAAACAGTAGATTGTATGTTGGAGTCAATATTAGTTGGAGGCAGTTGGTTTAAATGTTATACTTACCAATCCCATGATAGTGAATTTTTTTATATCTACATGATTCAAATTGTAATCTATCAGAAGCTCTTCCCTTGCACTTACTGATTTTGTCGCACATACAAAAACATGATTTCCCTCATGTGCCTCGAATATACAATTCCATCGCTTATTAGTTGACACAGGTCTAGAACTATTTATAAAACTTGCAATATTCCTTGTTGCTTTTGGCCTTCCATCAATATACATAGCAAGCCTTTTACTTTGATCATTTTCTTTGCATTGTATATAATTTGCTGATAATGGATACCTACACATACTTTTTTATATTGCACAATCTGCATCCAACTATTGTAATTGTAACAAGGTCTTGCATACTCCATCAATTTAACAACTTTATTATAACTGACCTTTATGTCATCTATGAAAAATAAGCCAAAACCATGTAATGAAGATGGAGCTATGCGATATATCCTTTCCTTAACAAAAAAAAATTAGTGTTAACTGGAGGTAGTTCCTTGGGTATCCATTCTTTCTGAAGATGTTTGTACCTTAGGGGAACCTTCTTGTCGCCTTTGGTCTCATTATCATAAGAACATGACCCCCCCTCAGCAAAGAAAAATTGCATTCGTTTATTGAATTTTCTTCTAATCTTTTGACCTCTAGTTGATCTCCCTATTTTAGACTTACTAGATGTTTCACTTTTGTCTTCTATTCCCGCATTTTCTTCACTCGAGCAAGACAAATCAGACAAATACCTATTTGGTGATACTTGCAATCCATCAAATGAGAGACATAGTAGGACTAAAGTTGATGTGGACGGTAAAGAGTCGACACACAAATAATTAATTGTATCTATAGGGTCTATTGACTTACACCTGTTGATCCATGTCACTGTGCATGATCTTGGTCAAAGGTGTTAAATTTCTTGCATATGTAAATCATTTATTGTAAGTTAGCCAAAAATTACATGATATATATGCTGCAAATTACATAGAAGATAAAAATTACATGATGCATTCATCGAAATCATTGTATATTTTTTAATTCCTTACCTCTACTTAATGTGTGGTACTTATGCATAATCATTGTATATACTTCATTACATTAGAGTTCAACACATAATAACTTAATTATAAAAACATACAAGTCAAAACAATTTTTTATGAATAAATCAATACCTCATACGTGAGATTGATCATACTTCAACATAGATTTCATTGATCATCCTCTTTATCCATGTCATCATTGTGACTATCTTCATTATCATCATCATCACCATCATCGCACTTGTCCCCTTCATCGTTGTCGTCGTCGTCATCATCATCATGGCCAACACCACCACCATCTTCATCATCTTCACCACCATTATCATGACCATCATCATCATGAGCATCATTGCCTTGATCATCACCATCTTCATCACCGTGATCATGATCGTCATCATCATCACCATCATCATTAGCATCACCAGAATTATCATCTTCTTTTTCATCAGTGTAACAATCGTTCATGATCATCATTTACTTCATCTTCTAATTTTTTAGTAACTTCTTCCATCACATAATACTTTACTAGCTTTCCTCTTGGATCATGTCTAACGACAAATGACCAACCCGGTTTATGTGGAACGTCAAATTAAAACCCCTGCTCACATTGACTTGGAAGAACATAGGACTCATCTCCAACTGGCTCAAATGACCTTGTATTAATCATTGTAAATCCATTATTATGTTCAATAACAATCCTATCAGAGTCATTTTGATTCAGCCGTAACCTATATCATTTGACAACAAATATAATTAATTTGAATGAGTTAAATTCACACTCATGTATATCATCCAAAATGCCATAGTATCGATTTTCAGATTGTTGAGGATGTATGCCATTTTTAGATGAAATATTAGTGACCTCGAAGACTGCATTTATCCCGAAATCACAAGTTTTCTTCATTTCATCTAACTTTTTAATGCAAAATTTATGACCATGGTAGTATATAACTTTGTGGTGTTTGATCTGCAATGATTCAAACATGTTAAGATTGTTTGCATCGATCTGTGAGTTGATATTAAACTTATTGATCATAATTAATAATCTTATATGTACCTTTCTACCTCTTAAACCATATGCTAGATCAAGTACCATTGGCACAACATTGAGATCTCCATTACGAGGAACTTCTTTAACCAATATGCAACACTATCTCATGTTAATGAGCGACCATTTTTTTGAGATTGTTGAATCCATACCATCATCCAATCAAGATTGTTTGTAATATACAAATGTTTTGCGTTCCACTCACGACCAACTATAAAGAAAACAAATAGACCGCTTAGAAACAACATATATTGAAGATTTATAAGAATTAATAAACTATAATAACATTGTACTTTCTTCAATCTACCTTTCTCCATCAAGTACTCTCCTTCGAATTTGTTAATAACATTGGGATTCCAAATGTGATCTACATGGATATCTGCTGCAAACTTGGGAAGATATCCACTAATGTACACCATGGTCTGGTATACCATATATCCCTCCACTATAGAACCCTCAGGACGTGCTACTTGTCGAACCAAACCCTTCATAAATTTCAAGTGCCTATCAACCATTCACATTGACTTAGTTTGTACAGGCCCACACAATTCAATCTCCTCAATTTGATGTATGAGGTAGTGTTTTTGAGCATTGAAAAAAGTTAAACACTTTTGCGTTTTACACATGAGAAATTTTTCTCTTTTAATATTTTATATTTTTTTAATCAATTTTTTAAAATGATAACCACCTAAAAGAGATTCAACACGCAATAACATATAAACGAGATTTTAGAAAAAAAAAAATACAATAAATTACATAAAAAGTAAAACGAGTCGTAAATATAATATTTGTACAACAAATTTAAGAAATAACACATTTAACCTCATTTATTTTTCAAGATCATATATAACTTGTTTAACACTGTTGTCAAACTAGTGTGAGAGGGATAGAGGTAGGATGTATTACAATAATTAAAAAATGATATTTTCAATATATTGTAAAATAATATAATAAAAAATACATGCAATTTTACAAATATATTATAAATAGAGAACATGATTTACCTTGACAAAGGTATGCCAATAATGCGTTTTCAACCCTGACCCAAAATCACCTTTCTTTGATACAAAACTGCTTATATTTGTAGCAAATTCTTTTTTTTTTTTTGACTTTACTTAATGCATTACTCTTGTTGTTCTGTTAATAAACAATGAAGGACACTTGTATATATGCAGTCTCTATTGTTATTTGATTCAATGAAAATTTTTAGTGCATGATTGGATTCATGAATGTTATTACAAATTTTGACAATTTTTTCTTTGTTACGTCTTCCATCCAATATTTTTTATAGTGTCTCTGTTACATTTTTTCCAATATGCATAACATCAAACAAATGCACGATTGAGAGATCTTTTTAGTACGACAACCTACTAAATTGACTAGGGTAACTTTTTATTCCTCTAGGAAGTTGGTTATTGATGCCTTGACGACCTTCATGAGCATCGATTACATCATTATTCAATAAAAAACAGTATCAAAATATAAATTTCAAACAAAAATCATCAGATTGAATGACATTACCTCAGCGATTTAGTCTATTGTATTCCAATTTTCTTAGATGAGGTATCATTCATGGCTTTGATGTTGTCTTTTCTTTCCCATTAAAAAGATGTTTTTCAGTAATTCAATACTTATAATTATTATGGAGAAAGTGCCTAAACTCATGGAACACCTCCTTTCCTAAACTTCTTGAATGACGAGATTTCATCTTCGGACTACAAACTATACATGCAAATTTTTCCTTTGTTTAAAGACCTAAAAGATCATGTACAATTATCATGCACAACTTAAACATATAACAATAATGTGTAAACACTATAACATACCAAAAATATGCGATTTTTTTAACAATATAATATATCGTAAAAATGAGTTAGCCTACGGGCATTATGTATTGTCCATACAAGCATTGTATGAAATTGAAATTGTCTTTGTCCTATTGGTTTAGAGATGTTATATATAGTGATCCCATTTCATAATTTCAACAACTCGTCAATAAAAGGCTCAATACACACGTTCATATCTTTAACTTGGTACTTACCTAGTTGAATGAAGATAAACATTACATAATTATTATGACTATTTTGATGCAGTGTTTTTAAATTAATTTAGATAACTATTAAATGAAAAAAAACTTGGTACAATCATTGCCAACATTATGTGATCCCTCTTTATGGACATCCAAATGGGAATATTATTTTTAATAACAAAAACATGCCACACTGAGTAAACAGATCTCATATCTCCAAATGGATTGACACTGTTTGATGTTAATGAAAGCTTTAGATTATGAGGTTTTTCTTTAAATACTGACCACCTATCTTCTATGTCCTTAAATGCAAAACCATCCACAGACATTCGGATAATGTCATCTTGACTTCTATTGTGTGCATAGTAATCTATAAACTGTGCCAAGCTAGTGCACTTGAATAATTGTTGAAGATGTCGAATAATGACAATGTACCAAAGAACCTTGTGAGACACCTTTTTTGTTATTTGATCTGATCGATATCTACTAATATGTCAATTAGGGCATTCTGTTGCAAATTCATGTTGTTTATGATATAAAATGTGATCACTAGGCCATGCATATATTGTCTGATACTGCATTCCAATTTGATTCATAATAGTAGATAATTCTCGATATGAACGAGGTAGAATGTTTGATGGTGGTAACAAAAACTCACCTATCAACCTACAACAACAAATATGATTTGTTAATATAATGAATAGTAATGGTATGCTAACATTGAAAATGACAAAAATGACATACTATAGCATACGTGACATTGCTACATTGAATAAACCATTCATAACCTTTAAGTTCACCAACAACACCATAACAAAGAGAAGAGTTGTTTGGGAGCTTTGGTATAGGGGCTTGTATGCCTTCTCAAGTATAGGTATATCAAAACTATCTTCATCATTATTATCAAATGCACTAGTACCATCATGAAGATGATCTTGATCAACTCAATCATGTCCTCTAACACATTATCATCTACGCCAATACCATCGTCCTCAATTGTGTTCTTTGTCGTAGGATCTTCTTCCATGCGAGTGTTGTCCTCGGCTTGGATATTCACACCTACATGTTCCTCCAGTTGGAATTCCACATTCACCAATCGACGAAAATCATGCCTCCCTTCAACGTGACCAGGTTGCCTACAATGTCTCTAGGCTGTTGTGATTAGAATTCTTTGATTCTTTAAGCCTTTACACTTTTTACAAGGACAATTACATTTATCAACTATTCTTTGGAATTGAGACCACAATTTAGCAATTGTCTTGTTATTTTGTTTTGTGTTCATAGTGGCAAGTGTGGTCTTTCTTCACAAGAAAATATTTGGGCTATAAATATACAAAATGTAAACATACAAGCATTAGTAGTATCTTGTATATAATAAAAAATAATAAAATATTACAAGATTATACAAGATTTACAAGTACACATAGATCATGCTCACAAGATTAGGCCAACCAATTTGCACATTCCTTACCAAATCATCTTTCATAATATTTTTCCTCCACCATAACTTGGACTTAGTATTTTAATGTGATTAAGGTTTTTAAGTTCATAATTGGTCAGAATGTAAAGTTGCAAAAAGTTGCTCAAGCAACTTTGCATTTTGCAAAGGTTGCATTTGACAACTTTGACAACTTTTTGCAAAACTGAATCACCTTGCATTTTTTTGGGGTTAGGTTCGAATTCGTTTTGGGGTCGTCCATACAAGAATACATGTTTTTAAATATATGTATATATATGTACATAGATGCAGCAACAAATAAGCTCATACACCACTATGTTAATATTAAGGCAACATAGTAAAATACACCACCACATCGATGTTTCAGTTCAAAATCAATATTGTCAACATTAATAATCAGCCACCATTGATCAAATATCATCAAAAACCATGAACAAATGATCATTATGCTGTTGCAAACTAGAAACACAAAAAGTAATGCTATAGGCCTATTTAAGGCCAAGTTTGTGCTTCTAATTTTAAGGAGGATGTGTATCGCTTGAGATGAGACATACATTGCTTGATAGGAGATATGCATTGCTTGATACGAGACATGCATTGCTTGATAGGAGATGCATCACTTAATAGAAGACTTTCATGGCATCTTTGCACTTATGCTTCTACCTTTGTTTCTAGGACCTCTAACCTCCATGTCTCGAGGATCCAAGGCCTTTTATCGAGGATCCAAGGCCTTTTAGGGCCATAATAGCATCTCCACAACTAGTAACAACTTTAACATCTAAGACACCTTAAAGACTCAATCTCCCTAACTCCTAACATTATGAAATATAAAAACAACTAACAAAGGCTATTAGTGTGACCTTAGTCCTAATGACTAACTCACCTAGCCAACATTGCAAGAGACCTTCTAAGGTCTAAAAATAACCTACCTAGGCTCTTGACTTGGCTAGAGTCAAGTACAAGCCAAAAAAACCAATCAAACAATAGAGGTTTCTTAGGTGTGCTTCTACACCAGTTTATCCTTGAGATGACGATCTGGGCAACGTAATCATTGGTTTATGTGAAGGGCCAACCTAGATAAGTAAGAGATAGGAATGTGGATAAAGGACACACGAATAAAATAAGTCTGCTCGTTTAGCACTCTTTGCCTCATTCGACTTACTAGCAAAATTAATTATATAGTTGCAGAACTATACATCAGTTAAAGTATACTGTATATACCATCTGGTATTGATAAAGACCATCTTCATCAAAGTATAAAGGCTTTATATCAGATTTGATTGTTCAGAATTTGCAGAAACTTTACTTGGTATCAGAGATCTGGTAGTAAAACCTAGGCTTTGCAAATTGACAATCAGATTTAAAATATCTAGCAATTCTTACCTTCAATGACTAGCACAATCAGACCCAAAGATAGGTTTGATGGAAAAGAACACTGCGTTGCTTGGAAGTTCAAAATTATGATGATTCTTGAAGACAATGATGTAATGCAGTTCGTTGATAAAGAATCCAAGCGACCTGATGCTGATTCTCATAAAACTATCCGGATTAAAGGAAACAGGAAAGCCATGCAAATCATATTAGATGAGGTTAAAAATGAAATAGTACCTATGCTAATGAAACATCGGACAACATTTAATATGATGAGTGCATTGCTAAATGCATATGACGTTAACAATGCAATTAGAACCTTTGCACTAAAAAGGCAACTAAATCATATTCATACAAATAAGGGAGAATCTATGAATTCATACATCCTAAGGGTGGCTAGTCTAAGAGATGAACTTGCAAGTAGAGGGACCATAATTGAAGAGAGCTGACACTTATGGCATAGATGGGTTACCGATTCATGGGAAACATTCTCACAAGGAGTAAGTGCTAGAGACAATCTTCCAGACTTCAATAGACTTAAAGGAGATTGCCTTCAAGAAGAATTTAGGAAACTTAAGAAAGGAGGAAAATTGAAAACTGAAGATGAACTTCATGTTTTCAACACAAATTGCGATAAAGGTAAGAAGAAGCACTTCAAAAAGAAGAAGGGTAATCAAAGAAATGACAATTGTAACAAAGATTTATCCAAAATAAAATGCTTCAAATGTGAAAAATTTGGACACTATAAATCTAATTGCCCTGAAAATACAGAGCAACAAGTAAATTGTACAAACATTACTAGGAAAGAATAAAACTATGATCCTGAGAAACGTGTATTGTATTTTGTACTATCAAATGAAGTATCAAACACAACATGAGTAATCGATAGTGGATCATCTCGACACATTACAGAATACAAAGAAGTACTAGACTCTATACCGGAAGAAGTTAATGGTGAAGTTATCATAGGTGATAATTCCTCTCATTCAGTCAAAGGTATTGGGAATTGCACCTTGAAACTGAAGTTGGGTATTTCTTTCCATCTCAAAAGAGTACTCTGTATACTAGGAATAAAGAGGAATGTAATCTTTGTAACAACACTTGAAGATGATGGACATAATGTTGCGTTCATGGATAGTAAAGTTATGACTTGGTCTAAGAACTCTTCATTTAAGAAATCAAAGTTGATTGGTCAAAGAAAGGGATACTTATATGAATTAAACATAGAACCTATTCAAGCCTTAATTCATGAAGTTGTAAATATAAATGAAATGTGGCATAGAAGGTTAGAACATTTGAACTTCAAAACCTTATCAACTATGGAGAAGATGGTTACTAGTTTACCTAAGTTGAATAAAGATCATTCAAGCATATGCAAAGGATGTGCTCTGGGTAAGGACACCAAAAGTCCATTTCATGATAGCACTAGAAAAACTAACAATGTTTTGGAATTAGTCCACTCAGATTTATGTGGACCTATGTTAGTTCCTTCTCTTGGAGGATTTTGGTATTATATACTTTTTATAGATGATTTCTCTAGGAAAAATGAATTTACTTCTTAAAATGTAAAGAATCATAAGAAATCCTTCAGAGATTTAAAGAATTCAAAACCTTAACTGAAAACTTATCAAGACACAAAATTAAGACTCTTAGGACTAATAATGAAGGGGAATATACTCCAGACTTGTTTAAAGATTTTTGTAAAGAAGCAGAAATTAAGAGGGAGTATACTGTTCCTTATAACCCACAACAAAACAGGGTAGCAGAAAGGAAGAATAGAACAATTATAGAAGTGACAAGAGCTTATGATATTTGATCAGAATTTAGAATATTATTTTTGGGCATAAGCCTCTTGTAGTGCTGTCTATATCCAAAATAGAAGTCATACTCCCACCTTAGAGATAAAACTCTTGAAGAAGTCTTTTCTAAGGATAAACCAAATATAAGCCATCTTACGATATTTGGGTGCCCAGTATACATACATGTTCCAAAAGAAAAGAGAACTAAGTTAGAATCCTTCAGAAGGAAAGGTTTTTTTCGGGTATAGTGAAATATCTAAGTCATAGAATTTTCATACCTAGTCAGAAAAAAACATTGAACTTAGTAGGGATATAATATTTGAAGAAGATTTAGCATTCAAAAGAGCCCTTAGTTCTGAAGATCTACATATATACTTAGTTCTGAAGAAAATTATGAATCTGAGTTTCAGAGGGAGAACATTTAAGAAATTGAAGATGAAATTCAAAATCTTAATTTTGAGGAAACTCAAAACCCTAAGAAAATACCACATTGGGCTATTAAGACCGTAAAGGAAGCACATGACTTTGCTGCACCATTTGAAACCTTTAGAGAAAGCAAAAAACCCAAAAGATTTTTTAGTTATGCAACAAACAGGAGTGATTTATCTAAATCAGAACCAACCAATGTTTCAGATGCTATTAAACATACAATTTGGAAGGATGCTATGATAGAAGAATACCAATCCATTATTGAGAATGATGTTTGGGAAATTGTTCCAAGGCCTGAAGGGCAGTTGGTTCTTTCTTCTAAGTGGATATTTAAAATCAAGCATGTTGCTGATGGTAGCATTGAAAAATATAAAGCCAGATTTGTAGCTAGGGGATTCTCTCAAAAGGAGGGAATTGATTATGAAGAAACCTTTGCTCCAGTTGCTAGATACACCTCTGTAAGGGTAGTCTTAGCTATTGCAACATCGAAGGGATGGACAGTACATCAGATGGATGTGAGAAAAACATTTTTGAATGAAAAGATTACAGAAGAGGTATATTTCAAACAACCTGAAGGATTTGAAACTCATAACCTTAAAGTCTTTGTTTGCAGGCTCAAGAAAGCTCTCTATGGGCTTAAAGAGGCTTTAAGGGCATGTTATGAAAGGATTGATAAGTATCTCTCTAGTTAGGATTCTCCAAGAATGAAGCTGATCCAAATCTCTATTATAAAAAAGATAAAGATGATATGATAATTTTGATACTATATGTTGATGATTTACTAATGATAGGTGATGATCATCTTCTAGATCAATGCAACAAAGACCTAATAAAAAAAATTGAAATGAAAGATTTAGGACTCCTTCATTTCTTTCAAGGACAGGAAGTATGGTAGAACTCTGATGGCATCAGGACTCCTTCATTTCTTCCTAGGACAGGAAGTATGGCAGAACTCTGATTGCATCATACTTAATCAAGGAAAGTATATATTAGACATCTTGAAGAGATTTGGAATGTGGAACCGCAGAGCTTTGTCTTCTCCAATGGAGACTAATCTACACAAACTTAAAGAAGCAGTCGCAGAATCACCCTCCATAAATTCTACTCTTTATAGACAGAGGATTGGGTCTCTTATGTACTTGGTAAATACAAGACCTAATATTTTCTATGCTGTTAATGCCTTAAGTCAGTTTATGTGTGAGCCAAAGGAGATTCACCTAGTTGCAATCAAACACACCATGAAATACTTACAAGGCACTCTTAACTTTGGGCTCAAGTATGAGAAAGTTGACTTGGACTTACATGGGTACATAGACTCAGATTGGGCTGGTAGTGTTACTGATAGGAAAAACACTTTAGGATGTTGTTTCAGTTTAGGCTCAGTGATAATATCTTGGATATGCAGAAAGCAGACATCAGTAGCATAGAGTTCCACAGAAGCTGAATACATTGTTGCAACAATGGCCTTTCGGGAGGTAGTTTGGCTTAGAAAGTTACTTGTGGGATTATTTGGTCAACCCATGAATCCTACTATTATTCATTGTGACAATCAGAGTTCTATCAAGCTTCCTGTGAATCCAGTTTTTTATGATAGGTCCAAGCATATTGAAATTCCTTACCATTATGTAAGAGATATGGTAGATAGGAATATTGTAAAATTAGAATACATTTGCACTGCAAATTAGACAACAAATATTTTTACCAAACCTCTCTCTCGAGTGAAGATAGATCACTTCAAGAAAAGACTTGGTATGGTTGAATTATAATATATTTGTATTATTTAATTATTGAAATAATTTTGAGTTAAAATTATTAGTTAGGCTATTCACTGTTATGGGCTCCACCATTTGTATTCATTATTTAAGAGGTGACGATCTTTGAGGTAATGAAAACTTGTATTAAACACATTATGAGAGATGACGATCTCTTAGATAATGTACCGAACAATAGAGAACTACTGTCAAATTTGGATGAGTTCAAGATCACATTGTGATATAGACATTGCTATGCCTATGAGTCACAACTTGGATAAAGGAAGAATTTAATCATTCTCCAGATTTTATCTTGTGAACTGGTAGATCTTAACTCAGGATCATATTGTAATATAGGCCTGCCAGTACCTATGAGTCACAATTTGGATAGAGGAATAATTTTATCATTCTTCGGATTTTATCCTGTGTATTGCATTCCATGCAATATTGTTATCACAAGTATAAGTCATATCACAGGTATGGTAATATGACATAGTATCATGTGTTCAATGATACTACATGCTTAGAAGATTCAGATAGATATAGAGTATCAATATATGCTTATTCATCTGAATTGATGTTGCTAGCTATGATTATCTCTCAGTATGATTATCAAGTTAAGAGGGAGTGTTAATCCTATATAACTTTGATAACATAACTGATCTGGACTGCAAATCGTACGAATCTAGCAAAGCATTGATATTCTTAGATGTTAAAACCATAACTTCGATTATCATATAGATCAGACTGAGCAGATTACATAGAGCTTATGTTCATATATTGCCTTGTGATGGCCTTTAAATACATTGCTCCTAGAAAAAGGCATGATTGGCGATTTCATAGATAAGTATGTGTTAACATTTACCTTAGCTAATTGTTAGTTATTCTTGTTTGCTAAACATTATCTCCTTGGGCACCGATTCTAAGAATACATTGTTTGGGCGACCTAGATAGGGTCATGTCCCTTAAAGGGACATGCCCTTTGGGTAAGGTATTTATACAAGGTGTGATTGCTGTTAAAAGACACACAAGAAACATAAGTCTGCTCCTTTAAGCAATTCTGCTTATACGAATTTATTGCAGAGATAAAACAAATTCAGAACAACATTTAATATTCTGATAACACCTATATTCATAAGATAAAAAAGATTATCTACAACAAGCAAAGAAGGTATTACCTAAGTCTAATTTAATAACAAAATTTGCAGAAACTTTACGTGGTATTAGAGCTCTGGTAGTGGAACCTAGGCTCTGCAAATTAATTAATCAAACTTGATATATATCTAGCATCATTCTCCTATCTTCAATGGCATACACAATCAGACTCGAAGACATGTTTGATGGAAAAGAACACTTTGATGCTTGCAAATTCAGAATCATGATGATTCTTGAAGAAAATGATGTAAAACAATTTGTTGATTCAGCATCCAAACAACCTAATGTTGAACTTCATAAAACTATTTGGAGTAAAGGAAATTGAAAAGCCATTCAGATCATATTAGATGGAGTGAAAAATCATATTGTATCTATGCTAACGAAATATCAGACAAATTTTGATATGATGAATGCATTACTAAATGCATATTAGGTCAATAATGCAACTAGAGTTCTAGCATTGAAAAGGCAACTAAATCACATACAAATGAAAAAAGGAGAATCGATGAATTCTTACTTCCTAAGGGTTGCCAAACTAAGAGATTAACTTGCAAGTATAGGAACCATCATTAGTGACACAGAACAAACACTGATGACTATAGATGGATTGCCATATTCATGGGAAACATTCGCACAAAGAGTAAGTGCCAGAGACAAACTTCCTGACTTCAATAGATTTAAAGGCGATTGCCTTTAGGAAGAATCCATAAACCTTAAGAAATGAGGAAAATTGAAAACAGAAGATGAAGAACTTAATGTTCTTAATACAAATTCTTATAATGGCAAGAAGAAGCATTTCAAAAAGAAAAGGGGTAATCAAAAGAATGACAAACCTAAGAAAGATTTATCCAAAATAAAATGCTTCAGATGCAAAAAGTTTGGACACTACAGATCTAATTGCCTTGAGAATTCTAAACAACAAGCGAACTGTACAAACATTACTAAGGAAGAAGCTAACTATGATCCTAAGAATCGTGTATTGTATTCAGTACTATCAAATGAAGTCTCAAGTAAAACATGGGCAATTGATAGTGGATCATCTTGACATATTACAGGACACAAAGAAGCACTAGACTCTATATTAGAAAATGTTAATGGTAAAGTCAACATCAATGATAATTCAACACATTTTGTCAAAGGAATTGGAAATTGCACCTTGAAACTAAAGTCAGGTAGTTCTGTTCTTTTCAAAGGAGTACTCTATGTACCAAGAATGAAAATGAATCTAATCTCGGTCACAACACTTGAAGATGATGGACATAATGTTGCATTCATGGACGGTAAAGTCATAAACCTAGGCTAAGAACTTCTCAATTAAAAAAGCAAAATTCATTGGTCAAAGAAAAGAGTTTTTGTATGAATTAAACTCAGAATCTAGTCGACCTATTCAAGCCTTAATTCATGAAGCTGGAGATATAAATGAAATATGGCACAGAAGGTTAGGATTTCTAAATTTCAAAACTTTATCAACCATGGAGAAGATGGTTGCTGGTTTATGTAAATTGAATAAAGATCACTCAAGCATATGCAAAGGATGCACTCTAGGTAAGAACACGAAAAGTCCATTTCATGATAGCACTAGTAAAACCACTCAGATTTATGTGGACCTATGTCTGTTCCTTCTCTTGGAGGATTCTGGTACTATATACTTTTTATAGACGACTTCTCTAGGAAAACTTGGATTTACTTCTTAAAATGCAAAGAATCTGAAGAAATCCTAAAGAGATTTAAAGAATTTAAAACCTTGACTGAAAACTTATCAGGACATAAAATTAAAACTCTTAGAACTGATAATGGAGGGCAATACACTTCAGATTTGTTTAAAAGGTTTTGTAAAGAAACAAGAATTAAGAGGGAATATACCATTCCTTATAACCCACAACAAAACGGGGTAGCAGAAAGGAAGAATAGAACAATTATAGAAGCTGCTAGAGCTATGATATTTGATTAAAATCTAAAATATTATCTTTGGGCAGAAGCCTCTTGTACTGTTGTCTATATTCAAAACAGAAGCCCTCACTCTTACCTTAGAAATAAAATTCCTGAAG
Source organism: Cupressus sempervirens (assembly GCA_028749045.1). Classification (NCBI taxonomy): domain Eukaryota; kingdom Viridiplantae; phylum Streptophyta; class Pinopsida; order Cupressales; family Cupressaceae; genus Cupressus; species Cupressus sempervirens. The sequence continues at coordinate 167,178,197 of CM053792.1, read as the reverse complement.
AAGTCTTTACTAAGGTTAAATCCAATATAAGTCATCTTAGGATTTTTGGGTTTCGTGTATATATCCATGTTCCAAAAGAAAAGAGAACTAAGTTAGAACTCTCTGGGAGGAAAGCTATTTTTGTAGGGTATAGTGAAACATCTAAAGCATATAGGATTTTCATACCTGGATAAAAAAATATTGAACTTAGTAGGGATGTAATTTTTGAAGAAGACTTAAGCATTAAAAAGAGCCCTAAGTTCTGAAGAACCCTCTTCTTTAATTAGTTGTGAAAGAAATATTGAAATTGAGTCTCAGAGGGAGAACATTGAAGAAATTGAAGATGAAATTCAAAGTCTTAATCTTGAAGAAACTCAAAAATTTAAGAAAAGACCACTTTGGGCCATTAAAACAGTAGAGGAAGCACAAAACTTCGCTACACCATCTGGAACAGTCAGAGAAAGTAAAAGACCCAAAAGATTTTCTAGTCACACAGTAAACATGAATGATTTGTTTAAATCAGAACCAACCAATATTTCAGATGCTATTAAACATATAGCTTGGAAAGAGCTATGATAGAAGAATACCAATCTATTATGAAGAATGATGTTTGAGAAATTGTTCCAAGACTTGCAGGAAAATCAGTTGTTTCTTCCAAGTGGATATTTAAAATAAAGCATGCTACTAACAGTAGCATTGAAAAATATAAAGCCAGATTTGTAGCTAGGGGATTCTCTTAGAAAGAAGAGATTGATTATGAAAAAACCTTTGCTCCTGTTGCTAGATAGACCTCTGTAGGAGGAGTTTTAGCTATTGTAGCATCAAAGGGATGGAAAGTACATTAGATGGATGTAAAAACATTGTTCTTGAATGGAAAGATTACAAAAGAGGTATATTTGGAGCAACCTAAAGGATTTGAAACTCATGATCCTAACGTTTTTGTTTGTAGGCTCAAGAAAGCTTTCTATGGGCTTAAACAAGCTCCAAGGGCTTGGTATGAAAGAATTGATAATTTTCTCACTGGCTTAGGATTTTCCAGAAATGAAGCCGATCGAAATCTATATTATAAAAGGGATAAAGATGACATGGTAATTTTGATACTGTATGTTGATGATTTACTAATAACAGGTGATGATCATCTCATGGATCAATGCAAGAAAGATCTAATTAGAGAATTCGAGATGAAAGACTTGGGACTCCTTCATTACATCCTAGCACTGGAAGTACGACAAAATTCTGACAGCATTATACTTAATCAAGAGAAGTATACATTAGATATTTTAAAGAGATTTGGAATGCGGAATTGCAAGTCTATGTCTTCTCCTATGGAGACTAATCTACACAAACTTAAAGAAGCAACAACAAAATCACCTTCCATAGATTCTACTCTCTATAGACAGATGATTGGGTCCCTTATGTATTTGGTAAATATAAGACTTGATATATTCTATGTTGTTAATGCCTTAAAGTCAGTTTATGTGCGAGCCAAAGGAGATTCATGTAGTTGCAGTCAAACACATTATGAGATACTTACAAGGCACTTTTAATCTTGTGCTCAAATATGAGAATGTTGACTTAGATTTACATGGATTCACTGAGTCAGATTGGGGTGGAAGTGTTAAAGACAGAAAAAGTACTTCAGGATGCTGTTTCAGTTTAGGATCAGCAATAATATCTTGGATATGCAGAAAATAGTCTTCTGTAGCACAAAGCTCCACAGAAGCCGAATACATTGTAGCAGCGATGGCCTCTCGGGAAACAATTTGGCTTAGAAAGTTACTTGTGGGATTATTTGGTCAAGCCATGAATCCTACGATTATTCATTGTGATAATTAGAGTTCTATCAAACTTTCGGTGAATCCAATTTTTCATGACAGGTCCAAGCATATCGAAATTCCCTACCATTATGTAAGAGATATGGTAGATTGGAATACTGTAAAATTAGAATACATTTGCACTGCAAATCAGACAACAGATATTCTCACCAAACCTCTTTCTAGAGTGAAGAGAGATCACTTCAGGAAAAGACTTGGTATGGTTGAATTGTAATTCATTTGTAATCTTTAAACTATTAATAAAATAATTTTATTGTCAAGCTATTAACTATTATGGGCTCTACTATTTGTATTCATTGTTTTTGGAGGTGACGATCTCTGAGATAATGAACACTTGTATGAATGACATTATGAGAGATGACAATCTCTTAGATAATGTGCTAAACAATAGAATTCTACTATAAGATCTAGATGAGTTCAAGATCACATTGTGATGTAGACATTACTATGTCTATAAGTCACAATTTGGATAAAAGAAGAATTTTATTAGTCTCTGGAGTTTATCTTGTATTTTGGTAGATCTTAACTTAGGATCATGTTGTGATGTAGGAATACCAGTACCTATGAGTCACAACTTGGATAAATGAAGAATTTAATTATTGTTTGGATTTATCGTGTATATTGTTTTCTTTGCAATACTGTTATCACGAGTATCAGTGATATGTCATATCATAGGTTTAGTAATATGACATAGTATCATGTGTTCAATGTTTATACTAACAATAACTATGCCATTTAGAACATTATTGAATGCTCCAAGAAAGACGCTGATTAGGTTAATATTATAAGGTATTTAATAGGCCAAATCCTTTCTAGTGTAAAGTTTCTGCAAATTCTGTTATTAAATCAGACTTAGGTAATACCTTCTTTGCTTGCTGTAGATAATCTTCTTTATCTTCTAAATGAAGGTGTTATCAAAATATTAAATGTTGTTCTAAAATTTAATTTATCTCTGCAATAAATTCGTATAGGCAGAATTGCTTAAAGGATCAGACTTATATTTTGTGTGTGTCCTTTAACTGCAATCTTACCTTGTATAAATACCTTAACCAAAGGGCATGTCCCTTGAAGTCGGCCCAAACAATGCATTCTCATAATCGGTGCCCAAGGAGATAATGTTTAGCAAACAAGAATAACTAACAATTATTTAAGGTAAATGCTAACACACACTTATCTATGAAATTGCCGATCATGCCTTTTCAAGGAGCAATGTATTTAAAGGCCATCGTAAGGTAATATACCAAGATAAGGTTTGTGCGATCTGCACAGTCAGATCTGTATGATGATCGAAGTTATGGTTTTAAAACTCCCTCTTAACTTGATAATCATACTGAGAGATAACATATCTAGCATCATCAATTTCGATGAATAAGCATAGAATGATACTCTATATCTATTTGAATCTTATTTATCTTGTGGTATCATTGAACACATGATACTATGTCATATTACTAAATCTATGATATGACATATCACTGATACTCGTGATAACAGTATTGCAAAGAAAACAATATACACGATAAATCCAAACAATAATTAAATTCTTCATTTATCCAAGTTGTGACTCATAGGTACATGATCCTAAGTTAAGGTCTACCAAAATACAAGATAAACTCCAGAGAATAATAAAATTCTTCTTTTATCCAAATTGTGACTTATAGAAACAGTAATGTCTACATCACAATGTGATCTTGAACTCATCTAGATCTTATAGTAGAATTCTATTGTTTAACACATTATTTACTAACTAATTTGTTTATCCTTGAGACGGCGATCTAGGCAATATACTCATTGGTTTGTGTGTTGGGCCGACCTAGAAAGAGTCATGCCCTTTCTAAGGACATGCCTCTTGGGTGCCTTATAAGTAAGAGATAGGAATGTGGATAAAGGAAACACGAATAAAATAAGTTTGCTCCTTTAGCATTCTCTGCCTCATTTGACTTACTGGCAGAATTAATTATATAGTTGCAGAACTATACATCACTTAAAGTATACTGTATATACCATTTGGTATTGATAAAGATCATCTTCAGCAAAGTATAAAGGCTTTATATCAGATTTGATTGTTCAGAATCTGCAGAAACTTTACACACATATCACATTATCATCCTCTTCATTGCACATACTTTATTGCACAATAGAGGATGATCCACCTTTAGTGGACATGTGATTCCACCTTGTGTAGGTGATAGGTTATCTTCTCCTTATCATTGTCTCTTATCGCCATTCCTATATAAGGAGGCCTATTATGTATATTTTAATCAATCCATTGGACTTAATCAATCATGTCCATGTAATCCATTGATGTTCATTAATAATAATATCATTCTTGCATCTTAATGCAATTTTCTTGTCTATCTTTTGTGGAAGTTCTCTTACATATCACATTATCATCCTCTTCATTGCACATACTTTACTACATAATGGAGGATGATCCACCTTTAGTGGACATGTGATTCCACCTTTTGTAGGTGATAGGTTATCTTCTTATTATTGTCTCTTATCAACATTCCTATATAAGGAGGCCTATTATGTATATTTTAATCAATCCATTCAATCCATTGGACTTAATCAATCATGTCCATGCAATCCATTGATGTTCATTAATAATAATATCATTCTTACATCTTAATGCAATTTTCTTGCCTATAAATTTGTGGAAGCTCTCTCGGTCTCTCATTTGATCCTAAGGGTGTTGTAAAGTCACCTAAAACTCCAACAAAAGGTATCTAAGGTAGGTCTTGGATTACTGAGTAGGCATAGTGTCTGCATGTGAGGTGCCACAATAATTAGTGCTTGTGTTAGATCATGCTCAATCCCCCTTTACCATAGCCACAACCTCAGCCTCTTTGTCTATCCAATCATCCAACTCATGGTCCTCAATGAAGATGAGATCAATAGACTCAATGAGCCACTAACACTTTGGGTTGATCTTTGCTAGAGTGATTGGAGAGGAGTTAGTATGTTCCTAAGATGGAGGTTGTAAAGAACAAATACAAGATCATTCAACCTCTCCAAAAACAATCTATTACGTGTCTTCGAGTGGATGTTCTTGGACATGGACCATTCATGCTCATTTTCAGAAGTGTTGCTTAAATGACTCAAAAAATGAATGGTAAGATTTTGAAGATTTGGGATTGAGGGCCAAACATTTGCCATCATCTATCTGAAATAAGGAAAAGAAAAAAAAAAGTATTATTTCCAACTTTAAGGCCAAATTACAAAATCAAAAATTAAAATGCATAAGCCATAAACTTAAGAATATATTTCTACATGGTTGCAATTCCGTCCGAGCCTCTGTGCACCTCTTGCTTGAGAAAATCATCCCTTCATTATTATATTTATCTAGCTCAATCGTTGTAGTTGAGGCTGTGCCATCACTAAACATCTTTTGTACCATTGTGTATAAGCCACTAAGAACCTCTTCATCTACCTTGAAGTTAGCATGGGAACAAAATGCCGAATTGATTGATTAAGCCGTTGCATGAATGGGCATGTGAAGCTAGTTTTGCCATCTCCTATCGATTATCTCCCAAATGGGGACACACTTATCATCAATTCTTGCATATATGGATCTAATCACTTCCTTGGTCTTATTCATGCCCTTATATGTATAGCCCATAGAGGGCTTCTCCCCATTAATTCCCTAAAGGAGAACTTCTAGGGGCTTAGTTGTCTAGAAATAATGTTAAAGAAAAAATAGATATGTCACAAATTAAAAAAGAAGAAGCAAAATTGGAAAGTTGCGAGAAAAACAAAAAATGCATATGAATTAAAAGTATATAGTAAATAAATTATAATAAATGTTTAATTGTAATAAATTTAACTCCATGATTTCTCCACAAGGGGTCCAAAAACCTAGTTCATCAAAAATGCAATCTACCATAGCTCTCTCCCCATGAACAAACATGTGCCTCAAAGCTTCCCTTGATTTCATCAAGGATTTTAGTGGGAGGAAATTTGTCCCTCTTCTAGAAATAAGTTATGGTGGGGAAGATCTACCCTAGCTAGAGTTTCCTAGAGATTGTTAAGGTATTTGATAGTGAATTAGAGGAGTCTATCTTGGTTTAGTTTTCCAGGTTTCCAAACATGATTTATAAAGCCTTTTAAGCTGTGTGTTTGTTTGCACATTGAAGACTATAATATTTTAATATTTCCTCAGCTGCTACGATTTGTTGAAAATAGTATTTGAATTCAATATTGACGTTGGCGTAGACTAATCTTAAATTATTTGCATAAGGTTTCTTTCCTTGTAGCATATGGGCAAGAAGAAAATAAAGGAAGAACGAAATCAAGGCTTATGGGAGAAGAGAAAAAAAAGGCAACGGAAGGAAATAAAAGATTCAATAGTGTCCAAGGCCAAAGAAGCCTATGGGGCCCACTAACAACATAGACACCCTCCAAAAGATGGGGCATCAAAACCTTCTGCAATCTGTAACCTCCTTTCTAGAGTTGCTCATCTATAATGAATTTTGATCAATAGATTTGATGTTTTTTCTAGTTTTTTTTATTCAAACAAAGTGTTTAAATTGTTCGTTTTCAAAATGACCTAATAGTTGGCACGAATGCCATAGTATGTTGGTGTTCCATTATAAAATGTTGCTCTGTCTTTGCTGCTCCTCTTTTGCAAAGTAGGCATATTTTGTTTTCCCATTTAGGTATCATCCATCTACATGTTTCATACCTTATATATCATCCATCTACTTCTTTTCATGCATAAGGTGATGAGAACTAGTTCTTAATTGAGCTATCAACATTTTTGCTCTACATTTAATATTCGCTCCTATGGAGAATTTTTCATTGTGGTCTACCATGGGGTTGAATTCTTTGATATAATATAACATTTTTACGTCTATTTTGTTTTGTCCATAAGCTACTCCTAAATTTTTCTTTCCTTCTTTAATTTCTTCATAGGTGTCTGGACATTCTTGTATGTTATATTAGAAATATGGGGAGAGACTGAAGTGTGAACAATTTAAACAATATAATCTATGCTTCATATTTTCCATTCAATATACGTAATATTTATAGGATTCTTAATTCCTATTTTGGAGGAACTGACACTACTAAATAGACAGTTGTTTTAACAACTTTATCTCAATGTGTGACCATTAACAAAATAATCTATTAAACAAACTACATAACTAATAACAATATTAAGTATTTAAACAACTTAATATTATTGTAACACTTATTTGTCACACATATCACCACTCCAAATACCTGTTAACTTGTTATTTTATGCATTTTAATATTCCAAACCTACATGAACACTACTTCCCAACACCTCTCTTAGTGCAAACATAGTGAGATTGTACATCACAATACTTGATGACCACAAACAATAGCTCACCAAACACTATAAGATGAGAGTAGGGACATACATATCTACTCATGAAACTGTAGATAGAGACTAACACATCTATCCAAGGTTTTACATCAGATTTGGATAAGGATAAACACATCTATACAAAAAACAAGGTTATTACAGGGTCATACACTTTGCTCACAACAATCATTATTGGGGACAAACACATCCAATCATAATTACCCAACAAATGTGACTGGGGATAAACATTTCCAGTCACATACATAATCTTGTGAATGGGGACAAGCGCATCCACTCACAAACAACCAACAATAGGGATTGGGAACAAACACATCCAACCACTTACATCTTCTCGTGAATGGGGGAAACACATCCATTTACTAACAATCAAGAAGTGTGATTAGGGACATACACATCCAAACACAATATAAAATGTTTGAGAACCAAGTCCTTGCTGCCACGCATGCAGCTAGCATTAGATTGGTGCCACTTTGATCACTAACGATATGAGATGGTTGCCACTGCCACCTGATAACAAATCTTGGCTATTGTCTTTTTGGCACAAAAAGGGAAATGGAACATTCATTAGTGTTCTGTCCTGCAATGTGAAATTTCCACTTATTCCCATTGAGAAAATGGAAAGTCAAATGCCACTAAACCTGATAAGCGGTCCCGTCATTGGTGGTTGAGAAGAGGATAGTGATTGTTCTCCAAGCTCTTGTGCCTCCAACCTCCAATTAATTTGATTACTTAGCAAATTTGTCTTTCGAGGCACAATTCATAGTTATGACAAAACAATATATCCTTCCCCCTTGATGTGAACTTCTATTTTACGAACCATGAGAGTGATAGGTACCATCGATTAAGCACTCCAAGCACAATTGACGTTTTTGAATTTTTATGATATGCCAATCAACAACTCTTAAAAATCGACCTTATTCTAAAATGACTTGATTTTTAACTTAAAAAATCTCTATAAAAACTATTAAAAAATTTGAAAACTTGAATAAATAATATAAAATCAGTAATTTAAATGACTCTACTCAATGCCATTGTTACCCTGGGATTTGTCCCCAATATTGTTTCCAACGGTCCCCAGCCCAGAAACATCTCGAGGAAAGGGGACTCCTAGGGGACTTTGCTTTGATTTCTATAGGAAATTTGAGTTGAACTCTCAAAGTAACACAAATTTGACATATGAATTCAGCTAATTCTTATATTTTAAGGTTCAATTATTTATAAGTGCATGCGTTATCCATGTTTTCATATGAATATTTTAAATTTCTCTACATATTTTAAAATTCCCTGCCATCCCCTAGCTGTCCCGTTTGCCATCCCATAGCCCTCCTCAAAATTGGCAAAAAAAATTGTCATCCCAGAACTTGTCCCCATGGCCCCTATCATACTTGTGTCCGAAACATGAGGTAACCCTAGTCAATATCAATCAACAACTCCTTGCGCTGGATCTAGAGAAATAAAGTGGCACTGGCCTACATGAACTTGCGAGATTGATCTCCTAAGAAAATGCTTGCCAGATGTGTCCATGTAGGTCCTGATTGCAAAGAGATCATGATCCCATGGAGAATCTGAAGAATACCAATAATAAATAATGTCGCTTTCCAAGTTCTCCAACATGAGATCAAATGAATACCAATGGAAGTGGCCAATCGATTTGCAAGGGGCTGATTGGATATGAGACGTTGCCACATCCACAAATGACATCAACCAAGCTAGCTCACACCACACAATCTAACTGAAAGAGATATTTATCCTCTGTTGAAAATTGATGATGCCTTTACCAATCCAACCAACATAGCCTAAACCTGTGATGTTGATAGGAAGAAATGCCAAACCAAATCGCTAGGCAGTAAACGCAACACCAAATTGTTTAATGAGCTTGCCAAACAAGCAAAAAAGCGAGCATTGACACCACGATCGCCACCAAGAAAATAAGAGCAATGGGCCATTTGAGGAAAAAGTTCCTTTGCACCTGGATCTAAGAACAAAACAGGGATGATATACAAATACACGGTAGGTGATGTGTCTCCTTTGCACACTATTATGAAATTTCAGTGAATATCACACAACACTATGATCCCACTTGACCCGATCTAATCCTCACAATGGTTGTCGACCCAATATTAAACAATCTGCAAACAGTGGCTTTATCACCAATAGGGAAATATAACATGGGATCCTCCAAATACAAACTATCAGCTTCTTGCAACCTGTGCCAAATGAATCAATCACATAGACAAAGAGCACCCTCTAAAAAGTATGCACAGAGTGTAATGAAACCTGCAGAATACAGAGTAATTCCATACTGGCCAGCAATGATGCTCTCGATGAAAATAATTTGGCAACAATGGTACCCTCTGATTTTCAGATTTTGTGATCACGGCTATGCTAGAACACTAGTTGGAGAATAAGCTTGAGATATTAACAAAAGAGGGAGGAGGAAAGAACTTTGTGACCGTTCAAGCTGCATCCGCTCTCATTAAGAGAGACTTGGTTAGATAATCATATTGTCGACACCCCTATTTGCAGCACTTCAAACTCATGCAGATTGAAGGAATACACCTCACTCTTCTCTCAAACTTGGGCGAGTAGGCACAGCCACAATAAGATTTACTATAATGCTCACAATAATTATGATTGCGGACAAACACATCCTATCATACTTACCCAACAAATATGACTGGGGAACAACATTTCCAATCGCATACTTTGTCTTGTGAATGAGGACAAGCACATCCACTCAAAAACAACCAATGATAGTGATTGGGAACAACACATCCAACCACTTACATACTATCGTGAGTAGGGACAAACACATCCATTTACTAACAATCAAGAAATGTGGTTAGGGACATACACATCCAACCACAATATAAAATGTTTGAGAACCAAGTCCTTGTTGCCGTAGATGCAGCTAGCATTGTGGATTACTGCCACTCTGATCACGAATGATATGAGAGAGTTGCCTCTGCCACCTGGCAACCGATCTTGGCTTTTAGTTTTTTTGGCACCAATTGGGAAATGGAACATTGATTATTATTCAGCCCCACAATGTGAAATTTCCATTTATTCCTACAGAAAAAAATGGAATATGAAATGCCACCAAAACTGATTTGCGGCCCCGTTATTGGTGGTTGACAAGAGGTCAGTGATTGTTCTCCAAGATCTTGTGACTCCAACCTCCAGTTGATTTGATAATTGATTACTTATCAAATTTGTCTTTTGAGGCACAATTCATACTTGCCTCCTGATGTGAACTTCTCTTTACGAACTAGGAGAATGACAGGTACCACAAATCATGCACTCCAAACACAATTGACATTTTTGAATTTTTATGATGTACCAATTAACAACTCTTAAAAACCGATCTTATTCTAAAATGACTTGATTTTTAACTCAAAATATCTCCGTAGAAACTATTAAGAATCTTGAAAACTTAAATAAATTATTAAAAACAGTAATTTAAACTACTCTACCCAATACCATTGTTACATAGGGAGTTTCCCTAATTTTTTCCAGATGTCCCCATCCCACAAACGTCCCGAGGATAAGGGACTCCTAGGGGACTTTGCTTCGATTTCTGGAGGAAATTTGACTTCAACTCTCAAAGCAACACAAATTTGGCATATGAATTCAGCCAATTCTTGTTATTTAAGGTTCTACTATTTGTAAGTGCATGATTTATCCATGTTTTGATATGAATATTTTCAATTTCTCTACATATTTTAAATTTCCCTGCCGTCCCCTAGCTGTCCCCTTTCCTGTCCCATAGCCCTTCCCAAAATTGGTAAGAAAAATTGTCATCCCAGAAACTTGTCCCCATGCCTCCTGTCATTCTCGTCTCGCAAATGTGGGGTAACACTGCTCAATACTAATCGACAACTCCTTGTGCTGGATCTAGAGAAATAAAGTAGCACTGGCCTACATGAACCTGCAAGATCGATCTCCTAAGAAAGAATCCACCAGATGTACCAACACAGTCCCGATTGCAAAGAGATCATGATCCTTTGGAGAATATGAAGCAGACCAATAACAAATAACGCCTCTTTCCCGTTCTCAAACACGTGATCAATCATCAAATGAATACCAATGGAAGTGGTCAATCAATCTGCAAGGGGCTGATTGGAAATGAGATTTTGCCACTTCCACAAATGATATCAACCAAGCTAGCTCACACCACACAATCTAAATGAAAGAGATATATCCTCCATCGAAAATTGATGATGCCTTTACCAATCCAAACAACATAGCTTGAACCTATGATGTTGATAGGAAGGAGTGCCAGACCAAATCGCTAGGCAGAAAATGCAATGCCGAATTGTTTAACGAGCTTGCCAGACAAGCAAAAATGTGGGCATAGACACCACAGCCACCGCCAAGAAAACAAGAACAATGGGTCAGTCAAGACAAATGTTCCTTTGAGTACCTGGATCTAAGAACAAAACAGGGATGATATACAAATACACACAGTAGGTAATTTGCCTCCTCTGCATGCTAATATGAATTTTCAGTGAATATCACATAACAGTCTATGAACCCACTTGTATTTTTTTGACCAATTCAGATCATCAATCAAGATGAAAATATAAATGGATCTGAATTGTGTGCAGATCACATCTATTCTTGGTCATGAAATTAAAAACCTGATCTAATCCTCAGAATGGTTGCTGCTCCAATATAAAAGAATCTGCAAATAGTGGCTCTATCAATTTTGATCCCAATAGGGAAATATGACATGGGATCCTCCAAATACTATCTGCTGCTTACAAGCTGTGCCAAATGAATCAATCACAAAGACAAAGAGCACCCTCTAAAAAGTATGCATAGAGTGTAATGAAACCCACGGAATAGAGAGTAATTCTATACGGGCCAGCAGTGATATTCTTGATGAGAATTATTTGGCAACAATGGTACTGTTCAAGATTATCAGATTTTGTAATCACAGCTTTGCTAGAAACACTAGTTGGAGAATAAGCTTGAGATATTAATAAATGTGGGAGGAGCAAAGAACTTTGTGACCGTTCAAGATGCATCAGATCTCATTAAGAGAGACTTGGTTGGATAATCATATTTTCGACACCCCTACGCTATTTGCAGCACTTTAAACTCATGCAGATTGAAGGAATACACCTCACTCCTCTTAAACTTGGGTGACCAGACAGCCACAATGAGATTTACCATAATGCACTATCCCTTACAATCTTTTTCCATCTCGTATATTCTAATGGCAACAAACCTAATAAGACTTGATCATCCAGATAATAAAATACTTTAAAAAGACAAATTCCAATGCTCACTATCTTTCAGCCTATAGCAATGTGGGTTTGCAACAATATCTACACAATCAGGTGGGAGAGTAATATCACCAACCCATTTATTAAGCCTAATTAACTTTTAAGAAATTTGGGCAGAGACTGAAGCATGAATAATCAAAACAATACAATCCGTGCTTCATATTTTTCATTCAATACACTTCCATATTTATAAGATTCTTAAATCCTATTTTGTAGGAGCCAACATTCCTAAATTTACAGAGTTGTTTTAACAACTCAGTGCACAGCCATTAATAAAATAACCTATTAAACAAACCATATAGCTAATAATAATACTTATTTGTCACACATATCACCACACCAAAAACCTATGAACTTAATTTTTTTGCATCCTAATATTCCTAGCCTATGTGAACAGTAATTCTTAACATTATTAATGTCCCATTTTTTCATCCATTTATCATTTTGTTTCATCCACATGTTCTTTCTATCTAGTTCTTTCCTCCATAATCATCTTAGGCTAGTGACATTTTTCCTTATTTTGCATCTTCTTAGGTAATTTATCTATAGGGTAAGAAAATGAAAGCAATCCACCCTACACACAATAAAGGGGGAAGACCAAGATCCACCCCTTGGTTTAGGTTTGACTGAGACTAAAGGAAGTATCAATGCAAAACTCTAATGCAAAAGGGATGAATAACTCAGATTTATTTCCCTCTCACCTCCATCTTAAGAATGTTTAAGCAAGAAGATATCCAATATAGAGTTGAGATATAAAGATGTGACAAAATGATAAAGTATAGAGAAATGAGAGGAAGATGAAATACCTTGTGAAATACAAACTTGAAAATGGGCTGTCAAACATCCTCGTAAAGGGCTAATTCGTGCTTTGAGGACGAAAAATTGCGCTACAGACAAAGCCTAGAAATCATCCAGTGATATGTTAGTGGCGAATTGGATAATCAGGGGCGAAATGGAGCATCAGGGTGCAATGTTCCCCTGATTGACTGTGTGCAACACTGATTTTGATTTCGCAGCTCTAGAGAAAGCTGAAAAGGGTATCCAGATCTGCAACTTGTTTGTCAATCCGAGATCCGAAGCCTGCAAAACAAAGAGATTGTTTGTATATTGTTTGGGGTGGGTTTGCCTCAATCAAACCATAGTTAAGGAATTAACCTTGAATTGAGATAAAGATAGAATGCTTGCAAGTAGTAGTAATAGATCTAACATGAAGCAATGTAAATCTATGAAATGCTCTTAAATTTGGAATGTAATCAAGTATGTAGATGTAATACCTTTGACTCAACTTCAAAACCCTAGAAAGGAAATCAATGTGACATCAAAACTTTCATGAATGAATGTGCTTGAAATCCACCTTATGAATGTAGATCTTGAGAGGATGAATGTAGAAGACGCAACAAAGGATCTTGAATGTATTGAATTAGATCTTGAAGATAAACTCGAATGCTTGAAGACTTGAAGGCTTGAATGCTAGATCGCTTGAGAGTTTGAACTTGTGGATGCTTGAATACTTGAGAATGAGATGTGAAAATGGAGCAATGGAAGGGTTTATATAGAGCTCGGAATTGACTAACTCCCACAAGCCGACCTAAATAGGAATTAACACCTGAACGCATCTGGACACGAGACTTGAAGAGGAGACCCAAAATAGGTCCCAATCATGGGTGCACTGTGCCCCTGATTGGCCCATTAGGGGCACACTGCACCCTTGACAACCAGGTCTCGGAACTTGAAGGATCCCTTCGGGATCCCAAAACAGGTCTGAGATCTCTAGAATTAGGTGCAGAGTCCAAGATATAGTAGTTACGGTACAAGGAGTAGATTCCAAATGCACAGATGAAGGAGAGGGAGGACCTAGGAGGATAGATCCTACCTCAAGCTTAATGCTATGAAAATAGGAGCTTTAAAGAGGATCTGTTAGGGTTTACCCCAATTCCACTTAGGAGGAAGGACAAAAAAGGGAAAATGGAATGAGAGGTGCAAGGAGATTGATGATCTCGCATTAATTAGGTGCTAAACCTTCATTAAATTGGAGTGCGTCCAATTTAAGATGATATATTATCAAATGGATCTTCATTGATTCTTCCAAGGGATAGATGCTAGTTTTTGCTAGTAGAATCTCATATGGGACAGCAATTTTAATTGAGTTTGCTTATGTTTAGATGTCTTTGAATTCTTTGTACTTGCCTCCATTTCTGATCTGACATAGTGGTGCCCCATAGTTATACACACATATAGGATTACCAGGGTGACCAATTGACTGAAAAGCATTCTCTTGGTTTTTCCAATCCTATAGCCCTACATTCTTACACCCATTTTGTAGAGAGTATGGTGCAAATTATTTTTGTTTTACATGTTTCCCAGATAAATTTTGTTGTGGAAAACGAGCCAAGTTATTTGATCTTATTCACCACATCCAACAGACTATCTTAAAAAAAGAAAGTTATTTTGTCTTTTTAATTTTATTCTCGAAGAGAAGATCACCACTTTGGTCTCGCTAATGTTCACTCGCATCCCTACCTCCTAACAAAAGGTTTCAAGCACCTTTAGGTGTTTTCTCAGACCATTAGCTGTTTTAGCAACTAGGATGAATCCTATAGAAGTAACTTTATTACATATTTAGCCAACTAAACTCCCTCTCCATTAGTCATTTTAGTCATTCTTCTAACTAATCAATATATAACCCAAACAAAATTGGGGAAATTACAACAGGCAAAATAATCTTACAAGAAGACAAAATCCAATTGCTTGCAAGAGACAAAGGTGCTATAGTCATTTGGAGGAGTTCTTCAGCTATGCACACCCATCTACAAAAAGGACCAAATAGAGAAAAGACGATTGTTCAATAAAGACAAAATGTTTAGATAGACATCTGGCATTTGACTTTAGTGGATTCTTAATTTGACTATTTGGTATCTTTCTCTTTGACTGTGATGCGGACATAGAAGAAGTCTTATTATCTGCTGCAACTGAATGAATGAGATGTTTCAGTTTGTATCTGTATTAAAGAGCTCTACTCAGAACTGTGTTTGTATGGAAAAACGTGCCTTAACACATACTGGACCTTTGTAGAGCAGCTTGAAATTATATTATGAGAGGTTGGAGGAAGTTTTCAGTCTAATTGTTGGCTATAAAGTTCCCTCGCAAGTTTGGAAGTAGTGGTGATGTAATTTCGGTCTTTTACAAGTTCATAGCACATCTTTTGAGTGTCTAAGGGAAGATTAGTGAGAAGATTTGGTCGAAAGGACCAGGCCATAACCCCTTAAGAGGATGTTTGCTGATGTTACTTGCTGTAGCCAAAGGTGTCATTGAAGATTCAAAGCTGTTTAGTTTTACTCTGTAACTTGAGACTCAGTCTCAGTCTGCTATTAATTATACAAAGGTCAGAAATCAAGATTTATCTCTGCAATTGGCAAGTTCAATATTTACTTCATTGTTGTTCCGTATGAATTTATGTTGTTAATGTTATAATTACCATTATCATTATGCAATGAAATGTTTGCAAATCTGAAACCTATAACCTGCAAGTCACACCACATTATACACATCAGTGCATCAATAGTTTGACATAATGTCTAAAAGCTGAGTTTGTGATAAAAGGAAAAACAATAGTGGCAAACAAGGGTGTATATTGCATTATCATTATCGTTATTATATTGTTATTTGGTTTGGCCTAGGGCCTATATGTTATATAAGTCGGCTTGGGTGATATCCTAGAAATAAGTAGGGTATATATAGGGGGTGGTGAGTATTATTTCATCATCAGATAGTCAATTGTGTTCTCATTGGGGATATTTTGATGTTTGCCCCTTGAATTGGCTTGTTATTCTTTGGGGTTATCAAAGTATTTGCTGAATATTTCATATTATCTTCCTCTTTTGTAAAGTTATTTCATGACATAGTCGGCGAACAAAATCTGCTATGTATGTTGCTCCAAAATCCTAATCCCATCTTTTGCATCTTTGCTATTATTTCTTCCTAAAGCCTTGCCATATTTATTCACTGATTACCGATGGCTTTGTTTCCCCCTGTTTCTATTCTATACTTCCATGCAATTTTTTTGAGCAGTTTATGTTTCATTTGGATATATGTTTAGTACTGTTTTCATGCTTTAATGTTCCCATTCATAAATGTTGATGTCTATTTTCCCATTCATAAATGTTGATGTCTACTGGTGCTGCATAAAGTTAGTAGTTTTATTTAGATTGCTTTCATTAAACCCAGGTTATAATGCTATAGATTTCTAATAATCTTTTTCCACAGGTGAATAACAAATATGTTTTATATTGTTGTTTGTTTAAGTTTCCTGTCTGCTGAACTCTGAAGTCTGAACATGATTTGTTATGCATATTTCTCTAGAATCCTAATGCTAATTTGCATTGTTTCATTATAATTTGTTTTTTCATACCTTGCTGTGTTTCTTTAGTAATTATGTATCTAGTATTGGGTAGTTTCATCCTCCTTTCTACATTCTTTTTGTTCTTATTTTATCCCAAAGGTCTTGAACGATTTGTATTTGATTTGTTTGTTCCATGTTTCTCTTTTCATAGTTTTTACTGTGCTTGCTTATTCCAAAATAATTTTTACATCTATCTATCACCTTTTGTTTGGTAGACATTTCTTGATTGATCTAACTTCTTAATTTCTGTACAGATAGTTGGAAGTCAGATTACAGTTACAGTTGTTAAGAACAAGCTGGCACCTCCATTGAAGACAGCAGAATTTGAACTTGAGTTTGGCAGAGGCATCTCATCTGAAGGCGAGGTTTTGGATCTAGGATGTAATCATGGATTTGTCACAAAAACAGGGTCTCTCTATATGGTAAATGGTCAATATTTTAATGGAAAGGAGAATGCCAAAGAATATTTGAAAGAAAATCCACACGTTTGTCAGGAATTGATATCAAAACTCAAAGAGGAATTGTTCTGGGATGTTGGTAGGGAATATGACATCAAAGAGAAAATGCAGAATATGAGTGGTTCAGAAAACCTTAAACCCCCAAATATTGTTTTGGATGAAAATAAAGATGATGAAATAGATTTAGAGGGAGCGGCAGATGCATAGCAATTGAATCACATGAAATTAATCATTGCACGTGTTGATTTTCATCAGCTATTGAATTTATGTGGAATTTCCTTGCGTAGTCATCTAAAATTTGGTAATGGAGAATGCAGCATCATGATGATGACAAACAACAGATTTTAGACAGAAGCCTATTGATAATCTTCTGAATCCTGTGAGACTCAGAAAATGCTTAAAATGAGTCATACAGTAGAGGAGAAGAATGTTCGATGAGGGCACTGAAAATACTCTATAAGCAGCTCATTGTGTGAGTAAGTTTACTGGAGCTATGTTTTCTATGAACGCTTGTGCTAGGGAACATATTGGAAACACATTTTCCAATCATGATGTGAACAGATGGTTGATCCTTCCCTCATTTAAAGCAAGCAAAATGGAAAGCATTGAATAAGAAACAATTCAAGGGTGCGTAGCCACTATTACTGTTTTTAAAAAGTAATAGCAATTCTCTGATGCTACCTGCAATATGCCACCTTTTTTGTAACCATTAGACTGTACATAATAATGAATTATGCTGTGTTCTGTTGAAACACATTGCATCTTCCCATCAAATGGTTTGCTAACATAAAACATATTTAAACATAAATGTGATCTTTCATGAAGTCTAGACACTTCACCTTTGTGAACATCAATTGATACATTTATTTTAGTTTTTAATTTTCTCAAAGTGTTATAATGTCAAAATGGCATACATATTATTTGTGCTAATATTTTCAATTAAATAAGTTAAATTCTAGAAATCGCTCTGTTAGCAATGAGAAAAAAATCATCTCAGAACAGTATTTCCCTTAATATGCTGTTCAATCATACACAATAGCAGTAGAATGGTTTCTTGTACACGTTTTTCTTTTATTATAGCACTTTAAATGCCAAGAGTACTTGGATTAAAAACATTTGTTACTAAAATAATAAAAAATTCTTTCTAGTTTGATATAACTCTTGACAGCATACGCATGTTAATTTCTCATTGAGGGAAATGAAGTATCATTTAAATCTGATTTTAGATTGGTCGAAATTGTCTGTTCACCTTGATTCTAATTGATTGTGTGAAATTGACGAGGTTGCAATACTACTATCTCATCTTGCTCTAGAATTAAAAAATGCTTTTAGATATTTTGGTTTTGGTTGGTTCACTTATTTCTGGTTTTGACTATTACGGTGTATAGTGTTATTCAGGTTCTCTATAAGATACCACAACCTAGACCATGTAGTATTATAATCTGAATATTAATGTTGTAACAGATCCCGAAAATTTTCATGAATTTGATACCTGCATCTTTAGTTGATAACAATTTCAGGATTGACAAATTTATGTGATATTAACCCCATATTGATTAAATAAATGCAATGTTCATAGGTAAGGTTTTCTTGTGAGTAGCTAAGAATACCATCTTTCCTTAAATAAATTTAGGAACAATCTTCATCTTTAAACTAAATAAGTTTGGAATTTTGTCAAAGAATTTAAATACTTTTTTGTCTCAGTGAAATGCGGTCAAGGGAAATCCCCCTTTAATATTATAGAGAGTTTAGAAAATTGCTGAACTGATGAGAGGTAACAGGTAACAGCATTGTAGTCCATTAAAGGAAGACCCAACAAAAAATGACTACATTATTTTAATGGTCACTTAACATAAAAGAGCCTTTAAAAGCCTAAACATTACAAAAACGGTATTAAAGAAACCAACAGACATTTGCAAATCCTGAGTAATCCCCCAAATGCCCAGTCAACAAAGAAAAAAGCTTTTGAATATGAACAAGTTTCATCTTCCATATGTTGATCTTACACGGTTGCCTAACTTCGAAACATCTCTTCCATGCTCCTTGTCATAATTCTTGTAAGTGTACTTTGCAAGAGAGTTCCCATGGTACTAATAATTCCCTACGTTCGTGCAACAATTGTCTACCTGATTATTCGTTCAACTGCCTTTAAATTTGTTAGCAAAATGGATAACCTGTTTGCCAACTACAATCATAAGAATTAGCACTTTCGAATCCTTCCCACTCTTCAAGAGTGTATTAAACAGATGAATTATTCCCAATGGGATAATTGACAACTAAACCGTGTTCAGTATTTGATTCTATATATACCTATTGTATGATGTGATATGCCAACATATGAAGAATGAACCATGCAATTTCAGAAGTATTGGTGATTTTCTAATTTGATGATTCTTTTGTATGCAATGCATTGATGTTTATTTGTGAATCACCTTTAATTTGAGTGACATTTATTCTGTTTGGCTCAAAAAATTTGGAGGTTAAACTTTACAATTTGAATCATATTCATGAATGAGCTTTTCTCATTCATTTGAGACAATAAACTTCGCTTGACATTCAAATTTCTCCTAGCTAAATTGTTGATTTTTTGCTTTTTACCATCCATGTACAATGGAAGATGTCCATGTGGCATTTGCTTGTGTAAGGAAGTGATGTCTAACCATTGGCGTGAATGAGGATCAAAGAACCCATTCTTCAATAGAATGGAAATTGCTATTCTAATATAAATATTTACATGAATTCAACTAAGTTATAATAGGAATCTAACGATTGAGACCATAATACAAATGTAACTATGTATACAAGCAAAATCATTATTTCAACTAAGTTTGAAATGAATGCTCATGGGTTTCCATTAAATTTTCAACATATAATAGGCATTGGGAGGATAGGAGGAAAATGCGATGTATTATAAAACATGTAAGTGATAAATTTTATTTATTTATTATGATAATTAATAGTTTTTCTAGCCCATCTTAACATGTAAGAGTTAAAGTTCATACCAAGGATAAAGGTATTTATTTAGTTATTATAGATACAATGATCTAAAACTGTTCGAATATAAAGGTAATAAAAGTATAATTAGAAGAGAGAATATAGAGCAAATTTGATATAAACTTCTATGAAGAGTTTTTTTAAGTGACTTATTATTATAGTTTAATATACGGGTATTGAATTTACTTAGTCTTTCTACCATGGCAATTTTTTTTTAATAATACAATAAAATAATCTTTTTACAACCCTCTATAAAATTTCATATCTGTGAAGGCAAAGATTAAAAAGAAAAATTGATTAAATTTAAATATCTCACAATATTGAACCTATTACCACTTAAAAACCAACTACTTTTTAAAAAGGATTCATTCAATGCATAGCTCCACAACTAATATTATCGTTTAAATTTCTATAATATAGGTCACATGCAAGTCATCTTCTTAAAGGTTATACAAACTATAACCCATATTTTTTGGATTTCTAATTTTTATTTCATTAGTGACTATCACAAAAAGCCTTGTAAGAGAGGCAAGAGCCTATAACACAATGGTAAATTGTGAGTGTCTTATCTGGGAGGTCTTGGGTTCAAATCTCCTCGAGTTAAATAAATAAATAATAATAAAAAATTAAAAACACATGATAATTAATCTTGGCTTTGGCCTCTTACCGATCAAAAAAAAAAAAAAAAAAGCCTTGTAAGAGTTAGGTCATTGTTGCCTAAATTATGCTTTTACTTTAGATGACATCCTCATCAAGATTTAAAATTATTCGTGTACATAATTTTTTTGTTTTTTAGTGTAAAATATTTTAAGTTTTTGTTATATAATTTTTTACAATCTTTATTTAAAGATATATTTGTTATTAAATCTCTGAATTTATATATAAAAAAAAAAATTATATAGATAATAAAGTAAATAGAAATTTCTTCTTTATTTTCTATAAATATAGAGGAAGAACTATAGTGAAAGTAATCATAGTGGAGGTTTTCTATCAAGTAGGATTAGGCTATGAAAGAACACCCAAGAATGCCCTTAGTAAATTTAAGCAAACTATTACAAATGTGACCTAACATGAAAATTGGTTAGGTCATATGCCTTGTTCATACTAAAACCTCCATTTATATACAACTTACTAAGAATCTAAAAACATGGAAAGATGGAATGACTAATCCTGAATATGAGGTCATATTAGGTACCCATGTGCCAATGGATCTCTCTAAATGGAGAAAAATCTAGGAAAAAATCTCTCCAAAATAAAAAAATGTAACATAAGAATGATACAACCTTACGTGAAGAAAAATGACCCCATAAGAGAGAAGAAGATAGTCCATGTTATCCTTCCTCCCCACTAGCTCCCCTTAATGTAGAATCTCCCACAATAAGGGACAATGATAAAGGATGTTGATAAGGGTCCAAAACCATCAAACAACATTCCTACAATTAGGAAGAAAAAAACTAAAAATATATGTTGAAGTTCTTCTCATTCCTAAAAGGAATACGAGGGAATAAGGCATAAGGTATATGATGTCTTTTCTCAAATGTCACCATGTTAATGTCAAAGGTTTCACAATCAAATCAAGAGTCCTTGACCACACTAATGAACATGAAAATTCAAAACCTTGTGAAAATTAATGTACAACACAACTTTGACTAATATAACTCCTTTAAATATTCTTCAAGGGTCTCCAACCCAATGTAGAAATTGATCATTTCCACTTAACTTGCTAACTCATTTGCAGATAATTTGGTAAGCTTTTCTGAATTTCAAATTTCAATACACATCTTGTTTAGCTCATCTATTGAGCTAGGAGGTATGTTTCATTATGACTAAAATTGCGACACTCATATAAAGATATGATTTCATAGTTTCAACAATGGTTTAATGACTAAGGTAGAAATCTAAGATAAATTATGATGCTCATATAAGGATTCAATTTCCTAATTTCAACAATATTTCAACAAATTGGGTAAAATCTAAGAGAACTGATCACATGTAGGAATCATTAGAACTTCTTAGGAGCTGAACCATCCCAATACCACTTCAAGTTCACTTAATTATTGAGTTTTCTCTAAGATCATTTCTCTTAAATTTTTACCATATTCGTTGAAATAACGCCGAACCTATCAAATTGAATGCTTATTCAAGTATCATAATTTGAGTCATAATGAAACATACCTCCCACTCATCAATATATGAGCTAAACAATATTTATATTGAAATTCATAATTCAAACAAGCTTACCAAATTATCTGCAAATGAGTTAGCAAGTTAAGTGGAATTGATTTATGGTTAAGTGCAATTTGTATTGGGATTTCCAACCACTCAATTGATGGTTTAGTGTCATCTAGATGCAATGAGTGCGAAGTGGACCATTAAATCATAAGGTATAAGTTCACATGAACCACTACTCATAAAATATTGGTCGATGAGTTCAAATATAAAACTATAGTTAAATGTTGATATAATTATCATAATCACATTCTCCTTAGATCTCACTCATGCAACATGAAAGTGAATTCTTTTTGTTTGAAAATAGATATGTCAACAAGATGTAGAAATGTAAAAAATGGGACATAAATGCTGAACTAAGATAGAAAAATTGAATTTAGTAGTTATTTTCTTTACTAGTATTTACTAATGTGGATGATAATTGACACAAAGAATAATATGATTTAGTAACAAATTAGGGAAAAGGTAAATTAAAATAGAGACCTATTTAATAGGACAATGAATCATAGTAAAACTTTCAAAAATATAAAGAAATCTATAAGTAGAGAATAAATAATTAAATGTAGGTCAATATGTTAAGGAGTGTGTAAGTCCTAAAAAGTTGAAAGTTGAGATGCCTAAAATGATATATACTATGAAATTAGAGTACAGATACAAATGCATCAAATGCATGAATTATTAGATGAAAAAAACACTTATGAAGGAAAAAACATGCCAAATTATTATGGGTACGAACAAACTAGGATTAGATTGATATAAACAAACTTTTAAGTACACTCAAAATGTGTCATATCCCTTAGATACCTTATTAAGTTTTGTTGCCCTACCCCTACCCATGCGATAATTAGGACTAGGGGTGGATTTCATGCTTAACTATGTTAATGAAGCTGTGTGTGTGTAAGTCTTAACACACACACGCACGCACGCACGCACACACGCACGCGCGCACACACACACACACACGCACACGCACACACACACACACACACGCGCACACACACACACACACACACACACACACACACACACACACACACACACACACACACACACACACACACACACACACACATGCGCGTGGGCGCGCGCACACATAGGTTCATCAACATAGTTAAGCATGGAATCCACCCCTAGTCCTAATTACAATAGGGGTAGGGGTCGGGAAACAAAATTGAATAAGGTATCTAAGGAGTATGACACATTTTGAGCACACTTAAAAGTATATTACTCATTTCTTCCATGACAAAGAGAAAACTAGGAGTAAATGGGCATGGGTAAGGCACATGAAAGGGGTATTAATGCCACTACTAATGCATGATACCTTATTCCTTTGAGGAAGAAAAATATGCATGATTAGCTAGAATGCACTCTAAGTTTTCTTTAAAAACCCCCATTACAACCTTTTAAGGGAGATATTTCTCTTTACTCAACTAGGTAGAGAATAAGGGCGTGAAAGAAAGAGAGTGAAGGAGTTTGGCTAACCTACAAGTGTTACGAGTAGAGTGATGCCATACTACAATTATGGATATATTTCTATTTTCTTGAATATGTTGTTGGTTGTAGTTGTAGTATTTTTTGTATACCCTCACGTCCTTCTACAATTGATTAAACAAAATATTGCTAAGCCATATTTCTTAGATTGCCCTAATATACTCTTTTGTAGACATTTTCTTATTTATGTAAAAGAAAAGCTAAAACTACAATACATCACAACTGAGGTATTAAGAATTACAATACTCTTATTTGATTTAGATTGAGTCCATAACAACAAGTTCTTTTCTTTTCTTTCTATCTCTCTTTTCATACTTTATCAAATATGAGAAATCACTAGAATGGGTGGAATTTATTTACCAGAGAAACTAGAAGAATTGAGTCTATAATAAATACACCTAGTTCATGTTAGAAGTCAAGGACCAAGTTCACATTTGCATAAAATCATTGGTTCCTTGCTAAGAAATCTTTTTTCTTCTTTTTGAGTATCTTTTGTTCCCAAGTTTAGTGGACTTTCTATTGTTAAATACTCCGCATTTAAGCATTTTTTGTTATAAGAATAATTTCAAATTTTATTTAGAAATATGCATATATTTGTCTGGTTACCAAACAATTGTTTTATACATAGTAGAAGGTTGAAGTCAAGTACAAGTTTCTTTAAAATAAAATAAAATAAAAGGTTATTAAATTTTAAGTTAGAGCCATATGATGAACATTACTCTCTTTGCTAAATCTCATGATGTCCTTACACCTACTGCATACCTAGTAGTTTCTTTAACATTGGACAACATAAACTACCATTAGTTTCTTTAACATTATCCGAATAGCATAAACACAACCATTAAGAATATGGAATATGTAGCCTTAAATTATAGAATCCCCATTTGTGATATAGAAGAAGACCTTATAGAGAGACAAAGGTAAATAGAGTAACTTGTTAGTAAAATTATCAATTGCAGAGGTTTGACTACTTGTGGTTGAAAATGTTAGACCACAAAATATTTAATAACTTGATGAAAGGTTGATACAAGATTAATCTTTATAAAAATATTATTTGGAATTTACTAGCTTAAGTTGATTGTTTGAGATTCTTAAAAAAAGGAATGAAACTAGTACTTATGTTCTGTTGGTAATCTTGAAAGTAAGATCTCTCCTCAACTAATTATCATCATTGTAGCTCTTCAGCCAATCCTGAAATATGCTAGAGAAGTTGTAGGTTCTATTGTCCTTGGGTATGACAACATCAAACTAGCTCATGATGATTTCAAACGATCTTTTTCCTATGAATTCCCTTATCCCTGGCGTGTTTTTGCTACCTCTCCTTTGCTAAATAATTGTTGAAAGAACTTAAGGAGTATGGGGAGAATAAAACTTTATGTATTTTACCATTGTAAAAAATACTTTAAGAGTTGACTCTAGTTGCTTGGTTACAGACTACACTACTAGCCTTAGTTAGTTAGGCTTGGAACTATCTACATCTATATTAGGATTCTCTTTCCAATTATAGTGCTAAACCATGTACATACATTGGATGTTGTGACAATAGAAGGAGTTAAAACCCTATGAAGGTATAGGTAGAGAGATGCAATCCTCTAACATTTAGGATAGTCCTCTCTGTCTGAGGTGATCAAGAAAGAATAAATCAGATGACTTTCTTAAGATAATCTTTTCTGCTTGGGATAAACCATATTCAAGGAGCTTATTTATGCCCAAAGACTTTCAACCATACCCCTAGATAGTAAATAGATACGTCCAATTACATGCAGGTGAGGGATGTCCCCACATTTTGTTAGAAATAGGGAATATTGAGAGGGAGGGGGGCAATGTTCCACAAACTTTTTCCCAATTATATATATTATTAAACAATCTTTAAACTTGCATAGATGATCAAATTGCAAAGTAAACATAAGCATAACACAATGAAACTCATAACACCATTATTTGTTAATTAGGGAAACCCTAGCCAAGGGAAAACCCCAGTGGGGATGGTTTTCACAAAATGATCCACTAATCAAAAGTATCTTATGAAAGATATCGACCTTGTTAGGAATCCATTACATTTCTATAGTGTATACCTCCTTGTTAGAGGACTAGGCCTTGTTAGAAGCCTCAACCCGTTATGAGTTGTTATTACAATACAAAAGTTCAAGATAATCTCACTTCTCAAACATGAATATATAACTGTATAATGCTATCGATAGAGATAATTTTTTTTTTCATTGTGTTGATATCTTCTATATTTGACCAGTCTTTGTATTTCTCTTCAAAATTGTACATAAAACTACATTGCTCTATGCTAACATAAAATTTACATCTTTATCAATCATACAAAGTGCCAAAATAAACATCATATCATTACAATACAATGCCATACTTGACTTAACAAACATTCCTTTCCTTTATTAAAAACTCTTCATAAGTTGGCCTTGTGCTGCCTTGCACATTACCAAATCTTGACATAAAGTTTTACCACATGTGGGTTAACATATAGGATATCGTCCCAACCTTGTTAAGAAATTAGTTTGGTAAACCATAATAATCATATACTATTACTACCTTTTACTCTTTTCTGCCATGTTAACCTGTTACTACTAAATCCATAATAACTTATACAAAACTTAATATCCCTTTTAATGCTCTTGCACACATGTCATATACTATATGTACTACATTCCCTAAAGTGAACATAACCTCATGTGCTTCCCACGAAGCTCACCAAAAAAAAATAAGTTTTTGGAAACCTATTTTCTTGTTATGTACTTAGTCAAATTTCTAGGTATTGTGCCTTCAGTCTTCACCAAAAGTTCATCTATTACAAAATGAGTGATATTTTGCCATTAACTTATCAACTACCCTCAACCAAATTTTCAACACATTTATCTATATAAATGGACTAATTCTCCTAGAAGCATATGGGCCTAGGGGCCAACTACA
Source organism: Cupressus sempervirens (assembly GCA_028749045.1). NCBI lineage: Eukaryota > Viridiplantae > Streptophyta > Pinopsida > Cupressales > Cupressaceae > Cupressus > Cupressus sempervirens. Next base: position 167,151,237 of record CM053792.1, on the reverse strand, counting down.
CACCAACAATGGATGTTCTCATTACTTAGCTTTTGATGGACTAAAAGGAAGTAGCGATTCTAATATAATTGGGTAGATATAAGACAAGAAAATATCATAGTGGGGTATGACAAGAATTAATTATGGGTAGTTGATACACATTCAAGATTTTACCTTAAGGGTAATTCCCATATAAGTTGTAAAACATATCCATTTCTCTCTCACCAGAGTACACAAAATCCTCTTAGAGGGGTGGATAGGGATTAGATCCACGAATGAGGGATCACATTGCACCTCAAGCCATCCAAACCATTTACAAAAAAAATTCTTCATGTAATCAAAAAAATCTTAAGGTATGCTCCAAAGTATGGTTAGTTATTTACTTCTAGTCATAGTTATGATGAATTCAAATTATTATCATGATGCTTTAACTGATTGTTGCACTTGGGTTTATGCCATATGTATTTATATATAAATATATATCTAGTTGTGATTAAAAAAAGAATTCCTTATTTTTTGTTCCCTTTGGATTATTATCACATAGGTATCAAAGTGTAGATGTCGACCCTGGGACCTAGGTGCTGACACCTTCCATTCACTAACATGGCTACTTGTTGATGGAAACCATGAGATGCATAAGGAAAGAAAATAAGAATTCTAAAACTATACCACACCCTCAATGTGACAACCTAGAAGGATCCAAGACAACTGACAACGTGGAACTAAATAAAAATAGAACTATTTGACATTGAGCCATTGGTTGAAACCATCAAACAAATTAAGATTCAAAAAAGGAAGAATTTGAGCACATATTATAAGAGCCTAGAACCACCAAAAGGAATCCAGTGCTAAACCTCTATGCAGTGTAAGAATTTGGCTTAGGTCAGAATTCACCCAAGAACTAAAGAACTCAACACAAGCACACAGTAGACCAAAATAGACAGAGTATGATCAAAATGACTATATTCATTCAATAACTGGTTGAGAGTACACTAGGAGTGCCTAATTATAAAGGCCTCAGGAGAGCTTCTAGAATGCATAGAACTCAGCATCATGATATGTCATACAACCAGGAACATGTCCACCAGATATGGGTTATCCTCCATTGAGCACGAGATTAAGTGCGATGATGTGAGGATAAGCCTACAATGGTGTAGCATGCAAATTACTGGTGTAGACAACATGTGCTAAATAAGGAGTGCGGATAACTGTGTTATCATCATGACAACTTAGTGAATGATGCATACTCCTGTGTTGTAGACACCATGTGCATAATTAGAGTTGTGTAACTCAATGAGAGTACACAAACTCCTAAGTGTCTTACCTAAAATAATAATAAAATAATGCATTAACCTAAGTAAAACTTAAGTAAGTGTAATAATTAAATACTTATTTACACCAACATGAAGAAACCCTAAGCCATTAGAGATTTTCCTTTTGGTTGTGGATGAAATTCTCCTACTCTATCAAAGGAAGCTACTCTAGAATATAATTGTGTGTACACTTGCATGACTATATCTATGGGTGCCTTAGATAAGTTAGAGCCTAAAGATGATGAAATCCCTATAGTGTAATAGACAATCTATGTGTGGAAAGACAATGCAACAACACTAAATAAATATCATCATTATATGCAAAATCTAGTATCTATGATTGAAAATAGGACTATATGCACATTTATCATGTCTTTATGACATTGTGAATTTTATTGGAATGAATATTAACTACTTGGGATAAATGTTGTTTATGAATTTATATATTTCAAACTAACAATTAACAAGATTTGTGTAATCTAAACAAAGAATAGTTATGCCAATTAAAATAGTATTATATTTCTATCTTGCAAAATCAACCTACCAAAATGAAGTAGAGATCGAGGAGCAAATCTATCCCTCAACCTTGATGAAGTTCTACACACAAGTAGGGGTGCCAAATTAGCACCTCCTATTGTACCAAAGGAGTTGTAGGATGCATTTAATTATCATTATACCAAGATAGAAAGGTACCAATCATATACAACCATTGGTACTGAAGATGAAGATCAAAAGTTCAAAGAGAAGATAAACCCAATTTATGAAAAAAGATCTAGAATTACCACGTATGTCAAGGAAACAACAAGGTGTGGGAAATGAGCCATTAATAAAAGAATAAAAGGATATGCAAGAATGTAAGTTTGATGGCACTAGAGGTGGAGATGCATTTGAAGCATGGCTGATTGGGATGACTAAATATTTTGGGCTATTGGAATTGGCCTCGAACACTAAGGCTAGGATTTCCATCTACTAGATAGAAAGTAAGGCCTTACTATGTTGGGACCATTTAGTAGAAATTAAAGTCTATGGTATAAGTCAAATGACATGGTAAAAGTTCACAAGGAAATTTAAAAAGGAATATATATTTTCCCATCATCAAGATCAAAAGATGGCTACGTTCCATTCACCATGCTAAGGACAAATACAAATAATAGAGCACACAACTAAGTTTATTTACCTACTACACAATGTGAATTATATGAATCGAGAAGAGGATCAAGTGAATAATCTTATATTGGGATTGAATAAAATTATTTTATATGCAACCAAGCTTCCTCAACCCAAAACCTTGAACCAAGCTATGGAGGTGCCCTATTTGGTGAGAAAAAAAAGTTTGAACATAAACAAAAGAGATAAAACTCTAGCTACTAAAAAATAAAGAGAATAAATTCCAAGAACACAAGTCTAAGGGAAAGGCTTTCAAAAATTTAAGAAGGGCCAAAACTATAGGAACAACCATGGGTTAGAGATTCAAAAGGATAGGGAAGACAATAGACAAAAAATATCAAGACAAATGACACTAATTATAAACAAGTAGATTATATAATGTCAATTCCTAAAATATTGAAAGATAAATAATTCCTAAAAAAGTTATATTTGTGAGATAACATAAGACTTAACTACACACATAATTTTGTCACTTCCAATGTATTATATTTCAAATTGTCTCTCTTACAATATTGAATAAAGAATCACAATCACAAATTTTTTTCTTAATATATATTCATTGCTTAAGACTCAGAGCATCTAGATCACTTCATCGTATACCTTCAAAACTTAGCCTGTCTCCAATGAGAGCGACTCTCTCACCATTTTAAATTCAAGCCATGTAAAATAAACTATTTCTTAGAGAACCAGTTGATTTCGGCTGTTTCATATTAAAAAGTAGTTTTTGGGTCTTATATAACAATTGGTAAAATAAACTATTTCTTGAGAAGTCAAGTAGAGTTCCGACCTTCACTAGTAGCGGCCTTCCTTGAATAGAATTACATGAAAGACACATTTTCTAAGTTGATTAACAGAGAGTACACATGGAAATAGACAAAGTTAGGGCAACTCAAGTTAAATAGATAGTTAAAATAACAGGTAGCACAACTTGACAATGAATGTGGACAAAGCTAAAAGCATTTCTTTCTGTTATTTAAGTTTGTTCATTCTTTTTATCAATGTTATTAAATAGACTATTTTTTGGTGTGTGGTCTTATGGATGTCATTAAAATTCATTCATTTCATTTCATTTCAAACTTCTCTTAGTTTCTGAGCAAGTGAATCAGAGGGAGAAAGAAGAAATGACAATGTTGGGAACTCTTGAGGTGCTCCTTGTCAAGGCCCAAGACATTCACAATACTAACTTTTTATGTAAATTCATTCATCTTTCTCTTTAACATTTTCTTATAGATGAATGGAACTAGAATGCATAACAATTTACCAGTTTAATGAGGGTTCTATGTTGTTAAATCTTTGAAGCTAAATCTATGATCACAATAGATTACTTAACTTAGAATTATGTTTTGTCATGGGTTTTAATTTTTGTATTTTGATTTTATTAAATATTATAGTTTTCAACAAGCCAAACAACTATGATTGTTATGATTGTTGTTTAGATCAGTGAAGGTAAATTTCTAATCACAGTAGATCTATGAAAGAATGAACCTCAGTGACTACAACAATGCCATCATTACTGAACCCCGACACTATCAAATGAAACCCTAGTCCATGACACTATCAATGAAGCACTTCTCGTCATCACTTCTAATTTCTACAAATTGATTTGATTAGATCTCATAATCTTCAAGGAGGCAAACAATAATGAAATTTCTTTAGATTGATGAAGGTAAATTTTTGATTACAATAGATCAACAAAAGAATGAACATCTCTGACTACAAAAATACCGTCACTACTTAACCCTCACACTATCAAATGAAACCCTCATCCATGAAACTATCAAATAGAGCCCTTAGCATCATCACTTCTAATTTTCACATGTTGATTTTATTACATCTCCTAATTTTCAACAAGCCAACAATTATGACTTTTTATTTTATATTTTTTAGATAGAAACTAATGATGTTTACTTTCTCTTATATGCAGTCAAGATTGTTGAAAGTAAGTTGCAGACCCAAAAACTAATTAACAACAGAAACAAAATAGAGCAATAACAAGACCAGAGAAAAAGAACAAAAATAGAGACACCACAATTATAGTGGTTCATCCAGATATTCTGGATTACATCCACATTACAAGTAGGGCAAATATCTCTATTAGAAATAAATCTTGATACAATGATACAACATCTCTCAGCTCATAGCATATATAAATGCATTCAAGCATCTCCGAGAATCAAGGAGGAGCAGTTACAATCAATGGTGATTGGGCTTCACAAAGAGTCTCTGCAGAACCGTTACACTGCAGAACCGTTACAATCTCCCACTTGAAGTCCAATCAGCACTACAAGATGAGCTGCTTAGAGATATCCCCCACTTGGTGCTTATCGCAACGTCGTCACAATGCCGAGAGAAGCTCTATATAATTCAAACTTCTCTCGAGATACAACTTTGGTGAACATATCAGCCAGATTGACCATTGTGTCAATCTTCTCTAACTTTAATCTTCCCTCTTCAAGAGCATGACTAATGAAGTGAAATCTGGTTTCTATATTCTTGGAACGACTGTGGAAGGTTGAATTGTGGGCCAAATAGATGGCACTCCTGCTGTCTGAAAATAGAGTAAAAGTGGATTGTTTAAATCCCAACTCTCCAAACAATCATTGTAACCATATCAACTCTTTTGCCCCCTCCGTGAGAGAAATGTATTCAGCCTCGGTAGAGGAAGAGCAACAACTGGTTGCTTTCGAGAAGTCCAGCTAATCGTTGCCCCGACAAACTTAAACACATAGCCTGTTGTTGATCTTTGTTTATCTAAATCTCCAGCCATATCAGCATTAGCATATCCGCAGATGTAAGGAGATTTACTGTTAAAACATAAAACATGAGAGGAAGTGCCTCTCAAATACTAAAGAATCCATTAAATTTCTTGCCAATGAGTTTTTCCAGGATTACTCATAAAACCACTCACAACTCCCACTGCATGAGCAATATCCGGATGTGTGCTAACCATGGAATACATTAGACTCCCAACTGCTGAAGAATAGGGAATACCAACCATCACATGTTTTTCTTCCGGAGTAGAAGGACACAACTTAGAAGACAATTTAAAATGATCAGCCAATGGAGTGGCAACTGATTTGGTATTGGACATATTGAATTTTTCTAAAACTTTAAGAATGTATTTTTCTTGAGATAATCTGAGTTCTCTTTTATGCCTATCACGGATGATATCCATCCCAAGAATCCTCTTCATTGCCCCTAAATCTTTCATGGAAAAACGAAGAGACAAATGTGTCTTCAGCTCATGAATGACTCTCATACTGTTACTAGCAGTCAACATATCATCAACATATAATAATAAGATCACGAACTAACCAGTCGGAAGCCTTTTGTGGTATACACATGGGTTTGATTCGCAGCGGGTAAAGCCTTGCTGAGTCATAAAATTATCAAACTTCAAGTACCATTGACGAGGAGCTTGTTTCAGCCCATAAAGACTCCTCTTTAATTTGCAAACTAAATGTTCCTACCCTTGTTTGATAAAGCCTTCTGGATGTTCCATATATAATTCTTCATCAATATCTCCATGTAGAAATGTTGTTTTGACATCAAGTTGCTCAAGCTCGAGGTCCCATGCCAAGTACCAAACGAATTGTTTGCATTTTCACCACTGGAGAAAAAATTTCATTGAAATCCACACCCTGTTTCTGAGAAAATCCCTTTGCTACTAATCTTGCCCTGTATCTTTTTTGACCTCCATCTTCCTCTTTGATGCGATAGACCCACTTATTTTTCAATGCTTTACGATTTGCTGGAAGTGGAACCAAATCTCAGGTTTGGTTTGAGTTTAAAGGCTCAATTTCATCCCGCATTGCATCCATCCAGAACACTGAATTAATATCAGAACATGCTTGTTTACAAGTTTGGGGCTCTGCCTGATCAGAACAGAGAGGAAATAACAACTCATAGTCATCAAGTTTCTTGGGACGTTTCTTCTCTCTTGTAGACTGCCTTAAATTAATATTGTGCAGTGTGGGAACCTCTGGATTTGCAGCCTCTATATTTGAAATTTTTTGTTTTTCAGCCTCTGTGTTTGCAATAATTGGTAACGATAGGGTAGTAGACGTCATAGTTGGAACAGGAGGCTGGTGAGGCAGCGTATTTGGTAGGGGATTTAAAATGACTTCAACACTAGATTGGGGATGCAGAGGTGACTCTACCAGTAGGTGAGGAGAAGTAGTGTGTAGCGCATGTGGTGGGGGCGACTGTATATAAATTGTAGGGTCTACATCCTCCACAACAACATGGGTAACGACTAATGGCATGGTGTGGGGAACCGGTAGGGGTTGCGGTGGGAATAGAGAAGCCTCTTTTTCAAATGTGGGTTGACCTGTGTGCGTGGAGGTGAGGGGAGGAGTTTGTTGAAACAGGGAACATGGCAATGGAGTAGTAAGATAAGAACTTACATTTCCTGAAGGCATACCAATAGTGGAGGGATGGAAAGTAACGCGAGGAGAATGTGGAATAGTATTGCCATTATCTAATAAATCAAAGTTAATAAAATCATCACAATTAGACCTCTGATTACTCAAACCTGAGAATACTTTCTCATTAAATACAACATCCCTGCTCCATATTACTTTCTGAGTGATTGAATCCCATAACCGGTAACCAAATTGATCTTCACCATACCCCAAAAATATACAATGTTTAGATTTAAAATCCAATTTCGTTTGCTGTTCTTTAGGAACATGAACATACGCATCACACCCAAAAACTCGTAAATGAGAATAGGAAATCCTCTTACCAGTCCACCGTTCTTCTGGAATGTCAAAATCTAAACATGATGAAGGAGCTCTGTTTATTAAATAGACCGCTGTATTACAGGCCTTTGCCCAGAATTCTTTCCCCAAACCAGCATTTGATAACATACATCGAGCTCTTTCTAAAATAGTCCGATTCAACCTCTCAGTTGCACCGTTTTCTTGAGGTGTATACGAGACTGTTTTAATCCTTCGAATACCATTATCTGCACAAAAATTGTCAAACTCTATAGAACAAAACTCACCACCATTTTCTGTTAATAAGCATTTTATTTTTCTTCCAATCTGATTTTCCACCATAGTCTTAAAAACTTTAAATTTTGAAAAAACTTCAGATTTGTTATTCAACATATAAATCCAAAATTTTTGAGTGAAATCATCAAGAAATGTGACAAAATATTTAGCACCACCAAGAGATGTTACCTCCGTAGGACCAAAAACATCAGAATGCACAAGTTCTAATTGAGAAGATTTCTTCTCATGACCCGTCCTTATAAAGCTGGTGCAATTTTGTTTGCCATAAAGGCAATGCTCACATAACTGTAAATCAACCGATTTTAGACCTGAAAGTTGGTCTCTATGAAGCATAACTTCAAGACCTATTTTGCTCATATGACCGAGCCTCTTATGCCAAAGTTCAACATTACTATCCGCAACTGCCATGGCTGCTCCCACTTCACCATGACACTCTAATGTGTACAAACTTCCAATTTTTTGCCCTTTTGCTAAAATTAATTGACCTTTTGACACTTTCCATGAAGCTAAATCAAAACTAACATTGCAGCCTTGTGTATATAACTGACTAATAGAAATTAGATTACGCTTAAGTGTAGGTACATGCCTAACATCTTTTAAAATCCATTTGCTCCCATTTTTCAATGACAATAAAATGTCCCCTTTTCCCACTATGTCACATTCTTTATTATCCCCAAGAAAAACTTTACCGAACATACCTTCTTGGTAATTCATGAAAACACTCCGACATGGAGTTGCATGAAATGAGACACCAAAATCAAGGACCCACGAATTTGAATTTGTGTCACCAGCTGCAAGTACCAAAGCTTCATCAGTTGCAGCATTAACTCCATCATTTATGACTTTATTTTGAGCCTTCTTGTAATGCCAACACTGTTTCTTTGAGTGCCCTGGTTTTCCACAAAACCAACAAGACCCATTTCTTCCTCTCGATTTGGAGTGATGGCTCGATCTTCCTTTTGCGTTACTATTATTATTATTATTATTTCTTCCTCTCTCTCGACTTCTACCTCTATTGCTCATGCTCACAACTGTAAGAGCATCACCGGAAGAGGGTTCTTGATGCTTCCTCCACATGTCTTCACTAAGAAGTGTGGCTACAACTTCATCGAATTTCAATTTGGTCTTGGCTGCAATTGAAGTGCTCACAACCATTACTACACCTTCCCAGCTGTTCGAAAGTGAACACAGTAAAAGAATAGCTTTGATTTCATCATCTAATGGTATACCAATTGAAATGAGTTGACTGGCCAATGTATTAAACTCATTCAGATGATTCGACATTACTCCCCCTTCTTTCATTTTCAGATTATATAGCTTCTTCATTATAAAAACTTTATTCGAAGCAGAAGGTATCTCATACAATGAAGATAATTTCTCAACTAACTCTTTAGTTGTCTTCTCAGCTGAAACGTTAAACAACACGTTACTTGAGAGTGCCAAGAAAATTGTTGCCCTTGCTTTCAAATCCAGTTTTTCCCAGTCTTCGTCTGACAATGATCCTTTTCCCTTTGTCTTACCAAGCAACGCAGGTTGTAAATCTTGCTTGATGAGCAAAGACTCTATCTGCACTTTCCATAGCCCAAAGTTTTTCCCAGAAAACTTTTCAATCTTCCATTTTTCTGCTTCATCCATGGTGCCTGCAAAAAAAAAACTTCACCGATTTCCAAAAAATTTGAACGAGCTTAACCAAGCTCTGATACCAATTGTTGAAAGTAAGTTGCAGACCCAAAATATAATTAACAACAGAAACAAAACAGAGCAATAACAAGACCAGAGAAAAAGAACAAAAATAGAGACACCAAAATTATAGTGGTTCATCCAGATATTCTGGATTACATCCACATTACAAGCAGGGCCAATATTTCTATTAGAAATAAATCTTGATACAATGATACAACAACTCTCAGCTCATAGCATATATAAATGCATTCAAGCATCTTCGAGAATCAAGGAGGAGCAGTTACAATCAACAGTGATTAGGCTTCACAAAGAATCTCTGCAGAACTGTTACACTGCATAACCGTTACACTGCAGAACCATTACAAAGATGAACCCTTACACCTTCCTAAATTTGCAAAACCAGGAGCAGAAAAGAAAAGTTGCATCTAGTGAGTATATTGTATTACCTCATTATTTCCTTTGAGAACGTGTTATGTTGATATATTGAGGGGTTGTTAATATGGTAAACATGTTGTAGGAGAAGGCACACATCCAGAATGGAACGAGAAGTTTGTTTTTAAGTTATCAGAACGTGCTTCTGATATGAGTATCACAATAATGGACAAGGATACATTCAACACCGATGATTTTGTTGGAGAAGAAAAGTAAGTGAGATGAGAAACCCCAAGATAATTTGCACATATTTCTTGTAATTTGACAAACTAGTAAATCCTTATGTTTTTCATAGAATTCCATTGATGGGAGTGTTGATGGAAGGAAACGTGCCTCCTACACCTTATAACGTGGTTCTCATGGACAACACTTATTGTGGGGAGATCATAGTGGGCCTTACTTTCACTCCCAAGGCAAGTTACTATATTTACAAACAAACAATTCTGTTGATGGTTTTTATGGGAAAGGGTCATTCAATTTTTAGATGTACTAATAGTTGAATTGATGTAATTCATGATGTGTGAAGGTAATTGTTTTATGATGGACATTACAAAGAGACTTAATATCTAGAATAAAATTTCTATTGTAATATTGTTATTAAAATCTAATTATGTAATTTTTTGAGTCAAATTCAGTGATCCATATTTTTATT